>VCII01000247.1:0-531154 GCA_006030095.1 Triplophysa siluroides | reverse complement strand
AAATGGGGCTGCTTTAAAACAGTTTTTTCAGTGCTTAGAAACAAGACGGTCATTGGATAATGCTGCGATTATGTCCCGCCCACGGACGCTCAGCGTCTCTGGGATGAATGGAGGAGTGGGCTGGCCCGGACTCCGAGCGTCTGCGTGATGATTGGAGGGTCTGTCATCTCTTTTTAATCCACTTTTATTTCCTAAAACGCTCGTTTTTGGGGTCGACAGCTTATAAAAACGTATTTCTTGTTTTTTTTTAGCTTGTTTGCTATACACATTGTCACATATCAGCTTTTAGACATTTTTTTTTTTTTTTTATAAATCATAAATGACAAGGAGGCGGCAGCTTCTCGCAATGCAAAGAGACGGTTGGTGTGTGGGCGTGGTCTTCAGATTATGACGCGTATCACTCTGTGTCTCCATTTCCAACTCAGTCCCATCGCGGATTTTGCATGTGTAGTCGAAAGACAAACTGCTGCAACCTTCATCGTATATTTCACACACTTTCACACCACATTCATTGTTTCAGTTTAACATAATTCCCACATTTCCTCCCGTTGAGTTAAATATATATATATATATTAGATCGTTTGTTCATTAATTCATATAGTCTGATCTAGCCAGCTAGCAAACTGCACACGATGGCAGACAGTGCTAATATTGTCGACCTGATTTTGGCAAAGCCATTAGAAAGTCTTCCTTACGAGGAGAAACTTAGAATTAAACAGCAGGGCAGATCAACACCTAAGATTGATTTAGTGCAAAAGATAGGGAAAAGTAACAGGTCTTTCAGCTCTCCTGGTATGACAAAGTTAGCTGGCTGACTGGAAGTGCTGTGAAAAAGAAAATGTACTGCTGGCCATGTCTCTTGATGAAACCATCTCATGGATATGTTGTTTGGTCAAAATTGGGGTTTGGAGATCTGTCAAACTTTGACAGGGCATATAAAAGGCATGAAAATAGCAATGAACATGTGAGTGCATGTGCAAGATTAAGTTGCATGGGCAGGATCAGGGTTGAGCATGCAATCAATGAAGGTGCTCGCATTCAAGTGGCTAAACATAATGAAACTGTTAAACAAAACAGGGCCTTCCTAAACCGCCTTATTGATGTGACATCCTTGCTTGGCCGGCAGGAGCTGTCATTTAGGGGACATGATGAGAGTAGTGAATCATCCAACAAGGGGAATTACAGAGAGTTCACAGAAACATTAGCTAAATATGACTCTGTCCTGTCCACACAATTCGAGTCCTCAACTGTGTTTTCTGGTATGTCACACTATTCAAAATGACTTGATCTCTGCTCTTGCAGCCACCATTTCTGATCAGATCAGAGATGAAATTCAGGATGCTCCCTTTTTTGGATGGCAGGTGGATGAAACCACTGATATATCCTGCCGCCCAACTCTCTGTCATTGTTCGCTATGTGGATAGTGCAGGTAAAATTCAGGAGCGCTTCATTGGATTTTTTGATGTTTCTGGGGGGCGAGATGCTCAGTCCGTTTTTGATGTTTTAAATGAGAACATGCAGGGCTACAATTTTAAGGATAAGCTTGTGGCACAGACCTATGATGGGGCTGCTGTCATGGCTTCAGCTCTCAATGGTCTGCAGGCCAAAGTGAAAGCAATAGCCCCCAGTGCAATGTTTGTGCATTGCTATGCACACAGACTGAATCTGGTGCTGTCACAGGGGGCCAAATGCTTGCCTGAGTGCAGATTTTTTTTGCATCACTCTCTGGGTTTGCCACATTTTTCTCAAAATCCACAAGAGGACGTCTTTTCTGGAGTCTGCAGGCTGCTCAAGGTTGCCCAGAAACGCTCCTACTTGATGGAATTTCACATCACGGATAGTGAGCACTGTGGCAAACAATTATGATGGCCTCCTGCAGACATTTGATAACATCATTGCAGATACGACAATGGATGATGATACACTGGATTGTGCCAAAGGCTTCGTGAGGAAACTGGAGGATTTTGAGTTTGTGTTCATGTTGTACACATATGAACAAATCTTCTCTGAGACTGATGTGGTCTTTGATATTGTCCAGCAGAGAGCGATGGATGTTCTTTACTGCAAGAAAAGAATTGAGTCTCTTCTTGCATTTGTCAAAGAGAAGAGGTCAGAGGGGGCTTTCCAAGCTGTTTATGCCAAAGCAGCAGATCTCACATCAGACCCAAGAGATGAGCCCATGAGAAAGCGCCGTCTGACCCAATTGCAGGATCCCCAAGAGCGCTACAGAAATCTGTACATGGCCATCCTTGATAACATCTTGGAGCAGATTCCTCGACGTTTTTCAAATTTGGAAAGTATGCTTTTCTTAGAATTAGTCAATCCAGGGAAATTTGATGACATGAGACAAGCATTTCCAGAGGAGGCCTTCCAAAGTGTCCTGAAAAGTTATGGCCATCACTTTGATTGAGGGAGACTGAGGTCTGAACTTCAAGTCCTATTCAGATCAGGACTTGCAGAGTAACAGGGGAAAGCTGTGTGATTACTTGGTGTTCCTTAAAGACATGGAGTTGGACAGTGCAATGCCTCAGCTTTACAAACTGTTCTCATTAGTGGCAACAATTGGAGCTACATCTGCAGGTGTAGAAAGGAGCTTCTCCTGTTTAAAGCGGCTCAAGTCCTACACCCGTAACACAATGGGCCAAGGCCGTTTAAGCATTGAGAGGACACTGGTCAAGTCACTGGAAAAGACGCCTAGTTGGTACGACAGGCTTACAGAGCATTTTCTTGAAAAGGAACGTAGGGCAGAATTTACATATAAATAAATGGACAATTTTTATGATTTAGGCCGAAAATGAGCTTCCCCTCTTTAAAAGATCAGCAGCCGCCACTGATATACAGTAACATTCATCACCTAAATGCAGTGAACAAACAAACACCTGAACTTCGCGAACGTTTGCTCTCTCTCCTGCACACAAGTGAAAGTGATGTCTGCGCATGCTCCTTCTCTAGCGCTCCTTCTCTTGCGCTCCTTGCTGTCGCTTGGGCTTATCTGGCAGAATTGTTCAATAAGGGACTAAGAAAATTTGTTACGAAACTAAAATATATTTTCGAAAAAAACTTTTCGAAACCAGTACGATCGCTGGGGGAGTGTATCGAGCACCGAAATACTATGTAATACACCCAACTCGTTTTTTGACAAGATGACCATGTTAAGCATGAGAAGACAGCACGTTTAACATTGTAAAGAGGTCAGAATGCATGAAACACCGTTGCACGGCCACTTTAAGGTATCCTTTATAAAGCATTTGCAAATGTTTTCATCCATGATAAATAAGTTGTTTACAAATGCTTTATAAAGCAGTTGTGAGACAGCATTCTGTTTCCACAATAAATAATAAAAAATGTTTCTGGTTTTGATTAACTATTGGATGTAATTAAATCATTAATAAGACGTCGTAAACAAACAAGTTAGTCCCTTTGTGCAATTAGTGTTCAAAAGTGATCAAAAGTTTGATGAATTTATCTTGGTAATTAAGAAAAGACGGCTTTGGATAAACATCATGATCTGAAGGCATTCTGGAGGGCACCGTAAGCAACATGGTTTGAAAAATGACATAAGATATGAAATATAAGATTAAATAAGATTTTGCACCCTTTACTCACACATTTCACTGTCATTTTGCCACGCTCCCTCACCTGTGTTTTTGTTCTCGTTGACTTTTACACCTGCACCCCATTATCTAGTTCATCCCAATCACCTGAGTTCTGACTACACCGACACCTGCAACCAATTCCCCGAGGACAATATATACTCTTTTGTTTTACCACCACCTTGTCGATGAATACGTTTCTAGTTCGCCCAGGCAGATTACCTTGTGTGGTCGCCGTGTATGTTTTTGGATTATTACACTAGAGACTCTCCGTGCTCATTTGGTTTACTCTTGACTCTTGACTCTTGAGGATTACTGCTTTTCATTTGGACTGTTACCCTTTGTTTGTTCCCGGAGCATCACATTAAAGCTTTGTTCACCAGTACGCTGTTGTGTGGTCATCTGTTCTTGCCAAGAGGGTTACAGAACTAATCTTCTGTACTTTTTTTAAGAATCTTAAAAAAAGACTTGTTACTGTTCTTGGCACTGAGAATGTGACAATAAGGGAGTGTAAAAATATGTCATAATGTACAATAAGAGCAAATGCAGAAAGAAGAGTTATATACAACATATGTAAAGTAGTTTAAACGCCTTTATTTGCCTTCCATATGTAGCATCATTTTCACAATATCAGATTGAAAACCATATATCTGCTCTAAATGTTTGTAAACTGTCATAATTAAACTTGAAATGTAAATCTTATTATAACATTTTGTTTATGAAAATAACTTTATATAAGTTAAATTAAATACTAAGATATAATATACACATAATTAACACATAACAACAGCTTTTTTATGAGACAAGCAGTTGATATACAGTATCCTCTTAATTATTTGAGCACAGACCTGACAAGGATATGTCAACATACAATAGCTGCCGACCCCAGCGGGTCCAAAAAAGAGAATTAAAATAATAAATAAGATAAATAACTTTGCTGAAAATATCTAAAACGCAAGTCAAATCCACATCTCTGAATAAAAAGTCTTAATTCCATATTTAAAGATTCAAATCCCATGTGAATTCTTCCCCATTGGAGGAAACATCACGTGTGTGGTTAAATAAAGATTACAAATGTGTTTAATTTGATTGTGCCCAGTAATTACATAATACATTTGAAGGTTATGTAATAAAAAGCGTTTGTAATGTCAAAGGCTGCAGAAAGTCTCTTGCTGGCCTTTTTCTGCATCCAAGACTTCGACCACTGGGGGGCACCATCAACATACTATATAATAGGCATAAACTGTAAAGACAAATGCTTTGAACAAAACCAGCTTGTTAATGAGAGCTTGTTTATTATAGCTTGATAGAGTGGTCTCATAATATTCTGTGGTCAACACGTGTGAAATGACCTGGGTGGGTCAAACGGGGTTACGGATGGAGTGCACTATTTACAGATTAAATATAAATGAATACATTTTAAAATGCATAAAGTTTGAGATTTAAGATTTTGTTTATGTGACTTGATTTTTATATGTTGTAATGCAAATATAGTATTGGTTGATTTATAGTGTAAGGTACACTAAGGCCTGGTTTCACAGACAGGGCATAGTTTAAACCCGGACTAACCTTCAGTGAAATTAGGATATTTATATGTAGTTGCCCTAGTAAAAAACATTACTGGTGCACTTGAGACAAAACAATGGCGCTGACATACTTTAAAGCGGCAGTCCGCAAGTTCTTTTGAGTAAAAAATAACAGGGAATGTGATCGGACTCGTGCGAAAACAATGATGAATATTGGCAAGGCATTTCAAAGATAGCATGAAATCCGGGATCTGAAAGGATTGTAAACGGATGCAGACATCGCTTTATTTCTTCTGAACATGTAAAACATTTCAATAGATAACACAAAAAACGTAGAGCACTTGTTGTGTTAATACAGACAGGTGCAGTTTCATCGGTTGTTCTTTCTCTCTTTATGTTCATTATGATAAATGTATTTTAAACCCTATTCGCCCAGGATTGTTTTATCTGGGGACCTTGTGTGATTTAGAGATGACCTCCCCACATCTGTATTTCATGTGGCGCGAATAAGCACGGACTAGTGAAGCCTGTGATTTTACTTCAATTTACGGACTTATTTCCCTGATATGATGGCAAGGCTTTTCATCATATACAACCCCAATTCCAATGAAGTTGGGACGTTGTGTAAAACGTAAATAAAAACAGAATACAATGATTTCCAAATCCTTTTCAACCTATATTCAATTGAATACACTACAAAGACAAGATATTTAATGTTCAAACTGATGAACTGATGAATCCAGCAAAATGTTTGAAAAAGGCTTGGACAGGGTCAACAAAAGACTGGGAAAGATGAGGAATGCTCAAAAAACACCTGTTTGGAACATTCCAGAGTTGAACAGGTTAATTGGAAACAGGTGAGTGTCATGATTGGGTATAAAAGGAGCATCCCAGAAAGGCTCAGTCATTCACAAGCAAGGATGGGTGAGGTCCACCACTTTGTGAACAACCGCGTGAGCAAATAGCAACAGTTTAAGAACAACATTTCTCAACGTACAATCGCAAGGAATTTAGGGATTTCCTCATCTACGGTCCGTAATATCATCAAAAGATTCAGAGAATCTGGAGAAATCTCTGCCCGTAAGCGTCAAGGCCGAAAACCAACATTGAATGACCTTTGATCCCTCAGGCGGCACTGAATTAAATACCGAATCAATGTGTAAAGGATATTTACCACATGGGCTCAGGAACACTTCAGAAAACCATTGTCAGTTAACACAGTCAACAACACCCAGAAACGTCCCAACTTCATTGGAATTGGGGTTGTAGTATATATAGTTGAATGGTGTATAATGATTTATGACCGTGCCTGTCAGCATTCGAGACCCACGTTCAGGGATTTCTGTCCGGTTCGCGATACAGAGTTTCCATGAGAAATAACAAAACTGGAGACTCCCGGTCAAAACGGCAGTGTTGGCAGCTCCATTTGCGCTATTTGTGTCTGTTTATGTTCTTATTTGTTTAGTGTTATATCATCTGCCATGTTATCTGTGTTTATTATGCGCTTCTGATGTACAGTGACCACCAGTGTCACAGGCTACGACTCAAAACATCAGACTCATCCGCACACGAACAGTTGAGCAGTGCCGAATCACAACTCACATAAAGAAATACCTCCGCACATCACCTGCAGTAGCAATTACAAACTGAGATGGCGACAAAGAGGCCAATCTTACGGACTGCCACTTTAATATGTTTTAAGATGAGTTATTTTCAGTTAACACTGCTCAAACAATAATTTTAGTCTGGGATTAGCCTTAAATCTTGTCTGTGAAACCGGGCATATATGTCCTAGGCTTTTAAACCTATGTTAATCCCTGATGCTGGAACATGCATTTACATTGAAGCAGGAAAAACCAAACACAGACATGAAAATTTGCCTCCTTATATTCATTACACGGCTCTAAATGAGTCAAATTATATGTAAATTTGATGCATAATAAAGAGGCATCCATAGGCCTATTTGCTTTCAGGGAGTAGACGGGGTGGGACTAATTATTGTGAAAAATGTATACAACCATTCAAAAGTACGGTGTTAGTCCTGCGTAGCTACAGTATAGTATATCAGATTTTTAGGTTAACATGTGATAATATATAATTTTCTATAGATATGTTATGATGCTGACTGAGCTTTCTCATCTTATTTCGAAAATTGTTCTTACGTTAAAATGATGGCAGAAGTGCAATATAGTTTGGATGTGATACACATGCTGTGTAGGGGTGGGAAGGGCCACATGAATGCACAGGCTTACTGGGCTTTGTGCAGCGCTTCTGGTCATTGGCGATATTATCACTACATAAATCAGAATATGTGGCCAGAAGCTCAGAGTTATTGTAGAGAGAGGTTCACTGATCTGGCTACTGTAGACTCTATGAATGATGTGAACAGCATGATAAATAAAGTGAATGATGGATACAGTGGATCAGTTTGGATCCACATAGGGTCGATAGAGTTGGTCTAATGGACAAAACTAAATTCCAGAGCATAGTAACTGGTTCCCATGAAGGCCAGATGGCTTAACCTGTTAAACTGTGGGCCATTTTTTGCATTTCCGCCTGAATTTCACATATCCAACTTGAAATGCACACCATATCCACATACAGTGGTGTATATACAAAATATTTTCATATTCCAGGAAGCCCCTCCAAATTTCATAAAACACTGCTGAAAGTGATAACCATTATAGTATGTGTTGTCAGTCCTATGAAAAAGACACAAAAATAAAGTCTATTTTTGAAAGTTGAAAGGGCCCAGTAACCTGCAGACAATTGTTCTTGATTCCAGCAGGTCTCAACAAATAGATTGTGTGGTATTTAATTATTATTCTAAGGCAACTCAGGTGTCCTTTTTCTTAATTTCCGCCTAAATTTGGCATACCCAATTACAAACAGATGCCATAACCACATACAATGGTATAAAAAATGGAAAAGTTGTGTGTAATTTTACAGTAAACCTCAAAATTGCATGTAACAAGCGAAACTTGGTGTTGAGTTTGCTCGTGGTGTTTTGTATCTTGTTAAAGGAGATACCCCTCGCTGCAGCCTGTAGCGCGGTGACGCGTCTTAACGTGTTGTGTGGTCATGCATTCGTTACTGCGCATGCGTGTCCTGTTTACCTTACGCGGTGATTATGTCCGACCTCAATGCATTCCTGTCAATCACGCTGCGTCAAGGCATATTAAAGATAGCCACAACGATATGATTTTAATGTATTAATAATTTACAGAAGAGACTTTATTCATGTCACTTTGTCCTGTCAAAACGTTTACTTCTGGGTTTGAGGTCGGGAATTCCCAAAATCGGAGTTGTCTTGAACGCAGCGTGCACACGCGCGAAGTTTTTAGATTAAGTGCGTTTTAGCCAAGGTTTATTTATAGGCTATAGCACAAAATCAGACACAAGGGCAAGTCAAAGTGCTTTACATAAAATGATTGACAAAGAGAAATCAAATGTATCTTTAAAACGCCAACTATTTAAGATCACAAATAAAACTTTAGATTTTAATAAACAATAAATCAGCACTACAATTGATAAAAAAACGTGAGTCTATATACAAAAAGAATAAGAATGAAAGAAAAATAAATAAGAAATAGAAGTGCAGTTGATGTAAACCAACACAGTGCTCAGTTTGTAAATTCACAGTTTAACAAGTGTGTTTTTAATCTGGATTTAAAAGAAGCTAATACTGTTGGTGAACATCTGGGCTCGTTTTCATGAAAAATCTTAGCGCAAAGAGTTGCTCCTAGTAAATTTTTTTTTAAAGAAAATTCTTATAAATGTGGGTGTTTTCCCTTAGAATTACAGAAAATATCCTAGTAAAGAAAAAAGTCATTCACAAAGCATCTTACCCTTAAAAGAGCTCGTAAGGTCAAAAATTAGTAGTGAGGAGGACTTTTAAGAGACTTAATGTATTTAGGTTCTAGACCATTGAGTGATTTAAAGACAATTAATAATACTTTGAAGTTGATTCTAAAAGTAACTGGTAACCAGTGTAAGGACCTGAGGATTGGAGTGATATGCTCAGATTTTTTGGTTCTGGTCAGAATCCTGGCAGCAGCGTTCTGTATGAGCTGCAGGTGTCTGATGGTATTTTTGGGAAGACCTGTAAGGAGTCATTACAGTAATCCACCCTGATGGTTATGAAAGCATCAACACGTTTTTTTTTAATCTTGGTTTGAGACGAAACATTTGATTCTGGCTATATTTCTGAGATGGTATTACGCTGATTTGCTTATTGCTTTTGTCTTAGCTTGGTAACGTACAGTATTTCTTGCCGTCTTTATAGGCCGTATGGTTTTGCTGCTTATTTCATACATACAGTACATTTTAAATCCTGGCATCCATATTATGCACATACATCGTCTTACACACAAAAAACCCAAACTGATAACGTTTTTTTTATCCAAAGCGACTTAACGTAAACAATAGAGCAATTGGACCAACATAAGGACAACAAGAAGCATAAGTGCAGTAAAACTGGTCTCATATATCCTATCACATCCTTATATATAAAGCCCCTCCATAACAATGTAGGGTGCATACTACAATAAAAATTAGAGGACATTAGAGCAGACATAAAAGGAAAGTACAATTGTATACAAAATTTCAATATTTGTTTTTGTATATATTAATACCAAGCAACAGATCACCACATGCAAACATATTTGACAAGAAGGATATCCATCCATCCATCCATCCATTTTCTTCCGCTTATCCGGGCCGGGTCGCGGGGGCAGCAGTCTAAGCAGGGATGCCCAGACTTCCCTCTCCCTAGACACTTCCTCCAGCTCTTCCGGGGGGACACCGAGGCGTTCCCAGGCCAGCCGGGAGACATAGTCCCTCCAGCGTGTCCTAGGTCTTCCCCGGGGTCTCCTCCCGGTGGGACATGCACCTTCCCGGGAAGGCGTCCAGGGGGCATCCGGAAAAGATGCCCGAGCCACCTCAGCTGGCCCCTCTCGATGTGGAGGAGCAGCGGATCTACTCTGAGCTCCTCCCGAGTGACCGAGCTTCTCACCCTATCTCTAAGGGATCGCCCAGCCACCCTGCGGAGGAAGCTCATTTCAGCCGCCTGTATCCGGGATCTTGTCCTTTCGGTCATGACCCACAACTCATGACCATAGGTGAGAGTAGGAACGTAGATTGACCGGTAAATCGAGAGCTTCGCCTTGCGGCTCAGCTCCTTTCTTCACCACGTCTGTCAATCTCCCGTTCCATCCTTCCCTCACTTGTGAACAAGACCCCCAGATACTTGAACTCCCTCCACTTGAGGCAGGAACTCTCCACCTACCTGAAGTGGGCAAGCCACCCTTTTCCGACTGAGAACCATGGCCTCAGATTTGGAGGTGCTGATTCTCATCCCAGCCGCTTCACACTCGGCTGCAAACCGTCCCAGTGCATGCTGAAGGTCCTGGTCTGATGGGGCCAGCATGACGACATCATCCGCAAAGAGCAGAGATGAAATCATGTGGTCCCCAAACCCGACGCCCTCCGGCCCCTGGCTGCGCCTAGAAATTTTGTCCATAAAAATTATGAACAGAACCGGCGACAAAGGGCAGCCCTGCCGGAGTCCAACATGCACCGGAAACAAGTCTGACTTACTGCCGGCAATGCGAACCAAGCTCCTGCTCCGGTTGTACAGGGACCGGATAGCCCTTAGCAAAGGGTCCCGAATCCCATACTCCCGGAGCACCATCCACAGGATGCCGCGAGGGACACAGTCGAATACCTTCTTCTCCAAATCCACAAAACACATGTGGATTGGATGGGCAAACTCCCATGAACTCTCCAGCACCCTGGAGAGGGTATAGAGCTGGTCCAGCGTTCCACGACCGGGACGAAAACCACACTGTTCCTCCTGAATCTGAGGTTCTACCATCGGCCGGATTCTCCTCTCCAGTACCCTGGCATAGACTTTCCCGGGGAGGCTGAGAAGTGTGATCCCCGATAGTTGGAGCACACCCTCCGGTCCCCCTTCTTAAAAAGAGGGACCACCACCCCGGTCTGCCAGTCCAAGGGCACTGTCCCCGACCGCCACGCGGTGCTGCAGAGGCGTGTCAGCCAAGACAGCCCCACAACATCCAGAGACTTGAGGTACTCAGGGCGGATCTCATCCACCCCCGGTGCCCTGCCACCGAGGAGTTTCTTGACTACCTCGGTGACTTCAGCCCGGGTGATTGACGAGTCCGCCTCCGAGCCCTCAGCCTCTGCTTCCTCAATGGAAGACGTGACGGCGGGATTGAGGAGATCCTTGAAGTATTCCTTCCACCGCCCGATGATATCCCCAGTCGAGGTCAACAGCTGCCCCCCTCCACTGTAAACAGCGTTGGTAGGGCACTGCTTCCCCCTCCTGAGGCGCCGGACGGTTTGCCAGAATCTCTTCGAGGCCGAGCGATAGTCCTTCTCCATGGCCTCACCGAACTCCTCCCAGGCCCGAGTTTTTGCCTCCCCAACCACCCGGGCTGCAGTCTTCTTGGACTTCTGTGCTAGTTACAGCTTGGCCATAACGAACACCATGTTCAAGCATAAGGGTGTCCATCAGTGCACATGGCACCAGGACACCCTTGGCCGGAGGTCGATGATCGACTTTGTGGTTGTTTCATCTGACCTACGGCCGTATGTCTTGCACACTCGGGTGAAGAGAGGGGCGGAGCTGTCAACTGATCACCACCTGGTGGTGAGTTGGATCCGATGGCGGGGGAGGAAGCTGGACAGACTCGGCAGACCCAAACGTACTGTGAGGGTCTGTTGGGAACGTTTGGCCGAATCCCCTGTCAGAGAAATCTTCAGCTTCCACCTCCGGCAGAGCTTCGACCAGATCCCGAGGGAGTCTGGAGATATTGAGTCCGAGTGGACCATGTTCTCCACCTCCATTGTCAACAAGAAGGATATATTTAGCTTAAATTTAGTTCACTTTTTCATGTGACTTTGTTTACAACACTCACTTTCTTGCTATCAACACAAACACTCCACAGTTATCTGAACTTGTGTTGTCTGGTGTCTGGGAATGCCAGAGATATATCTATATATTTACATTTAACAGACACTTTTATCCAAAATGACTTACATAGAGTTCAGGGAGTAATAAAGCGATATATATATATATATATATATATATATATATACAGTGAGGAAAATAAGTATTTGAACACCCTGCTATTTTGCATGTTCTCCCACTTAGAAATCATGGAGGGGTCTGAAATTGTCATCGTATGTGCATGTCCACTGTGAGAGACATAATCTAAAAAAAAATCCAGAAATCACAATGTATGATTTTTTAACTATTTATTTGTATGATACAGCTGCAAATACGTATTTGAACACCTGTCTATCAGCTAGAATTCTGACCCTCAAAGACCTGTTAGTCTGCCTTTAAAATGTCCACCTCCACTCCATTTATTATCCTAAATTAGATGCATCTGTTTGAGGTCGTTAGCTGCATAAAGAGACCTGTCCACCCCATACAATCAGTAAGAATCCAACTACTAACATGGCCAAGACCAAAGAGCTGTCCAAAGACACTAGAGACAAAATTGTACACCTCCACAAGGCTGGAAAGGGCTACGGGGAAATGGCCAAGCAGCTTGGTGAAAAAAGTTCCACTGTTGGAGCAATCATTAGAAAATGGAAGAAGCTAAACATGACTGTCAATCTCCCTCGGACTGGGGCTCCATGCAAGATCTCACCTCGTGGGGTCTCAATGATCCTAAGAAAGGTGAGAAATCAGCCCAGAACTACACGGGAGGAGCTGGTCAATGACCTGAAAAGAGCTGGGACCACCGTTTCCAAGGTTACTGTTGGTAATACACTAAGACGTCATGGTTTGAAATCATGCATGGCACGGAAGGTTCCCCTGCTTAAACCAGCACATGTCCAGGCCCGTCTTAAGTTTGCCAATGACCATTTGGATGATCCAGAGGAGTCATGGGAGAAAGTCATGTGGTCAGATGAGACCAAAATATAACTTTTTGGTCATAATTCTACTAAAACGTGTTTGGAGGAAGAAGAATGATGAGTACCATCCCAAGAACACCATCCCTACTGTGAAGCATGGGGGTGGTAGCATCATGCTTTGGGGGTGTTTTTCTGCACATGGGACAGGGCGACTGCACTGTATTAAGGAGAGGATGACCGGGGCCATGTATTGCGAGATATTGGGGAACAACCTCCTTCCCTCAGTTAGAGCATTGAAGATGGGTCGAGGCTGGGTCTTCCAACATGACAATGACCCGAAGCACACAGCCAGGATAACCAAGGAGTGGCTCTGTAAGAAGCATATCAATGTTCTGGCGTGGCCTAGCCAGTCTCCAGACCTAAACCCAATAGAGAATCTTTGGAGGGAGCTCAAACTCTGTGTTTCTCAGCGACAGGCTAGAAACCTGACTGATCTAGAGAAGATCTGTGTGGAGGAGTGGGCCAAAGTCCCTCCTGCAGTGTGTGCAAACCTGGTGAAAAACTACAGGAAACGTTTGACCTCTGTAATTGCAAACAAAAGCTACTGTACCAAATATTAACATTGATTTTCTCAGGTGTTCAAATACTTATTTGCAGCTGTATCATACAAATAAATAGTTAAAAAAATCATGCATTGTGATTTCTGGATTTTTTTTTAGATTATGTCTCTCACAGTGGACATGCACCTACGATGACAATTTCAGACCCCTCCATGATTTCTAAGTGGGAGAACATGCAAAATAGCAGGGTGTTCAAATACTTATTTCCCTCACTGTATATATATATATATATATATATATATATACACACACATTAATGAAGTGAAATCATTAAAAGCTGGTAAGGCCAACAATGCTTATGGCTGCTGCTTACTGTATTATCATCACAGCTGCACTCTCTCCATGTTAAAAGTATAATATTAAATGAAACATAACATAATACTAAATAATAAAAACGTAAAAAAAATGTAAAAGCTCTGATATTTTAAAGCCTTAATTTGTTTAAGGGCTTTTTTAAACATATTTAAAAAGAAACCATGCCATTTCAAATATGAAGACGTATCACAAAATATTATAAAGTTTTTTAATGACGTCCTCTGTGACATTGACAAAGACAGCACTGTAATAAAAATCTATAAACAAAAACACACAATTCTAAAGACACCATAAATATGCTCATTCACTTAGTGCTATTGAAATCGAATACATCCCCATTTTCTTTTTTTTATATTTAAGGTATAAAACATACGAAAGTAAACAAACTTTGTCTGTAAAGGCGCTTGCGCATGCATTTAAATGGATGCAGTACGTCCTGTTGCGCACTTATGCATGCAGGCCTACTTGTGGCAAAGCCGCTAAACTACTGAAGGCGTCTGAACGTGAGGGGTGTTCCAGATGAGGTAGTCAGGTGAAAGGTCATCACAGGGTTCATTTTATGTAGGGTTAAAATACTATTAATTAATTTTACTAATAGTTAGATTGGGCAGGCCTTCACTAAAGGGCCTTTAATTACAAAAAAAACATTTTTTGCCTCGACAAAAGGGCACGTTCGCCATTAAGGGCCAAAAAGGCAGGTGCTCAAGCACCCTCCGCCCCCCCTCTGCACGTGCCTGCTCGGCTTGTGTACACCTATCTGACTTTATAACTGTATAAAGAAGATGTGCATGAGTTTATAAGTGAGAAGCTTACACTTCACAGATGACGGACTTGATAGTTGCCCAGCTCAAAAGTATACATACCCCTTGCAGAATCTGGAAAAGCTAAATCCATCCATCCATCCATTTTCTACCGCTTGTCCGAACTACCTCGGGTCACGGGGAGCCTGCGCCTATCTCAGGAGTCATCGGGCATCAAGGCAGGATACACCCTGGATGGAGTGCCAACCCATCGCAGGGCACACACACTCACTCATTCACTCACGCACTCACACCCTACGGACAATTTTTCCAGAGATGCCAATCAACCTACCATGCATGTCTTTGGACCAGGGGAGGAAACCGGAGTACCCGGAGGAAAACCCCGAGGCACGGGGAGAACATGCAAACTCCACACACACAAGTCGGAAGGAAAAGCTAAATCATTTGGAAAAATAAGAGGATTTTTTAAAATTAAGGCTTATTTTTAACTTAGTCCTGCCCAGATCAAGTTATTTCACTAAAGAAATGTTAACATAAAGTTCACACTAAAGAGTAATAACAGAATTTCTCAAAATAGCCCAGTCCAAAAGTATACATACCCCTGATCCTTAATACTGTATGATGTTACTTAAACAGTCAATGAGCGTTTTTATATTTAGTCATAGTTGTTTAAGGGTTACTTGTTGGTCATGAGTCATTAGACTGTCCACTGATCTTCAAAACAATCACACAGGTCCTACACAATCTTTGCTTTTTCAGCATTTCTGGATATTTTGCTCATGTCCAGCAGTAACTGTATGATGTTGAGATTCCTCTTTTTATATTGAGGACAATCAAGAGACTCATACACAACTATTACAGCTTGTGCTGTATAAAAAACTTCACGGCTTGTTTAAAGAAGACAACGATGTCGTCAATCACGAGGTTTCAATATCGTCCGATGCCAATTTGGTAGACATCGCCCAACCCTATCTCTAGTCCAGAGAGTAAAAGGAAGGATGAAGCGTGAGTGAGGCCGTGTGTCCACCGAGGCATTTACTCCTGTGGCCGACGTGTTTTTTCAATTGTTTTTTCAGCGCTTTTAAAAAAAGCCATCAGCAGAGGAGAACTGTGTGTGGATGGCCATGTTCGTTATTCAGCACATGTTTTGGGTTGTTTCAACCCATCATCTAGTCAAATATGAACAAGCCCAGCTGTTGTGTTAAATTATCCCAGAATATGGTTATATTTGACCCAACAATGTAATAAAACAACCCAGCATTTCGAGTTGAAACAACCCAGCGCTAGATAATTTATAACCCAACGATTGGGTTTGTACATTGTTGACCCAACGTTGGGTTGAAAAACCCAACATTTTTAAGGTGCATCTAAGACCATTTTTAATCCAGCGAACAAAATAGGCTATTGGCTCATTTAGTGTAAGTTTACATAGAGAGAAGACAGACATAGACAGAAATCCTGAGCAGTACCTAACTAAAAAAACAATTTTGCTTTCATTTATGAAAAACAAAGGGGAAATTCACCTCATTATGACCCTAAATTAGTCGTATGAAAATGATATGCAAATATAATGCAAAATCGGCAGATATTGCATTGTTCATATTAAGGAATTAAAGAAGGAGTGTGGGTGCACTGGGATTAGTAAATGTGTATGTACAGTACACGCAACGTTCCACTTACTAAAATGTATGACATTATTATTTTAAGTATTTTGGCCTCATGGACATGCTTGTGTGGAGTGATGCTCTGTTAAAAATAATTCATTTTAATACATAAAGAAAGAGCCCAACAGTCACCAGGGATGTCCGCCAATTTTTCAATGGAATTTGAATATGTCATCATGTTGCTATTAATGTGGACTCTTTCTCTACAGCAATTTTCTGATGATAGTCTTTTAATATTTCAGATTGTACATTGTATAGTGTTAGTCCTGCATGCATATAGTGGCACTTAATGTTACACATAAGTAAGGTTTTAAGGGAAACATGTGATAGTATAGACTTTTCAGAGAAGAAAACACGTTGTGATGAGGGCTAAACATTCTCATTTTGAGATCTATAAGTTTAAGTTATGAGTGTACTGTAAATGTCTTAATTTTAAATGGGAGCAGAAGTGCTATGAGGTTTGTTGTTTGGTTGGTTTGTTTGTATGTATGGGTTGTGTTGTGGAGGGAGGGGTTGACCCTTTATTGTATGGGCAGACCAAAGTGTGTTATAATAGCGAGTTACCACCAGTTTAACCAAAGGTGTCCAATACTTGAGTTGTGGGACTTTATGTGAAATAAAAATCATACAGGACAAGAACCATTACTGAGGTAAGAATATACAATAAATTATTGTGAATGTGCACTGCAAAAAATGTCATTTTTACTAAGCATTTTTGTCCTGTTTTTAGTGAAACTATCTAAAACTTCTTTACTTGACAGGAAAATGTACCTAAGATATTTAGTCTTGTTTAATGAAAAATAATGTAAGAATGATGTAAGTTTATGGTAAAACAAACATAAAATCTGTCCATGGGGTGATACAAATTAACTTGAATTTAGTTTGAGCTTTTTCTCAAGTACTACAAGTTTCCTTTTCTCACCCCATGGACATATTTTTTTTGCTTGTGTTTACCATAAACTTACTTTATTCTTATATTATTTTTCATGAAACAAGACCAAATATCTTTTGTCACTTTTCTTGTCAAGTAATTGTATTTTGATTTAAGAATGTTTAAATATTTGTACTACAAATCAAGACTGTAAGTTTTTGCAGTGTGGTACTTTTTTTGAGTTGCAGTTTAGGGCCATGCTTTTCAATAAATACATTATGACAAAATAAGAGATCGGACTTAAGTAAATAATGTTGTGTCAGTCGTCTGTTTATGTAAAAAACTAAAGTGGGAACAGATATTAGACAAAAATGTGGACTTTACTTGCTCTGTTTTAAACAAAAATTAAAAAACTTAATTATTTGATATTACTAACCTGAACTTCAAAAGCAGATATAGAGATGAGTGCTTGATGCTTTAAATTACTTTATATTAATTATAATGGTTGATTATCTATTGTTTGACATAAAAAGTGCACATCGATCTTTACATGATGCATGTACATTTTAATGTATTGTGTTCATTCACCACAGTCCTTCATTTCAAGTTCACTTTGATATAAAAAAATCAGACTTTTTTTGCTAAGCTTCCTCTTTTTAGATCAGACGAGTGTGCAGTGATGCTAAAATATCAGAGAGGAGCTGTGAGAGCTGTGACGGACATGAGATTGTTTGTGCTGCTTCTGCTGTCAGGTTGGTGTTGTCATTTCAATCTGTTTTTACAAGTATTGGAGATGCATTTATTAAAACATGTTCATTTTAATAGATATTCTGTGCAGCGCTTCTGGTCTTCAGCGAGAGTATTATTACTTAAATACTCAAATGTCATGGTCAGATGCTCAGAGTTACTGTAGAGAGAATTACAAAGATCTGGCTACTGTAGACTCTATGGATGATGTGAACAAGATGATGAATACAGTGAATGGATACAGTGGATCAGTGTGGATTGGACTGAAGAGACCAACAACGCGTAGTTGGGTTTGGTCTATGGGAAATGAAACTCTCACACAGTACAGTTCATGGTGGGGATCAAAGCCCAGTGGTGCTGGAGATTGTGTCTTTTCTGTGTATACAGTTTGGTACGATCATTCATGTGCAGTAAATTTAGACTTTGTGTGCTATGATGGTAAGTAGCCAGTTATCAAGGGTGTTAATATTCAGTTTAGCTCAAAAAAGTGCTAAGGCATGATTATCATTTTGTATTTCTCAGTAGAAACCACTGGATACATTTTAATAACAGATAGGAAAACCTGGGGGATGCTCAAAGTCACTGCAGACAGTATCATACTGATCTGGCCTCCATCCACAGCCTTGAGGAGCAGAACCAGATAAGGATTGTGTCTGGAGATACGCGATGGGTCTGGATCGGTCTGTTCTCTGACTCTTGGCAGTGGTCTGATCAATGGAGTCTCTCCTTTACAAACTGGGCAGCAGGACAACCATCAGCATCTGGTGACTGTGTTGCCACGTCAACAACTGACCCCGGAAAATGGATTCAAAACAGCTGTGAGCTTCAGTGTCCATTTATCTGCTACGAAGGTGAGTTTTCCCACTTAGCAGGGCAAAGGTCATGGGTCCGATTCCCAGGAAAAAGCATATTGATAAGAAAAAAATGCATATGTGAAGACTATCAAGCAAACAATCTCTCTTACTGATGCCATAACATTCCTTGTTGTATTACTGTATTCAGAATTGTTCTACTTTACGTTGTTCTAGAGGCCAAGTTTGTTAAAAAACAAACTGTCAGATTCTATTTTACCCATGATGGAGAATATAGTCTGCCTAATTCTTCTCTACAGACCGCCATCTTGTATAAGGTACGTCAATGTCCTCTTTCAGTTTTGTATTTATGGGTATTGCTCATGAAAATTCGCCTTACTGACAGCCGTTTGCTGCCACTCATGAACAGTAAAACATGCCACTGACCTACAAAACATAACAGGTCGCCCCAAACACATTTTGGTACAAGAATATAATTTTTTTAAAGGTCAAATTGGGCGATTAACAAATCGTATAGCAACACTTTAGAAACTGCATTGTTGTATCCACACACAAGACCATGCTGTAGCATTGGAAGAGTTTGACATTAACATGTACCACTTTTTAATCAAAAAGAGCATAAATCATGTTATAAGGATATGTTTGGTTTTAACACTATTGACAATATATAGCCTCTAAATAGCCATGATTGAAGTTTTGTTTGATTCTTTGTTGTTGGTCTTCTAGATAAGTGAAAAGCTGAAGTCCATTGGGATGGGAGACTATAAGAGCATAAGCTGGAGAAAGAATGAAGGTGGAGAGGTGTTTCATCTGAGCAAACGAAGTGCATTTAAATAATATGTGATAAATACTTTAAATGGACTTTAAAACATGGATGGAGACATGATTTTTTCAATCATTTCGTCATGATAAATGTCAAAATGCTTTTAAAAATAATTTTGTAGCAGGCTTTAGGTCTTTATGAATACACTGCAGAATTATGATGTGGTGTGTAGAGGAGAATAATATCATGCCTGTAATAAATAATGAAGGAGTTTTAAAAATGCTGCTTGAAGCATACCATGAGTTCAAATCAGGCATATGAAAATGATTGACAAATATAGCACATAGTATAACAGCCATTGTGTTGTTCATAGAGTTATTTTAGGGAGGAGACGGGGTGAGATAAATGCTTGTTTATGTACAGTACTCACAACGTACTAACTGAATTGTGCATTGATGTCTATAAGTTTAAGGTCACTTATGTACTTTTTTCCACGTTTAAAATCATAGCAACAAGTGGACTGTATATAGGTTTTGGAGGTTGACAATATCATTCGCTCAATGTAAAAACTTTAGTTGTAGAAATGTCCTCTTAATGATGAAACTAAAATGTTTGCGTGAGTTTGTGTGCTTTAGAAACAAAATGTTTGACGATGAATATCTTCATAGCTTGCAATTATAAGTATGTACAATTAAATTATGTTCAATGATTATGTTTTTGTTGTTAAAGGAACACGCTTGTGTGGCGTGACGGCAGTGATGCTCTGATAAAAAAAAAAAAAAATGCAAAGCAAGTGCCCTAGTGCGGAATGACATGTGATGTGCATTTCTTTATGGAAATCAGCTATTTGAATAGTAAATTATGCAACCATCTGAAATGAGTTTGTGTCTTCTCTAGATCTAGTCTGATCATTTAGTATTTAATTAGACCAATTTACCTTTTCATGTAAATGAGTTCAAGTCTCAAGTATTTTTACTCCTCAAAATGCTCCTTTAGTATTTCTTGATCAGCTCGGTTTTATAAAGTTGCTCCGGTTTTCAAATGAAAGCATTTAATCCTACTAAAAAAGTAAACATGTATATAAGAGCTTTCCTGTAGCTCAGTGGTAAGAGCATTGCGTTAACCACGCAAGGTTGTGGGTTCGATCCCAGGGGATTGCAAATACCTATGTATAAATGTATAGGATAATGCAATGTAAGTCGCTTTGGATAAAAGCGTCTGCTAAATGTAAATGACAAATGAATGACCATAAGACTAAATAAACCGTTCGTATCTCACTTGTGCTTAAATGAAAATGTTAGCTGTAGTGCAACTCCGGCAGGTCGGTCACACTGGTACAGCCCGGCATAGTGTCACCAAGGATCGGTGGAAAGTCCTCCATCCTGATCACCTGTGTCCACGGGGATACCCGTAGCGTGCCAGGTGACAGTCACCCGTTGCACAATCAGCGTCACCATGGAGACGGGCGAACTCAGGACCGGACTGGGTTAAGAAGAATGATCCACCAGGAAGGAGAAAGCGATTTACTGCCCTTATGAGAAGGCAATACAAGACGCTTCTGGTTTGGGATCTTGATGGGGTGTAGGAGTGCAGGAGGGTGTGAAAGTATGCCGGTGCAGATCCAGTGATAGTCCTGTAGGCAAGCATTACTGACTTGAATCTGATACGAGCTTTGACTGGTAGCCAGAGGAGGGAGATGAAAAAGGGTGTCACATGAGCCCTTTTGGGATGTTGGAAAACGAGGTGTGCTGCTGCGTTCTGAACCAGCTGGAGTGGTTTGATAGCTTTTGCAGGAAGACCAGCAAGGAGACCTAGTGCAACCTTGAGATGACCAACTAAAGTGTGGTTTTCTGCTGAGCTGAGATTAACAAATACAGCATGAAGTTGTGACTGAACATCCTCTGATAACATTTCAGTTCTTGTTGTGACTGTTGTAGCTGAAGGGGGGTTTGTTAAATAATTTATTTGAGTTCATGTCTTTATTTTCCCTCTATAACTGTTTCACACGCAATCTCCATGCAACACTTTACTATTTCCCCATCAGTAAAGGGCATGTTATGTTTTCCTAAGATTAGTAAACATTAATATGCTTGTTGTTGGGTGGTGAGTGAGGGAGGACCTGTGTACTTAAGTTCACTTAAAGAAATGTTACAAGCATACTTCAAATAAATCAGTAGTTTACTGCAAGTACTTTTTACTTTAAAGTGTACCCTTATAAATGATAACTGTGCTACAAGTAATGAACTAGTAGATTAGACCTGAGAAAACCTTCAAGTATACTGGGAGTAAACTTCAAAGTGTACTTTCATAGACTAAACATGTGCTAAAAGTATTAAACAAGTACAGTTTACTTTCCTATTTTAAGTTTAAAAGAAATATACTTATAGCACACTTTAATAAACTTATTTTTGAAAAGGGTACCTCCAGACAATACCGCTACACAGCATACAGGCAAGTTGTCCGCTGGGCATACGGCAATCTGGTCAGGCGCATTAGGAAGCCCTTGACTTCATATGTTTTGTCAGCCATTAGAAGACAGTTTCCTGAAGAAGGAGGAACTTACAAAGATTTCCAATGGCCCCATTTTAGTGACAATCAACACAAAAATAATCACAGATTGCTTTGCGGCATAAAGTTTGTTTATGATCAGATATATATCAAGCAGATATGCATTTATAGTTAATTCAATTCAGTTGTACTTGCATTACATCTATGTGCATTATTTACTCAATAAAAGATTAGATGTGTTGAATATTAGATTTATTTTTGTCTTCATTTTTTGAATATATTTATCTGTTCAACATATAGCCATATGTTATCAATGCATTGCTGTATATTGAAAAATATTAGCACCAGTTTCATGTTAAAAAATAATTTGTCGCGGGTTGCGGGTTTTGGGGCTTTTTTTTAATATGGTAGCTTGTTCTGAACCTGACAAGCAACTTTGTTTCTTTACATCTATGGTTGCTGTTTTGTTCAACTCATTAAATAACACTGTCTGCTCAAAGCTAGGCTTTTTGGACTACATACGGGAGCGCATAACATCACAGCACTGCGAGAGCAATTTGAAAGCATACAGAGCTGTCTACTGTCGAATCACTCTCGCGGTACTATGATGTCACGCGCCGATTGATCTGCGTGGTCACACAACATATCTAAGTAAGCACGTAAAACAACATAGAGAAGTCAAGAATGTTACAGTGGTCTCTTCACGTAATCATCGGCGCTCTTTGGGTTATTGGAGGTAGCCTGAATATCGTACTAAAAAGATGAAATACATTTTATAACCGGGCAACATCATTAAAAATGTTAAAAGTGTAGATCTGCGCGTATGGCTACACCGCCTTATTCAAGCCTAAGCCCGTGAATTGCGTAATTTGTCCACAAACACACTGCCTCCTTTCCCGTACCAACTAAACTAATTGTATTACATCTATCACGTGGAAATAAACGAAACCTGCCGCCCCCCAGGGGTGCGTTCACTCCCCACTGCTCTTCTCACTGTACACCAATGACTGCACTGCCCAGGACCCTTCTGTCAGACTTCTGAAGTTCGCAGATGACACCACACTCATTGGCCTCATCCCGGATGGTGATGAGTCTGCGTACAGACAGGAGGTTGAGCAGCTGGCTGTCTGGTGCAGTCATAACAACTTGGAGCTGAACACATTTAAAAGAGTGGAGATGATAGTGGACTTCAGGAGAAACCCCCCTGTACTTCACCATCATGAACAGCACAGTGGCAGGAGTGGAGTCATTCAGGTTCCTGGGCACCACCATCTCTCAGGAGCTGAAGTGGGACAATCACATTGGGTTTACAATGCTGCTGTTTGGTCGGCGCTACAGAGCACTGAGCACCAAAACAACCAGACACAAACAGGTTCTTCCCTCAATCCGTTTTTTACCCACCATGCAATTATTAACTCTTAAAATGTGTTAATTATATCCTCCAGATAATACACTATCTATTTTTATACAACTTTTTCTGTAAATTATTTTTCTTTCTGCTGTATATAGCACATTACTTGTACTACAATAGTCTTTTCTTATTTTGTACATCTATACATACACACATCGCTTTACTCTCTATATCTTTATCATATGTTTATTGTTTTGTATTTCTTAATTTTGCATACACTTAGGCCCTTATTGAAATCATCTGTACTGTATTCTATCGTGTTATGGTCTCTGTGTACTGGATGCTCCTGTCACCAAAACAAATTCCTTTTATATGCAAACATACTTGGCAATAAAGCTCTTTCTGATTCCGATAAGCGCCCCTATTTTTGGGGCATTTTATTGATTTAAAAAAGAAGTTCAGACAGTGTTTAGATTTAAAGTGGTGCATAGTTTGTTATGGTTGATTTAATAATAATGTATAACACAGGTAATACAAATCCTGACACATAAAAAATGCCTTTCCCATGGGCACAGATTGCTCCTTTAAGCGTACTAAGAGTTGTTGTAAGTAAATGACAAAGGACCTGTCCAATTGCACATAAAGAGAGTCAAATCTTTTACATTTATGCATTTGGCAGACGATTTTATCTAAAGGTACTTGCATTGTAACTATACATTTGTTTCTGACTATGTGCAATCCCCTAGGAACGAACCCATGACCTTGGCGTTTTTAGCTCCATGCTTTAACCATTGAGCCACAGGAGAGCTATATATGGTGCAGACTGCAGATATGATATGTACTTAGTAGAACTTATACGACTGAAGAATTGTTTCTTTATCTTATTGCTGAAGAATGAATGATTGTGTCATATAATGAAGTTTATACAATTGTGGTCTTCAAGTACACCTTGAGAGTAGACATGTGGTCAAGTGCAAAGACAACAAATATGGGTATTTGCACAGGCCCAAATTGCAAGTGTTCACATGAGAGGTCAGGAGACAGCTTCCATAGCCACGTATGATTGGCTGATAACCCTGTCTAGCCATAAGCTTCACCTCTTATGCTCACAACCAGTCAACAAAAGGACACGGAAATTGTTTTCTGATAGTGTAAGGTAAATGTGACTTAAATTCTGAGCAATAACTTCAAAACAGAACACAGAGAAGGGAATTTGGCTTATTAAGTACACCACATAGCCTTTCATTGGCCATATGATTTTTTTAAATCATGTAGGCTAATGCAGTATAAACAGGCATTGTATTGCCCATATGGTTATTTCAGGGTAACTCTTTAGAACTAACACAAGTGGCCTGTTTTAAGGGTAGAGAATATCAATAGCTTAAAAGAAACCCAAGTTGTGTGATGTTTTAATGAAGAGATTGACATATGAATGTGTGTCCGCTGGAAAATACTGTAAAAGATGTGACAGTGAATATTGAGGTTTGATTGTGCCTGGTATTTACAAGCATCGATTATCTGAAAAGCTTTGTTGGTCTAATGGACACGCTTGCGTGACAGCAGTGATTTCTTTAAAAACAACCAATTTCAATACACAAATCAAGTGCCCTAGAACAACCAGTGATGTAACTCAACTCCTTAATGAAAATGAGCTACTGTATTTGAATATAAAATCATCATCATTGGAAGGTTGGATGAATGTACTGTAGCTGCTGAAATGAGGCTGTGTCTTAAGGTCTAGTTTGGCCGACTAGTAATTAGATTCAAATTAAACTAGCTTTTCATAATAATTCAATGATGACCATTCAGATTATGCAACCAGACATATATTTTTGAAGTATTTGCTTTGTAGCTCAGTGGTCAGTGCATGGCTCTTGCAATGCGAAGGTTATGGTATTGATCCCAGGGATTGAACATACTTAGAAACAAATGTGTAGTATAATGCAATGTTAGTGGCTTTGGATAAAAGCATCTGTCAATTGCGTAAATGTGAAGTATTTTATTTGAATTCTAAAGCAATTTTACACAATAATCCTGGAGTATATCCTGGTCAGCATGATTTTCTAAGTGTTGGTCCTGCTCTCAAATAGCATTTAATATACACTACAAATAAATCATGTAAGTAAATGTAGCCTACATTATAGACATTTCAAATAACTTATTTCCTTTGAATGTTAGTAGTGTAATATGGTTTGTTGAATGTGCTGTGTATGGGTGGGGTTAGCTATGGCCAGAACATTTATAATAGTGAGTTACCACAAGATTAACCATTTTAAAACTATCCATGAGCAAGGAATCACTGTAAGACTTGATTACCAACCCTGTGTTGACAGTAGTGAGTTGTGAGTCTGTGAAAAATAAAGAATTTACTGCAGAGAAAGTATGCTGAGGTAAGAAATGTATAATTTCATGTCTTGTTTTGATTTGTGTTGTTTGTTGACAATGCTTCCGATTTCAGCTAGACAGTTTAGCATTCAGTTGCCACACAGAAACATGCTGTTATTGTCAGATTGTGTATTTGTTTCCCATTGTATTTTTTGTTAAAAAAGAAGTGACGTTGTACTTGTTTTATTTAAATGAGTAACAATTTGACTATATTTATGTATGAATATGAATATGTATGAATACAAAATATTTTTTAAGCAATGAGTGAAGTGAGTAAATAATGCTGTTTTTTATATTAAAAATGTCTGTATGCTATGTCAAATATAACTAGATATTTTGGGAACATACATTCATTTTTTCAAAGTGGTAACTTGTCTAGTTAATTTGGTTAACCTGGCTAATGTTTAATGAAGTGTACATCTTTACATGATAGCGAAAATAGCGAAAAGAAAATATTTGCTGATCTTCCTCTCATTAGATCAGATAAGAGTGCAGTGATGCTGAAACATCAGAGAGGAGCCGTGAGAGCCGTGATGGACATGAGTCTGTTTGTGCTGCTTCTGCTGTCAGGTTGGTGTCGTCATTTCAATCTGTTTTCACAAGTATATGTGCACATGCATTTATATAAACATGTTCATTTGAACAGGACTTCTTTTCCCTTTCTGTCGGTTTCTCAAACGTTGTGTGGAGACAGAATGGGGTCCCTATACGAAACGTCACAGCACTGAGCCACGTCACGACTTCCGGCGGAGCAACACTGACTGGCCTGTGCGAGTCACAAGAGAGAACTACCGCGAATCGTAACCCTCCAGTGGTGTAATAAAGCTCAGTTCGATTGTGTACAGGCGGTGGCCTTCCATTCTAGACACGCGATAGCTGCCCGGCACTGTAAGGAACACCGGGCAGCGCGACACCCTCGCCTGAGGGGAAGCGCTATGGAGACTACATCCTGCTGTAGGGAGGTAATACGTTGAATACCTACACGGTCTCACCAGTGGGGAGATCTCATGGGAGTAGTAGTGCAGTGGTGCACAGAAGCGGTGTCCACCGAGGGGAGGTCACAGGGGAACCAAGAGTGAGGAAACGTCAGACGGGACGAGCCAAGGGGGGAGTCACGACGTGTGGAGCACTAGCTCAGGTATAGGGGTTTTTAGATTATGACAAGTTGCACTCTGTCTCTATTGCCCTGCATTACAGCAGTATCGATTGCATGCTCAGCAGCAGTATAAACAGACCAGGTTCTACCGATACCAAATACATTGACACGACATGATCATTTACATGCTCAAATGTATGGTGAGTTCACCATAATAATGTTTGAACTGTGTAATATTCAGTTAAGCTGAAAAAGGTGCTGAGACATTACTAATTTGTTTCTCCCAATAGAAAGAACTGGGTACGTCATAAAAACTGTTTTGAAAAACTGGACAGATGCTCAGAGTTACTGCAGACAGTATCACACTGATCTGGCCACCGTCAGCAGCCCTGAGGAGCAGAACAAGATCTTTACTGCTGTAGGAGGTGGGCAATGGCTCTGGATCGGTCTGTTATTGGACTCTTGGCTGTGGTCTGATCAATGGAGTCTCTTCTTTAGAAACTGGGCAGCAGGGCAACATTTTCAGAGTTTTGGTGACTGTGTTGCCATGTCAACAACTGACTCTGGGAAATGGATTCAATACAGCTGTGACCGACACCATCCATTTATCTGCTATGGAGGTGAGTTTTCCCAGTTAGCAACGCAGAACACACATACTGATTAATAAAAGTTGCAGTATGTGAATAAATAAATGTGAATCGGTTTAAGCGAACTATCACTAACTGATATGAATGAATGAATTAACAATTTTATGATCCATTAATGTATTTGACAATAAACATTATTTTACTTTTACATTCTTTAGAAGACAAATTGATTAAAAAACAGATTGTTAGATTTGACTTTACCCATGATGGAAAATACAGTCTGACTGATTCTTCTCTACAGACCGCCATCCTGAACAAGGTATGTCTTCTCTGTGCTCTGGTTAGCTTCATGTTCATGTGATGCTATGTTTGTCAAGTATGGTAACTCATTCTCGAAATGTGGTGAACACATGCCCTGCAAGTCGTAAACATGTAAAGTTGGCTGTTTGCTGCCATTCATTAACAAAAAATGCCATAGACCTAAAGAACATCAAAGAAGGCCACATACACATTTTGGGACCAGATTAGCGATTTTTTTTTAAACACGGACAATGAACAATTCTTAGCAACACTTAAGAAACTGCCTAGCAACATCCCATATAGCATCATAGGAATTTGGCATAGAAAAGTACCACTGTCCATCAGAAGAAGCATAAATAATGTTGTTTGTTTATTATGACTTGTTTCGATGTAATTAAGTACTATTAACTGTATCCATATACACTTTTATCCAAAGCGACTTACATTGCATTTTATAATACACATTTGTTTGCAAGTATGTGCACTCCCTGGGATCAAACCCACAATCTCGACGTTGCTAGCGTCATGTTCTTACCACTGAGCTACAAGAAAGCTGTATAGCTACATAGCCTCCATGTCTGCATTGCAAGTTTTGTTTGATTATTTTTTGCTGCTCTTCTAGATAATTGAAAAGCTGACGTCCATGGGGTTGGGAGAATATAAGAGCATAAGCTGGAGAAAGGATGAACATGGAGAGGTGTTTCATCTGAGCAAACACACTGTGAATTCAACTAATGCATGTGATAAGTACTTGAAGTAAAACATGCATATAGATTTCATTTACATGTGACCATAAGGAAACGTCATAACACACAATTTTCTAGCATGCTTTATGACTTTCTAAATACAATGTAGAATTATGATTTGGTGTGTAGAGCAGAATAAAATCATTCCTATATATTGTGTACTTTTAGATTAATTTCTACATCTGTCGAAATGTGTGAACAAGACGATCAGATTTATCTATATTGATGAGGTACTGACAGGCTCAAATACAATGTTATCATTGTAACGTGATGAAATTTCCGACTAGATTGTAATAAACTTCACGTTAAAAAAACATCATTAAAGTAAGATTTTCTAGACAACGCGTTTGCAAAAAAAAGAAGACTGAGTGTCTGACTGAAAAATGCTGATTATTTTAATGCTAAAATACTTACCATGAGCTGTTCGTTTTAGACATTTTCTTATATATGCAAACACTGGTCAAAAACAAAAAAGGCTGCTAAATTATAAACGAGTTAAAACATTCAGCTAGAATCTTTATTCAAAATGCACCAGAAGCTGCTCTTGTGCTTTTTGTTTTCAACTGAGTTTTGATGTAAATTATGGTCATGTGCGACACAGAGACAGTTTGTGGGATCTTTTTTATTTTATTTTTAATCATTATTAAGCAGATCTAATACCAAATCCGGAGACTTCTGTGCTCAGCTTTTTAGACACAATATTTTCTTAATTTTATATAAACAATAATCTACATAAGTTATGCCTTGTAATTCTGTGGAATACATGTATGCCCCTCTAAACTGCATTAAAATGTCTGTTATAGTATTGTGAATTTAAATGTAAGAATTTGTGAAATTAAATATGTAAGTGGTAAAAGTATGTGCTACTGTATAACCTTATTTACTTTAATAAAAGTTCATAAGAGATGTGCCTCCTTAAATGTCTGTGCACGTCTGTGCATCTGTGATGATGGCATTTTCAAGTAAAACTGATTGTTTGTGTTTAACTCAAGAAGTAAAGTCATGCAATATACACATAAAATGACACAAGGGTGAATATCATTTTTTTCATTTCAGTGTACTACTTCGAAAAAACAAATCAATTTCATTATGTTTTTTTCAAAGTATAAGATGAATGTCATGTGCCCTCCACGTATAAATAAAACACTGTTGCAGTATCGTGTAATACATATGCCAAAGCTCGTGCATATGATGTTTGCGTGCACCTCGGTGGATAGCAGCCATTTTGAAACGTAAATGAAGAAGAAACACTGAAATAATTAAAATAATACCTTTAGGTTCCGGGTTTGGGTACAGGTTCATAGGACAAATTGCTGTTTAATATGAACCCAGAATTAAACTGGCGTACAATATGCACGCAAAAACAGGCGTTTTGTTTGAGTGCAGAATTGAACTTTGGCATACGTATTACACAATATTGCAACAGCGTGGGTGACCTATACGCAGTTGATGAGAAGGCGTTCTATGTGCCTGAGTCACAATGGCAGGGAAATGGAGCAGAAATTTACATTCGACCAAGAAAAAACAAAACAAAGAGAGGAGACTTGCCTCATTATACTGTATTAATCCATCACCGAGCCTTGACATGTGAAAATGATATGCAAATATAGTGATTTCGAAACAGGCGCTTTTTATCCATGTAGGTTAACCTCTTTTCGTACATATTGTTCTACAGACGTCCACACTGGACATTCTTAAAGTAGAAACACAAAACATCTTCACTAGGTCTAGAGTGCAGTGTAACATTATATTTGGAAAATATTTAATGAGTCACCTTTAATGAAAATGTAAAAAATTCTCAAAAATAAAACGCTTGTATAATTAGCTTAGTATAGAAACGTTTAGTCATAGAATTAGTCCTATGATAAAAATATCATTGCACTACTGTTATTTTGCATAGAATACATTTTAACAATACTTTTGCACACTCATCAAACTGTATTTATTACCACTGTTCTCACTTTGCTGCTGTTCGTAATGTGTATATATAATCCTACATTGCTCTGTTCATAATGTATATACAATCCATTCCTATTTATATTCTGTATATACTCTGCTCAATACTGTATATTGCAACTCCACTGTACATTCTGTAAATCATAGCTTCACTTACTCTGCACTTTCATGTATATAAAACACTATATCCTTGCACTTCTGGTTAGATGCTAACTGCATTTCATTAGCTCTGTACTTGCACTCTGCAAAATGACAATACAGTTAAATCGAATCTAATCTAATTAGTGATTAATGATTATTGAAGGCAAAATGTGTGTCTGCTTTAGGGAAAAACATATCTGACATTGAATAATGGTCTGTTGAAAACCCAATATCAATAACTGTCGTGCAGTGATCTTAAGTAAACATATAAAAATATATAGACTTTTTAAAGAATATAACCACATGGTGTTAGGGTGCTGAACTTCCTCGTTTAGAAAACTGTTAAGTTTAAATGTGAGCAGGTGCAATATGGTTTGTTTTGTTTGCTGTTTTGGGGTGGGGTTACCATAAATGTATGGGCAAACTGACATGTGATGATAGTGAGTTACCACCTGTTTAACCATTTATAAATTTACCATCCGGGTGGAATCATTGTTACACTTGGCCACTGACCCTATGATTGAGTTGTGAGTCTGTGTGTTATCTGTCTGGAATTTGCAGAACAGGAAACAATATCAAGGTAAGAAAGCATTAATGTTTGTGGCTTGTATGATCTCCTGTTTATACTGTATTTCTATATTTGGTTTCCATTTGAAACCTATTGCTTCTTAAGTTAAAATTTGATGACAACAGTAACGCTTAATATTTGATGTCCAATGTGTCTGTGTATACTGTATGTAGCTATTCAGATTTATTTCCATATAATATTTTACAAAGAAACATGGACTCTGTACATGATACTTTACTATACTAAACTGAAAAGATTGTTTTCTGATGTTTTTCTTATTCAGACATGAGTCTGTTTGTGCTGCTTCTGCTGTTAGGTTGGTGTCGTCATTTCAATCCGTTTTCACTAGTGTATGTGCACATGCATTTTTTAAAACATGTTGGTTTTAACAGGGCTTCTGTGCAGCGCATCTGGTAATTGCCGACCATATCACTACATAAATCAGAATATGACATGGTCAGAAGGCTAGACCGGTCGTCGGCCTCCCAGAACGGCCGGCGCCCTCCAGGCCTCCAGAACGGCCGGCGCCCTCCAGGCCTCCCAAACGCGCCTTGTGGAGGGGGGGGGGGTAATGTCACAGTTGGTGTATGTTTTGTTTGGTGTTTCCCTTCCTTGGTTAATTTTATTATTAGTTAATTAGTTTTCACTTATGTTTAATCATTGTTAATTAGTCCCACACCTGTTTCGGTTTTCCCTGAGTGTCTCCCATTTGTATTTAAGCCCTGTGTGTTCTCCTGAGTTTTGTTGAGTTATTTATGTTCACGTGTTTTTACTCCTGAGTCCTGGTTCCTGGTTTTTGTTTGTTTTTGCATTAAAGTACCTTCTATATAAATCCTTTGTCTGGCTACTTCTGCCCGCCACTTGTGACAGTATCATGCAAATGTACAGTTTTGACATACTGTGTATTTTATGATGTCACAGTAGAAATGTGTGAAAAAGAGCCAGGTAAATGTAAATATAAAAATCACTGAATGCTCCTTTAAAGACATTTTTCCCCCAAAAAATGAACCTTTTTTTCATAATTTGCTCCCTCCAGCTGTTACAAACATGCATAGACGTTTTTTTGTTCTGCTGAACACAAGTGAAGATATTTTATTCATTTGGCAGATGCTTTGTACATTGCATTGTACTAAACATTTTGATGAAACTTGCAGTGTACATTCTTAAAAGTAAAGGTGGTAAAAAGATTCATAGCGATGCCATAGAAGAACCATCATTTGTTCTCTAAAACAAAGAAAAAATCCCAGGCAATGATGGTTTACACACAGGTTTTAAAGTAGACAAGTGGGCAACTGCAAATAGCACATTATATAGACGGTTTCAAAGTGACAACATAAACAAACGTTGCATGCGCAGGTTCATGGACTGCCCTTAACTTCCTTTACCCATTCGCTAACAATAGTGTGCCTGTAGATTATTTCTGATGACAAGCAAAAAAAAACAACCAAACCATTACTGCTAAACTCGTAATATTTAGATATAAAACTGCGATACCTAGAAGTCAATGTACCATACGGTTTCTTTAAATACGACCAAACTACGGGACCCATTCAACAAATGGTTTATTTAATAAAATAAACCTACAACAAAATTCAACAAATACAATAAAATAACAATATAAATTAATATTAACAGAAATGAATTCAATTTAGGTCAAAAGTCACATGAGAACTGTGCTCCCACTGCTACATGTGATAAACCCAAGTGACTTGATTTTAAGTAGAAATTGCATGTTAATAAAAATATAAAAGCTATAGTATGCTTTTTACACTGGTGTACACTGTATATGCCTGACTAAAAATCGAATGGATATGGAGCATGAATTTACATTTGACAAAAAATAACAAAACACGGAAAGGGTACTTTGCTTAATTTGATAAATTGACCATACAGCCTGTGTGGCATATGGAAATTATGTGCAAATATATTGCATAATCCACAGGCATTGTACACAGTAAAAAAATCCAACTTTAAAATGTTCTCCCAACAAATAAGGTATGAGCATAATAATGTATACTGAATAATATTCATCTGAACGTGTTGCTGACGACTATGATTTTGTTGACTGGACTTGACTCGATACTTCACGGACCAGTCAGTAAAATCTAGCAGTGAGGTTGCAAATTGCAACCAATGCCTCACTCCACCTCCCCTTTTGAAAGCTGACACAACATGATGAATTCCACGTAAAGGGACCCGCGGTGTATGTAGAAAGAAATAGCTCATTCAAAGATAATACAAACATAAAGCTTCATTATGTAAGCTCTTTATACACCAATACATAGTTATGTTTATTCCATTCCATTCCATTTTCTACCGCTTGTCCGAACTACCTCGGGTCACGGGGAGCCTGCGCCTATCTCAGGAGTCATCGGGCATCAAGGCAGGATACACCCTGGATGGAGTGTAGTTATGTTTATGATATTTAATTTCTCTCAATAGATCCTGCGAAAAATGACTCACTAGTCCTTTAAGTGTTTGGATTACTTGTTTTATACTGTTGTATACTTATGACGTCCGCATGGTTTTTACATTCACTACATCGAAATCAATAAGTATTAGGCTATTTTCTACACGGGTTTTGAGGCCGGCTTGAAAAATGATCGGTTTGAATGGGCGTTCCGCCATAAAGGCTTGCAAGTAAACGCCCACTGCTATGATTGGATAGCAGTTTGCGTAGTAAACTTAGTTGGAGCGAATTTGGTGAATTTGGTTAGAGACGTAATGTTACACATTTGCCTCCCCACATCTGTATTTCATGTGGCGCATTCACACGGGATAAATGAAGCATGTGATTTTACTCAAATTTACTGACTTATTTCCTGGATGTGATGGCAAGGATTTGCGTATAGTTTGTATAACCTATAGTTGTATGGTGTTTAATGATATCCATATCTGTCAACATTTGAGCCCCGTGATCGCGAACCGGACAGAAGATCACCGCGATCGCGAATCTCAAATGTTACGAGAGTTTCCATGATAAATAAACTAACGGGAGCCTCCCGGTAAATAATGGATATGAACCAGCACCCGAAATAATACCAAAGCACTTCAAAACAGCCTCCATTATTTGGAATTGGTGGACAAAACCATGAAAAATTATATATGAGCCCGCCAATTCACAGAGATGCTGATTCGCATGGGACTGATATTATCACAGGACCTCTGTGTTCGTCAAAATATGGTAGGTCATTTGTGGGGGAATTTTTACTTTACAAACTACAGACAAGGCCGATTCACACAGGATTAAGATCACAGACAAGCTCTTGCAAGTATTACAAATGACTATAGGTCCCCAGGTAACACTAATCCCATGCGAATAGGACTCAGGGCATATCATGAGATCTCTAACAAAGCAAAGTGACGCATAGTACAAAAATGTTGTACTCACATAAGATTGCTGCGCCATTCCTATCGGATCCAATATTGACGGCACAGCACAGCTTTTAAATTTTTTATCTCTCCGCAGAACCATAGTCGACCTCTGCCTTGTTCACAATGGAATCCAGTCATGATACTCAATGAGTGCAAGGACAAAGGACCCAGTTGCAGACAGCAGGCAAGGGGTTAACACAAGGGGGTAACATAACAAAACAGGGGACTATAATAACATGACAGGACTAAGACTAACTACACTTACACAAGACTAAAGTTAAACATTAGACATAACTTCAAATAACTAAACTAGACTAGACTACAATCAACAGGAACAAGAACTCACACACATGACACAAACAATGAACCAGCACAAGACAAGAGACAAAAGGTCAACATATAGTGAGATAAATCAAGAGGAGACAGTTGCGGGGCATGAACTACTTAACAACCAACAATGAGACAAAAGGGCGGGAATAGTGACGAGACCTGGAGAGATCATATGGAATGCTAACTGGGACAAAAATGCCTCCCTCCACATAAAACATGAGGTTCTGTCATGATCCTGCCACTAAATCAAGAGAATCATGACAGAAGCCCCTCTTAAGGAGCAGCATCCTGATGCTCCTCAAGCAACTAACAAGACAAGACAGACTGTGACATGGCCAAAAAACAAGGTAACAAGATAAAACAAAAAAATTTGGGTGGGGGGAAGCACAATAGTCCAAGGGGGTAGTCCAAACAAGGAAAAAAATAGTCCACACAAGGACACAGACTGGATTGCCGGCTGACACGGACTGGCAGAGCATCGCTCTCTGGCAGCTGGACCGGACTGGATGCGGCGGAATGCCGACGAACACGGACTGGATTGCCGGCAGTAGGGCTGTCGCGATAAACTGACGATACATATCACGTGATTTATGCACAGCTTTTGAGTGAAGTACGGGGAAATGCTGCTGCATCCGAAAGCCAGAGGGCGCTCTCGTGCGGAATCTCCAAATACGCACTGCAGAAGAAGACCATAACACGTTCTAGAATCTAGGAAATGCCTATGGACATCTTTTATCACTGTTACTCAAGCCTCATCAGGTATTTTAATGATAATAAAGTATATTTATAATGATCATGTTTAATGGGTGTTGCTTTTTCAAATGCACATTGTAAGCGACTCAAACTCGCACTGCTTTTAGATCGAGCAGCATTTTACTACTGATCCCAGAGCCGTGCTTCACGGAGAAGCTACGCATTCAAAAAAATATCGACACATTGCATATCGCAGCCAGCTTGTTTCGATAGGATTTAGTAGTATCGCGACAAGATAGAGATTGACAAGATAGGGTAGGATGTCGGTGGCTGGGCAGCGCTCTCTGGCAGCTGGAGATCGGTCACCCACGGCTGGGCAGCGCTCTTTGGCAGCTGGACAGCAGACAAGGACACCGGCTGAATCACCGGCGGGACTGGAACAACATGCAGAACAGGATGTTGACTGGACCGGCCTGGGTACCGGTTGGGATGCCGGCAGGGATCTGTGGTGGGATCAGGACACCGGCGGTCTCGACCCTGGAGGGGATCCCGACGACCTCAACCCTGGAAGGGAGTCCTAAGACTAACTACACTAAAACAAGACTAAAGTTAAACATTAGACATAACTACAAATAACTAAACTAGACTAGACTACAATCAACAGGAACAAGAACTCACCCACAATGAACCAGCACAAGACAAGAGACACAAGGTCAACATATAGGGACATAAATCAAGAGGGGACAGGTGCGGGGCATGAACTACTTAATAAGCAATAAAGAGCCTGTGGAATGCCAACTGGGACAAAAATGCCTCTCTCCACATAAAACAAGAGGTAATGTCATGATCCTGCCATTAGATCAAGAGAAACATGACAAGATTGGACAGAATCATGACAGAATAACGGTTGTTATTTCAGTAACAAGGGTGTCTTCAGTTCTGACACTTATAGGATGTTCGTTGGAATACGATTCCCTCTTATATAACAAAAGCTCGGGTTAAATTTAGGTCTTAATTCATCGCCCCTTTAAGACATAAACACACGAACACATAATGTGCACATGTGGAAATCTGTGCAATTACAACATTAAGTGCCAAAGAAAAAAGTGACACAAATAAACCACAGTACACAGCGTTTTACATTTAACAAAATTTCCCAGCATGCACTGCAGCATGTAAAATTATGTGAGGTGGTTTCCTTAAACATTCCCCACCCAGCAAAAAGTTGTCGAAAAGACGTCAGTGCCAGACGTCTAAACAATGTCCAAATGTGGTTGAAAAGTGAAAGGTGAAACAACGTCTTTTTCGCGGCGTTGATAAGACGTCTTTTTCTGGTTGTTGAAAGACGTCTATGATTTCTTTGCCCATGATGTGGTCGGTGGCCTTGCTGTCCCGCATTTTGACTGCATCTGCAATGACAAAGAAATTTTTTTTTTTCTATTTGTTACTCAAAAGGAATAATTAATTTGTTGTAAAGATGGTTCAGTTCCCATATAGCCTAAACGAAGTTCCTCGATTCGCTGTTTAGGAATATAGATTTACGGTGCCTTCCGTACAATCACATTGGACCCGGAAAAGGTATTTCTTACATCACCACTTAACAACCGAAGAGGCTTGAGATGCCTTATTGCCTCTTTTGAAAAGAAGATGAGAGTATGCGGCTGCAATAATGGGAGGAGTGAAGCCTGCTAGACGCTATAATTTCCAGCAGCGAATAAAGGCATTTAACAGCAAGGACAGGGGCCTTTAACATTGTACAGTCCAGATGTAAACAGCACTGTCCCCTCAGACTGTCCTGTGTCCTTATTCGATTATTATTACTATTATTATTATTACTTTCTTCATAATATGTAATTTTCTTTTGTTTTGAGCTTATGCTTTAGGCTGACTTTAAATAAAAAGTAAAAAACTTTTACCTCAGAAAAACGGCTGTAGTAGTAACAGTTCCGCTCTATCCAGTAGTCAGTGTAGATGTAGCGGAGCTGTCCTGCTCCGTCAGAAGTTTATAGTTCACACTTCCTGTATATTGATTTATGTGCTTTAAACATACTATTTACGTAGGCCTATTTAAAATGTATTTAATTACCACCTGTAATACTACCTTTTGAAAAATATTGTGGTATCTTAAGTGGACTATTTTAAATCTAATGGCATACTTCCATTATAAGCATATCAGCTCATTATATGAATATTTGTATGCTTTAGCCTACATTGTTGAACTGTATAGTGATATTATATGTTAAGAAAGAGTCGCAACACACGTTTTTATCAAGAAACAACTGCAATGTGATCTTCTTTTCATGTCAACATTAGTAATATATGTGGTCCGAAACAGACCTCTGATCTAGGGATACATTTTGGCCAAATCAAATGGATTTAACAACGGCCAATTTTCAACGACTATTTTTAGACTAAATTTGGACCACATTTAGATGGACCAAAAAAATACACATTTTTGACGTCGATTTTTGGGCTAAATGCCGGCCAGGGCGGGCAGACTTGATTAAGTCCCAAAAAAGACGTCCGAATGACGTCTAGTGCTGGGTGGGTCAGCTCTGCTGACATCAGGCATAGGGCTTCATTCTTGAATTTTGCTTTAAACATATAGTAGTCAGACAAAAATTGTGAAGACATTTACGTAAAAGTTTTTCCTAGAAAAGCCTACTGCCACCCGTGATATCACTGCAAATTCTCTTTGACATGTTGATAATGTATCTCTGGCTCATCTGTAAGACTTGCAATAATACCATGAGAGTTGTACATTGTATACAATGTATAGTAGGAAGGGGTGTGACGAGATCTCGTGGCGCGAGATCCGTGAACACATCCTGGGGTGTGGGGGGTGTTGGGCTCGAAATTGCGAGCATTTTAATCGCATATGTTCCCTTAGTTTAACCTGTGTGACCTCAAAATATATTTGGGAGCATTTGTGTGAGAGCACATTTTGTACCTGTTTTCATTACTGTACAGTGTATGTGCGTACTGTGAGCAGAGCGACAGTGACCGACCCGGCCATTCGACAACGTGATTTTCCATCCCGCAGAGCTAATTTCCCACATTCTTTCTATGTCAACACGCGCTAGATGGACTAGATGCGCAAAGCACGAGTGTTACTGTTTACGGCGGTTCCTGCTGATTACGAGCCAATAGTTCCTGCTGATCAGCAGCTGAGCTGACTGTAGCACAAGTACCGTATAGCACTGGCAAGTTCACATTACGATATTTTAAAATCTTTCACAGCCAAACCTCTTCAAAACAGATAATCTGTCTCTTACATATGTGCAATGTAAGCATAAAACATAATGTGTTTATGTAGTTTTAATTGTTTTTCTGAAGGCTATGAGTGTTCAGTCAGTGAAGGAAGGAGGATTGACATTGTGATATATGGTCACCTCTGCTAACACGAGCAGTCGAGCACTATGCAAAAGCACAGAGAAAACAACCACAGCTCTTTACTAAAAGCTTGGCCTGTTAAAAAAACAAAGCATAATTGTTGTGCAATTACTGCCTGTCTGTTAAGTTTGTGACAAAACATTTTGCAGTATTAACACATTGTTTATTACTGCATAATAAACTTCTATTCTAATGAATTATAATTTGTTTCATAAAGTACAAGCTGGTTTTATAATGACTATATTCTTTTCATTTCGTGTTTTATGGTGAATAACATACTATTTCCCCTATATATTTCATCATTGAGGATTTCTTTAAAAAAGTGTTGTTCTCGTGAACCCAGTCTAGTGTCTCGTCTCGTGGGATAAGTGTCTCGTCACACCCCTAATAGTAGGTATGTTTATGCATGTACTGTTGGTGCATGTAGCTTGTTAGAGCGCTATAAAAATAAAATGGAATTGAATGAAACAAAATTATAATTTGAGTTACTAAACCAAGTATTTTGCAAAAGGTGCCATTTGAAAGCTTGAAAGTTGACATCTAGACATCTTTGCCCTAGATGCATAAAGTTTGTTTACTAACTGCTTGCTCTTCAGAACAAAATGTTGAAACATGTAAATTTAATGAAAATGTAAAATGCAAAAATGTCTCTGTGAGGGTTAGGTCAGCATAACCATTCAGTCATAAAAAGTACTCTTAATGATAAGACTAAAGTGAGTGTGTGTGTTCATGTGTTTGTCTATTTTTATGGAAATTAAGTGGCTTGAGATGACCTACACTCTAAATAAAATGGTGCTATATAGAACTTAAAGTGGTTCTTGGCTCATAATTATAGAGGAACCACTTTTAGTGCTTTAAAGAACCATATCTTGGTGCTTCAGAGGATCTTCAGAAGTTCTTTGGGATGACTGAGGTGCTATAGAGCACCACTTCAGTATAAAGAACCCATTAAGCCCCTGTATGGTTCTTCAGCGGTTCTATAGAGCACCTCAGTCATCCCAAAGAACCCCTGAAAAACCTCTGAGGAACCACTGAAGCACTGTGATATGGTTCTGTATAGCACTTTAAGTGTTTCCCCTATAATTACGAGCCAATAATTACTTTTAGTACTATACAGCACCATTTTTCTGGTACATTGTGGGGACCAGCCAGCTTTTCCCACGAGGGAAATTGTTTGTTAAACATTTTAAAATTGTTTAAAAATGTAAAACTGCAAAAAGGTTTCTGTAAGGGTTTAGGGAAAATATCATATCAAACAATAGGGGCGGTTTTCTGGACAGGGATTAGATTAAGTCCAGACTAGGCCTTAGTTCAGTCAGGGCAGTTAAGTAGTTTTTACAAACATACCTTACAAAAAAGACATTACTTGTGTGCATTTTGAGACAAACCAACGGCACTGATGTATTTTAGGATTTGTCAATGAGAGTTGTTTTCAATTTAGACAACAAGCCTTTTAAATCTAAGCTCTGAACGGGACACCATCCCTTTTCAAGTCTATGGCAAGTCTCAACAAATATACGAAAAAACAAACATGTGTGTGTAAAAATGGTCAGTGTACATAAAATAGCTTATTTTGATTGCGTTCAGTAATTCACTAACATGTAGTATTAAAGGATGAAAATCCAAAATTTTCTGTGTTTACAGTATGTGCTATAATCAGGTCCCTGGTGCATCTAGCAACCCAAAAAACGTGAGAAAACAAGATTCCAGTAAATTTGTTTTGATGAGCCTTTCCCTACAAGCATGTGTGAAATCGAGCCGTTCAGATTTCGCTGTAAAGTATAAACAGGATCTTATAATAATATTACCGCCCCTTAATCTACACAATTCCACCCACGGAGCTGCCGCCATTGTTGTTTTCACAAGCGACAGCGGTGTACATGATGCCATGGCTAAATTAAGTCCTAATCTCGGAAGAGACAGGAGTGGATTTATTTTATTTTTAGTGGATATCCCACAGAAACCATGAGTAAAAACCTACTTGTTTGTGCGAATCACTTTAAGCCAAAAGCTTTTCAAGACATTTAACCCTCTTCTTTGCCCCCCTCCTCCCCCGCCCACTTCATCATTGACTTTGCTGTATTCTTTACTGAGAAAACATCATCCAACAGCAAACCATTATCTGCACCTCAGACCTCGGTACACACCACCCTCACTTCAAACATTGAACTCTCCTCTTTCACCCCACTGACTGACACTGAAGTCACCAGACTTCTCTCCAGCCACCCGACCACCTGTCCCCTTGACCCAAATCCCATCTCCTTAAGGCCACATCCAGCACACTAACACCCACACTCACACACATCATCAACACCTCCCTGCTCACCGGCACTTTTCCATCCACATTCAAACAGGCCCAGGTCACACCCCTACTGAAGAAACCCGCATTGGACCCCTCTACTCCCAACAGTTACAGACCTGTCTCTCTCCTCCCATTTATTGCAAAAACACTGAAAAGGGCAGCTTTCAACCAGGTGTCTTCCTACCTATCCCAGAACAAACTACTGGATTACAGGCAGTCTGGCTTCAAAACAAATCACTCCACTAAGATTGCATTGCCATCGGTCACAGGGGCACTACGGCTAGCCAAGGCAGAATCTAAATCCTCGGTCCTAATTCTGCGAGACCTATCTGCAGCGTTAGACACTGTCAATCACCAGATACTGCTACTAACCTGTCAATGCTAGGAATCTCAGGCTCTCCACTCCGATGGTTCAAATTCTACATCTCCGACAGATCCTTCAGGGTGTCATGGAGGGGCTTGCTGTCCATTGCTCACCACATCATCACTGGGGTCCCTCAGAGATCGGTGCTTGGACCGTGCTTTTTTCCATCCACATGACATCCTTGGGACCCATCATACGGGCACATGGCTTCTCGTATCACTGTTATGCTGACGACACTCAGATCTACATCTTGTTTCACCCAGATAATACCACTGTAGCAGCTCGCATCACGGCATGCCTCGAGGACATCTCAGCTTGGATGAAACCGCATCACCTCCAACTGAACCCAGCCAAGACAGAACTACTCGTGTTTCCGGCACACCCCACAGTGCAACACGATCTCACCATCCATCTTGGCAATATCACAATCACTCCTTCCAAAACAGCCAGGAACCTCTTCGTCATATTTAATGAACAGCTGTCCTTTAATAATTACATTTCAAAGACAACGCGGTCATGCCTTACTCAACATTAGAAAGGTTAGACCCTATCTCACTGAGAACGCGGCACAACTCCTTGTCCAGGCCCTGGTGATCTCAAGGTTGGACTACTGCAATGCTCTCCTTGCTGGTCTTCCTGCAAAGGCTATCGAACCACTCCAGCTGGTTCAAAACGCAGCAGCACGCCTCGTCTTCCGACAGCCTAAAAGGGCTCATGTGACACCCCTTTCATCTCTCTCCACTGGCTACCGGTTGAAGCCCGTATCAGATTCAAGTCACTAATGCTTGCCTACAGGACTATCACTGGATCTGCACCAGCTTACTTTCACACCCTCCTGCACTCCTACACCCCATCAAGATCCCTCATTCAGCAAACCAGCGGCGTCTTGTATTGCCTTCCCATAAGTGCAGTAAATTGCTTTCCCGCACGTTCTCATTCACAACTCCTTCATGGTGGAACATTCTTCCTAACTCAGTCCGGTCAACCACATATCTCACAACATTAAAAAAAACTGTGAATACTTGACAGACAAATAAAATAAAAATAAAAACACTAACCCTTTCTCTCAACAGGTAGTGGTCTAGCTTGTTGAAACTAGTAACTTTGTATTTGCACCTACTTTATTATTGCTCCAGTATGACATAACACTTATTGCTCCCTAAACTCTTTGTAAGAGACCTTTGGATAAAAGCGTCTGCTAAATGACTAAATTTAAATGTAAATGTAGGCCATAGTGCTTTATCAACCTGGGACAGTACAAGCAGGATTAGCTTCAAAGTTGTTCCGCAAGAGGGATCAAGATCGACTGAACGAGACAAAGCTGGCGATGTAAGTAATATTTATCAACAGTCTGAATTGACATACATGTACCGTATATATAGGAGGATATCGTTAGAATATTTTAACGAAGGGAGCTAAGCCAGTCACGAGCTTATATTGTTAAACTTATTCTATATTTATATGTTATTTGGCAAATAGGCACTTGGAGTTTAGCTGTATGTGCGTTAATAAGTTCAGCTGCAGCAAGCTGTTTGTTTTGCTAATGAACAGGGGCGAGCACTACGGTTAGTTTCGTTTTAAACGTCTCAAATCATTCACCTTAGGCTGAAAAATCTGTCACAGCATAGTTATGCTCTCACGTTGTGTGTATTACGTTATAACTTGTCAACGACAAGCGCTAAAATCCACTAATTCCGCTGAGATCTGCAGGTGCGCATTCCATGGATTTTTTAGTTTCCGCAGTTATGGTTCGACTGGATTCCATGTTAACTGGTGACCAAGTTCCGGTTTCAGGTCCTCCGTGCAGATGTGAAAGAGCGACCGCAGCAGATTCTTTAAATCTGAAAGCACTACACAACGCTATAGACGTATAATAAACGCAGACTTTCTTGTTACACAATTTTGGCATCCTTGTAAGGTCTACAAATTACTGTTATGATGGAGATTAAATAACTAAATAAAGAGGTTTGACGTGGGATTCAAATACGTACAAAAGCAAGTATCACAGCTTAACAGTACCAGCGACGATGGGACGGACCCACGTCGCCGAGACAGATTTAGACCCTTAAGATCAGACTCACAGTCAGTGTCATACACTGCAGCTGGATGAAACAAGGAAATGTGTCCGTGTTAACTTGTGACCTCTGTGTTTATTATGAAATGTATTAGAGTTTACGAGTACAGTTTAGTAAACACGCCTTCTTAGACGCAATGGGTTCTATTTGATGGCCCATGTAGTCAAAAAAAAGCTGCTTATTAATACCTGCTACTTGCGACATCAGTTCACAAGGGCATCTGTCATTTCATTATTGTAATAAATCAACGTTATTGAGTCGAGCTAACTCGCATCTTCTGTATTTCGCACATATTTGAATGGGACGAATTTATCATCGGTGTTAACAATGTAGCTGAAAGGACATGTATCCCGTTTTAAATTGTAACCCGTGTGTTTGTTCACCGCTTATGAAATTAATGGATCTTGTTTATAGCAAAACTTATACATTTCGTGCTTGATGATTTCCCTCAATAATATTCTGTTTTTCTGCAGTGTTTTCACTGTTGCATTCTCGGAAAATTACTTTGGAAGCGAATGTGACTACTTATTATTTGTCCGCGATAGTGAATGTAATGTAAACGTTTTGATCTACTTAAAACACAGCTTATACCAACTTTCTAGATTTCTTGCTTGCGTTAGCATACAGTATACATAGTTTTTGAATTTCTTCTTTATTGCCCACACTTTGCATATTGTTCCCCTTTATCTACAGATATGTACTGTAGAGGTATCCTATTGTTACAGTTAGTTAACGTTACGCTGCTAATTGTATTTAATTATGCGAGACATTGCGGGGGCCAGCATAAAAAAGCGTTACCGCATTCCTTTTGACATTATTAGAGATTTCACTCTGATCATACATTTTCCATATAATAACATTCCATTCCATTCCATTTTCTACCGCTTGTCCGAACTACCTTGGGTCACGGGGAGCCTGCGCCTATCTCAGGAGTCCATATAATAACATAATAAATATAAATGACCAGATTCATTAATCAAATGACAAGTGTCCAGGTTATCTAGAGACCATAAGTGTAAATGAGAGACAATAACGACAGACAAATAAGAAGTGAACACATTTTCAGCTCTGGCTGTAACTCATTATCATTTAAAGAGACATGCACCAAAACGGGTTGCCGTGAGCATAGTTGTTTTTGACGAGGCAAAAAAAGGTTTTGTTTACACAGCCATTGAGTGTTTTTATGCAAAATATGTTCCAGACATTTCATGAAAACCCTAATAAATCATACAAACATGTTGAAAGTGCTCATCCGACAAGTCATTTAGTCTAATGGTCATGCTTGAGTGCCGTGAAAGCAGTGATTCTTTGTTAAAAACACACAATTTTAATACACAAAGCAAGAGCTTACCAGTCACCAGTGATGTAAAGCAATTGCTCAATGGAAATGAGATTGGAATCTGAAATTAAAATCACCTTATTCTCTAAGTCCTCAAAATGATCCTTAAATAATTCTTCATACTTTATACAGTACGATTTCATAAAATGTTATGATGCTGAATTTTCTCATTTTGTAACTTGTTGCTTAGATTAAATGTTAGTAAAAGCATAATATGGTTTGTTGTTTGATAGGGGTGGGGTTATCCTTAAGAGTATTAGTGAGATTTAGTCAGCCTGGGCGGAATCACTATACCAAGGCACTAGTCTCATAGAATTCATAGGACAGGAACCAGTATTGAGGTAAGAGAATATCATTTCATGTCCGTCTTTTTTTATTTGTGATCGCAGGGTAAGGTTTTAACACTTTCAAGTGTATTTTTACTAGACTCACTGAGATTTAAAAAGAAAAAATTGCATTTGTTTGTTTCCGCTTTGTATTATATTTTGAATCTTTGTTTAAAATAAAATTGTAATTTCTTTTACATCTCATGCTGCAAATAACAAGAGACCTTCCTTGGTTTTGGGCTTTTTTTTTTAACACGATTGTTTGTAGAAAAACGTGATGTGCAGCAGCTAACAGGAAAAACTAAAAACACAACGATAAGCACATGTACAGTTAAAAAGAAGGTGTACGTTTAAAAGAGAGATATAATACTGGATAACAACATGTCGAATTGTATAGAATTTAATTAGTTTTCATTGTTTATTATTTTTAGAGATTTAAAGCATTTCTTGGCGATATGGTATTTACACAATCCAAAAAATATAGCTATTTTCGGTTAAAGTTAGATGCTATTATAAATAGTGGCAGATACCGTTATTATTTGCACCTCAGAATTGTTGAGCATTAAACATTATGCAAGTTTAAATCATTATTTTTATAAACATTATTAAAATGATGGCAACTTTTTGAGATATTAAAGCCCAACACTTACCCCTAACCTTACCCTAAACTTAAAATTTATGATAAAATCAATTCTTTTGAAAACAAATCCCTTTATGATCTGTAATGTGATAGAAAAAGGTAAATCAGTAAGAGGTGGGTTAGAACCCTGGTCTCCAGTACCAAAGCTATACAAACATTACACCATACGCCATTGGAATCGCTGTTTGAAACAGTGTAGTCCTTATACTTTCTCTATTCCAATCACATATGGGTGGGCGGAGCTAGTGCAAATAGTCTCTGCCAACAAGGCATGTACATATATTTATATAATATATATACAGAGTGTAAATAGACACTCTGTATAAATGATGTGCTGTTTTACAAATGTACATGATTACGATTCACATCACCAAATTTGATCTCATCAGATTGGTTGGGTTACAGGTTTAACTCTATTTGTGAGGGCCAAATGAAACATCAGAGAGGAGCTGTGAGAGCCATGATGGACATGAGTCTGTTTGTGCTGCTTATGCTGTCAGGTTGGTGTCGTCATTTCGATCTGTTTTCACAAGTGGACATGTGCACATGCATTTATATAAACATGTTCATTTTAACAGGACTTTTGTGCAAGGCTTCTGGTTTGCAGCGAACGTACTACTACATAAATGAGAGAATGTCGTGGTCAGAATCACAGAGTTATTGTAGAGAGAGGTTCACTGATCTGGCTACTGTAGACTCTATGGATGATGTGAACAGGATGATGAATACAGTGAATGATGGATACAGTGGATCAGTGTGGATTGGACTGAAGAGGGTGACACAGGGTCGATGGGGTTGGTCTATTGGAGATGATACTGTTACACAATACAGTAAATGGGCATCATTACAACTGTTTGATAAACCATGTGCCTATTTTTCCTACGGACTTTGGAAGGTTCTTTCATGCGTAACGAAATTGTACTTTTTGTGCTATGATGGTGAGTAGTCAGTTTACTGTATAAAAATTGTATTCAGTTCGGCTGAAAATAAGAACTGGTCTTTTTTTTGCATCTTCACAATAGAAAATACTGGATACGTGTATGTAAATGAGTTTAAAAACTGGACAGATGCTCAGAGTTACTGCAGACAGTATCACACTGACATGGCCACCATCAGCAGCCCTGAGGAGCAAAAACAGCTGGATGATCTTATTGGAGATGGGCCGTGGGTCTGGATCGGTCTATTCTTTGACTATTGGCAGTGGTCTGATCAATGGAGTCTCTTCTTTAGAAACTGGGCAGCGGGATATCCAACCGATAGTTCAGGATCTGGTGACTGTGCAGCCATGTCAGAAGATTCTGGGAAATGGATTCGACTCAGCTGTGACCAACAGCACCGTTTTATCTGCTATGAAGGTGAGTTTAACAAATGTAATATTATACAGAAAAACTATTGTTAAATAAAAATGTCAATTTGCCCTTCGATCTATGATTGAACAGAATATTTTAAAGATTAAAACAAATGAATATTGCATGGACAAGAATGATGGTACTCTTTGATCGTACGCATGACAATGTCACAGGCACAGTGAACTTTGAAGAGGTATTTCTCAAAAGAAAATCAACAAATATCCAAATTCTGGGCTGCGTTTCCCGAAACCTTCTTAACGCTACGTTGTACTCAAAATATACCTTCAGCTTTACCTTATCGTTAATACGTGTTTCCCGAAACCTTCTTAGTTAAGTATACCTTCTGTAAGTCATACTTTCGTATGGTTGGTCTGGACCACTCTTAGCTACCTTATCGCCTTTGATGGTTCATACCGCTATGCAATAAGCTATTCTACATCGCAGTTTAATTTCACATATCAAATTTTATATAATAATTTAATATAAAATTCTATTTGTATATACATTTTTTACTTTAACTTAGTTTTAATTTTACAAATAAAATACTCGGGTTTAATACACTCAGTGTAGGCTATTGAAGTGTTTTCATGAATAAAATTGTCATACACTGATGGTTGGTAACACTTTATTTTACGGTGCCCTTGTTACACATGTTACATGTAGTAACAATAGTATTTACTATACATTATGCAAAATTACACGTAACTACACCTAAACCACACCCTAATCCAAACCCCTTATCCTATAGTAAGTACTTATATAGTTAATTATTATTACTCAGTACTTAAATGTATAATAACACTGTAACACGGGCACTGTAAAATAAAGTGTGACCTGATGGTTGTTAGCGTTTTTAATTACAGCCTATTATCCCAAGGCACATCGGCTGGCAAACCATTTGAAAGGCAATGTGTAGTCTGTATAAAGGGAACACATGTTATGGGGAGTTTGGTCAAACTATGGCAGCGAGACAGCGAATAGTTGTCATAAATCAAAGACGGCACCGTCCGCGGAGCCAGTTAATTAGTGTATTTGCACAATTTCATTACAGAACATTTAGTCCCCTAGCTACCATGTCAGAAGAGAAAACTCTACACAAATTTAGCCTGCCACGGGAGCAAATTCTGCAGCTCTTGCATCTTGTTAGCACAACTTTGTCGAGACAAACTCGACGGAGCTGCCCCCTCAGCCCCGAAAATCAGCAGCTGCATGGCGGGTTTTTGTTTTTATGCCGTGAGGCGTTTTCTGAATGTGTTTGGGGATGAATATGCTGAGAAAGACCTTGGTGTGGCCGTGCGTTCACTCAGTGACAAACATCCTGCTCAGTCATGCCACCGATCACATACATATGCCTTTCGCCAAGCACGACAAGCATGTACTTTACCCACTCTATAATGCAAGGTAGAGCAAAAAATCGTTTCTCAAGGAATCGATATCAACCTAACGTCGCGCTTAAGAAGGTTTACCTTAAGTAACCTCAAAAGGTTTAGTTCGGGGAACACGCCTAGAAAAGGTGTACGTTGAGTTAAGGTGTACCTTTAGATTCTTCATAGCACGCTAAGAGACAACGTTATTCGGGAAACACAGCCCTGTTCATTCATTTCTGTGGGGCTCGATCCAAAGATTACATGATCCAAATGACATAACAATTTAACCAAATTTGTAGTAATAGTTAAAAACAGTTTTTAATATGCTTTACAATAAGTTATGAACCGAATGAGGAAAAATTGCAGATGAGACATCAATGGAATCAGCATGGATCTGGAAAAATAATGACTGGAACACACTACACGACTTTTAAAATTTGAACAGATAAAAAAAACTAGACATCACATACTTGCAGACATTTAAAAAAATTGCAGAGAAAAACAGTGCATCACACACTACGCAATAAAATCTGCAGACTAGTGCAGAGTTTCTGCATCAAGTCCAGACTGAAAATCTGAGCTAAGTCTTGTAGTGTATTCCAGCCTTAAGAGTTCTAAGCAATTTTCTGAAAAACAATATATCTCATGAACACTAAGTCGAACTGTCTTCAACCGTCACAGGTATGTTTAGGACAGTGATTAAATAATGAAATTTGGTGCCAACATATCATACGGTTCAAAAGATATTGACATTTATGACAAATTTTAAAAATGGCGGAAGGGCCGATCATCTACTCATTACAGAATCAAAGCTTCATTCAGTTTTATAAGTTAAATAAAATTTGCTTCATGAGTCAATTAAACTTAAATGATATTGAACTGACTTAAAAAATCTGGTTGTATTTTACAACTCGATTTTTAGTCAGTTCAATATAATTAAGTTACATTTTTTACACGTAATTTCTTATCAATAATAACTTGTTGTAATTTGCATTTTCTTTTCGAAGATTATAAAAAACAGATAGTTAGATTGAAACTGTCCTGTGATGGAAACTGCAATTTGAATGATTCTTCAGTTCAGACTTCCATACTGAATGAGGTATGTCTCTGTGCTGCTAATGTTTATCATGATTCACTTTATCAACTGAATCATACCTCTTTAAATTTAGTCTTTTAATGAAAAATTGTCACAAGTGCTATTTCTGCCATCTGAAGACATCACGTTTTGTAAACTGGATAAGCATTTTTTTTAATCATACCAATTACTCATAGCAATGCTCTAAAGCAACCACGTTGAAAACTGAAATTAGTCAAAACCAAATGAACATGAATCATACTCTTTACTGTATGGCTCTATGTGATTTGTAGTCCATAAATGCATTAGGATTTATTAAGTTTGTTTAATTCTCGCTGGTTTTTCAGATACAAAAAAAGCTAAAGAGCGCCGGGCTGGGCAATTATACACGCATAAACTGGAGCAAGAATGAAGGTGGACAAGTGTGTTTCATCAGACCCTAAAGCAGACTGAGCATTCAAATGATTAATGTGATGACCATTTTTTCTAAATCAAATTTTAAACGATGCGAAATATACAAATGTATTTAAAGTTGTGATAGCTTAGATAGGTTTCCTTTTTCTAGCATTAGCTAGTTTAAATAAATTAGAAGTTGAATAATATAATTTCAATAATTATGATTTAATAAAATACTATTAACATGAACGCAGAATAATAAATATTCACAATTTAGGTGATGCTTATATGCAATATGTCAAACTGTTATATACGGTGTACTGTTAAAGTAAAATAAAGATGAACTAAAAACTGTAAAGAAATGTATAAGGGTTATCAAATTTACTTTGTAAATCCAAATAAAAAATCAGTGTCTATTTGTGCATTGAAAGTGACTTGCTTTAATGGAGAAAACTCTATTCCTGTGTCTTCTGAAACACTTTCAAAGATGATGATGTTTTTTTAGAGAGGAGCTTCTCCACATAGAAGCTTGAAATACAGATCAATGATCTAATGATGAGGAACAAAATGAGGCCTTCATCATATTGTCAACAAACAGGGAGAAACATGTTGGAATTGAGTTTGAAAGGTGAAAATATTGATACTACAGTAGAAAAGAGAAGCCTTGTGCAACCCCCTGACCTTCTGAGTAAAACCTTCACTTCTGCTATATTTCATTAACATTTGTGAGAAGTAGAGAGTTGTTGACAGCTGTGCACTTCTGCTGTTTGTTTGTACCCAGATAAAGTTTCCTGCCTTTCTAACAACTATGTTTTTTTATTTGTTTAAGTTCCATCTCGTTTCGTGATGTTTATTGGGTTGGTTTTGAATGACCTGTTTATAAGAGGCCTCCTTTTTTTGATGTCACATCCAAGATGGCAGATAGTTCTGCTTCCACACCCTTAAAAATAAATGTGCTTAAAAGGTTCTTCACAGAAGAACCATTTTTGGTTCCACAAAGAACCATTCAATCAAAGGTTCTTAAAAAGCCATATTTTTCTTTCAATAATCTGAAGAAACTTTTTTCGCCACAAAGAACCTTTTGTGAAACAGAAAGGTTTTCTGATGTTAAGGGTTCTATATGCAAATATTTAGACAAAACAAGATTATTCTATGGCTAGGGATGGGAATTGATAAGAATTTAACGATTCCGATTCCATTATCGATATTGCTTATCGATCCGATTCCTTATCGATTCTCTTATCGATTCTCATTGGGTGAGGGAATAAGTACAAATTTGTTTGTTTGTATTAACTCGCTTTAATATCTGATAAGAACATAGCACATACTCAGAGTAGCCTATACACAAATGATGTGTAGCAACCTCAGAACAAACCCTAAAAACACAGACTAAACAGTCAAGGTCATCATCATCTAAATTTGATTGACAATGACAATGGAGATTATTATTCATATAGTAAAAGTTTACACAATGAAATGGCGCTCACATTAACTAAATAGAGAAGTTACCTTCGGCATTGTAGTGGAGTAGGCGGGGCGAGACCGTGAGTCGAGGCCGGTGAGTGAGTGTTAATGAGCGTCAGCTTTGCACGCACCGGTCTCGTATCACGAAGGATAGCGGGAGCATAAGAGAACGAGCGACCGGACCGTCACTGAGAGAGAACCGGGCCCGGACATACAGTTGAAAGAAAAAGTATGTGAACCCATTGGGCATACTTGGATTTCTTCATAAATTGATCATAAAATGTGTTCTGATCTTCATCTAAGTCACAACAATAGAGAAACACAGTCTGCTTAAACTAATACCGCACAAACATTATACGTTTTCATGTTTTTATTGAACACAACATGTAAACATTCATAGTGCAGGGTGGAAAAAGTATGTGAACCTTTGGGTTTAATAACTGGTTGACCCTCCTTTGGCAGCAATAACCTCAACCAAACGTTTCCTATAGTTGCAGATCAGACCTGCACAACGGTCAGGAGAAATTTTGGACCATTCCTCTTTACAAAAGTGTTTCAGTTCAGCAATATTCTTGGGATGTCTGGTGTGAACCATGCCTCGCACAAAAGAGCTCTCAGAAGACCTACGATCAAGAATTGTTGACTTACATAAAGCTGGAAAGGGATACAAAAGTATATCTAAAAGCCTTGATGTCCATGTGTCCACGGTAAGACAGATTGTCTACAAATGGAGAAAGTTCAGCACTGTTGCTACACTCCCTAGGCATGGTCGTCCTGTAAAGATGTCTGCAAGAGCACAGCGCAGAATGCTCAATGAGGTGAAGAAGAATCCTAGAGTGTCAGCTAAACACTTACAGAAATCTCTGGCACATGCTAACATTTGTGTTGACAAATCTACAATAAGGAAAACATTAAACAAGAATGGACTTCATGGGAGGACACCACGGAGGAAGCCACTGCTGTCCAAAAAAAACATTGCAGCACGTTTGAAGTTTGCAAAAGAGCACCTGGATGTTCCACAGCACTACTGGCAAAACATTCTGTGGACAGATGAAACCAAAATTGAGTTGTTTGGAAAGAACACACAACGCTATGTGTGGAGAACAAAAGGCACAGCACAGCAACATCAAAACCTCATCCCAACTGTGAAATATGCTGGAGGGGGCATCATGGTTTGGGGCTGCTTTGCTGCCTCAAGCCCTGGACGGATTACTGTCATCGATGGAAAAATAAATTCCAAAGTTTATCAAGACATTTTGCAGGAAAACTTAAGACCATCTGTCCGCCAACTGAAGCTTAACAGAGGATGGACGATGCAACAGGACAACGACCCAAAGCATAGAAGTAAATCAACAACAGAATGGCTTCAACAGAAGAAAATACGCCTTCTGGAGTGGCCCAGTCAGAGTCCTGACCTCAACCCGATTGAGATGCTGTGGCATGACCTCAAGAGAGCGATTCACACCAGACATCCCAAGAATATTGCTGAACTGAAACACTTTTGTAAAGAGGAATGGTCCAAAATTTCTCCTGACCGTTGTGCAGGTCTGATCTGCAACTATAGGAAACGTTTGGTTGAGGTTATTGCTGCCAAAGGAGGGTCAACCAGTTATTAAACCCAAAGGTTCACATACTTTTTCCACCCTGCACTATGAATGTTTACATGTTGTGTTCAATAAAAACATGAAAACGTATAATGTTTGTGCGGTATTAGTTTAAGCAGACTGTGTTTCTCTATTGTTGTGACTTAGATGAAGATCAGAACACATTTTATGACCAATTTATGAAGAAATCCAAGTAAGCCCAAAGGGTTCACATACTTTTTCTTTCAACTGTATATTTCTATAACGATGATTAGCTATTGGCATTTTGACTCCATATGGATTAATCTTACAGTCTAACAGACAACAGAAATAAACGCAACAACAGTCAGTCAGCATGCAGCTTTTAACATGCGCATCAAAGTACAAAGTCCATTTCATACTGCATTTGGCAAAGATAACTCGACATGAGGAGGAAAACACGACTGGAAGCGGAAACGAAAATGAAACTAACCTTGAGTCGTCTTATTTTCCTTCGCAATCGCCGGTTAAACGAAACAAACTTGAGGCGCAATTGCAAGCGAGTTACTTCATAACTCAAGCACAAATGTTTTTATATCCACCGTTAACATATCTGCTAACATGAGCTGGTGCATATGAAACAAACCAGCGCTGCCCTGTAAAAATGAGAGATGTAATGAAGTGAGTTTGTTTTTTTATTTGTTGGGGCTGTGTGAGTCTGGATGGTCTTGCTTTGTGGTCCATGTCAGACAGCAGAGGAATAATGTTCCAATATGCCATTACTATTTTCTCTGGTTGTTCCTCTGTTTTTCTGGTGTCGATCGCGGAGTGGGACCGGGCTGGACGTGCATGGTTTCGGCGAGTGGGATTGCCTGGGTCGCGGGCGGTGGGCTCTCCCCCCTTCCTCGGGGATGTTGCTCGGTGACTTGGTCGGGGTCACTGAGAGCAGCTATGACACGTCAGAGGGGATCTGGTCCTCCTGGCTGAGCCTGGTTTCTCCCGAGGTTTTTTCTCCATCAATCAATAAGGGAGTTTTGGTTCCTCGCCACAGCAGGGCAGTGTTGGCTTGCTCACCGGGAGACTGCATCTATTTATTAATTTATTAGATATTATCTATTAGAATGATCTTGCTTGTTCTATAAACACTATGCACTGTGCTGTGTTTTACCTCTGTGTTTTCTTATTTGCTCCTGTAAAGCTGCTTTGGAACAATGCACATTGTGAAAAGCGCTATATAAATAAACTTGAATTGAATTGAAGTTTGTATGGACATTAAAAGATTGAACCTTGTAAAATGCTTGCATGATTAAAGAACTGTACTACAGTTTATGTGAGATTGGGTGAATGTATTGGTACATGTCTAATTTGGTAATATCAATGACTTGGTTTAATTTAACCGGTTTGTTAATAAACTGTATTCAAAAAATATTATTTTACATAGTTTATTACAGATTCAAATATATATATTTTTATTAATCAAATAGCGAAAATAAATATTGTTTTCTATCAACAGAAAAAAACGATTGAGTTTAAATTTTTGCCATATCACCCAGCCCTACTTGGGTGTAGAGGCTAACGGGTAGCGCCTGCTCTTCGACCGAGAGGAGACGCAGCTAAGGACACAATTTGGGAACATGAGACGGGACCGTTGGGTCCGGGCGAGTGGTTAGAGTGGACACCACGGAGAGCGTAAGTTCTAATCATCGGAGAACATCGAGAGGGAATAGCTGACGTCACCTGCGGGTTTTGCACATTTTTGCAGTGAGCTCATTGTTTTATTTGTGCTCTTCAGAGTGAAGCAGCCATTTGTTTTAGTCTACTACGATCCCAAGCTCCGATTCAGGCCAGCAACATAAACGTGGGGGTTTTGTTTTACAGTTAGATGCCGGCTTTTGGTTGCTGTGTTTACAATATTGAGTATTGTTATTGAACTGTCATTTACATATGTGATTGCTTTAATTAAAATTTGTATCGTACTAGATATAAAAAAATGTATCAGTAAACGTTGGCCATTCAGTTATTTTGTGGTTCATTTTCTAACTACACTACTACACAAATCTCCTATTTTCTACTTAAATCAAGAACTCAGATTAGCCTCCCCCACTGACTTATCTTAGGGAGTACTATAATTACATTAAGCAAGGAATCCAATTAAGATGCACCCCAAGACTCACAGGCTGAAATGATAAGGAACGTCTTTGTTACGCATGTAACCTCAGTTCACTTTCTGTCGGTCTCTCGACAATGTGTCGAACCGACAGAATGGGGTTTGATCTTGAGAACCTATCATCTCTGATTGTACTTTTTAAAGGCCAATGAACTTGGCGAACATACAGGTATAAAAGGAAGATGGCATGCCCATTCATTCAGGAACCTGAGAGGCATTCTCGGTCACTGCAGCGGATGGCGAAGCGTTGTGGCATGAAGGACACAACGTCTCGTTCCCTCCATCAGGGAACTGAGGTCAAATGCTTAACCAAGACATTCCCCTTTCTGTTGGTCTCTCCACGTTGTGTCGAACCGACAGAATGGGGTTCCTATACGACTATCACGACTTCCAGTGGAGCGACACTGACTGGCTTGGGCGAGTCACAAGTGAGAGTAACCGCGAATCGTAACCTTCCAGTGGTGCAAGGGATCAATTGCGTGAATCACGACGAGAGGCTCTTACTAACGGCTGTACAGGCGGTGGGCTTTGCTACTCTAGGGCGAGCTCGGCATGCCATGCCATCCACCAAGTTCATTGGTCTTTTAAAAGTACAATCAGAGATGTTCACAAGAAAAACTAAACATTCTGTCGGTTCAACACAACATTGAGAGACCGACAGAAAGGGAACCTTGTTTTCAACCCTTTTCCAATGCGTACAAGACAATAAACTTGACCTTAACAATGGAAATTAGCTATTTGAATTTAAAATATGTTAGGGTAGTGGATGTGTTCGTGTTACATGGGCGGGGTTACATATGTGAACTATATGAGGGAAGAAGTTCTAACACAGATGATGCTGTAACACTATTAGTTGAACCAAGCATAAATTAGGGAAGAAATACTGTTACACCTCCAGTTACTGATGCTGAAACATCAGAGAGGAGCTGTGAGAGCAGTGATGGACATGAGTCTGTTTGTGCTGCTTCTGCTGTCAGGTTGGTGTCGTCATTTTAATCTGTTTTCACAAGTATATGTGCAATTGCATTTATATAAACATGTTCATTTGAACAGGACTTCTGTGCAGTGCTTCTGGTTTTCCGCGAAAGTACTTCTACATAAATGAGAGCATGACATGGTCAGCAGCTCAGAGTTACTGCAGAGAGAAGTACACTGATCTGGCTACTGTAGACTCTATGGGTGATGTGAACAGGATGATAAATACAGTGAATGATGGATACAGTGGATCAGTGTGGATTGGTTTGAAGAGGGGGTCACAACGTCGTTGGGGTTGGTCTACTGGAGATGATACTATTTCACAGTACAGTGCATGGGATGTAGGGCGCCCTGGTCAAGCACAATGTGCCTATTTTGCTAATGGATATTGGTACGATGACGAGTGTACAGAAACTATGCACTTTGCCTGTTATGATGGTAAGTCATCAGTTTTTTTGTCTGCGCAAAATGTCAGTTTAAGAGGATCTGAAACCTGATTTTTGTTTTGCACCTTTCAATAGAAGGTGTCGGGAACATCGTGATAAAGCAATGGAAAATCTGGAGAGATGCTCAGACTTACTGCCGGCAGCATTACACTGATCTGGCCGTCATCCGCAGCCCTGAGGAGCACAAACAGCTGCATGCAATTGTTGGGGATGGGCCATGGGTCTGGATCGGTCTGTTCTCAAACCCTTGGCATTGGTCTCTGACCAGTGGAGCCACTTCTTTAGACTGGGCTGATGGATATCCCGTAGTGAATTATGACTGTGCTGCCATGTCAACAACTGACTCTGGGAAATGGGTTCAATATATCTGTGACCGACAGAATCGTTTTATCTGTTATGAAGGTGAGTTCCCCCAGGTTAAGAAAGTAAAATACAGTACTTTTTTTATGTGAATTCCTGTGGTCACATATGTTTTTTTTATGCTAATTTTCATTCATATTTCTCTTGAAATAGTATACAAAAAGCAGATTATCAGACTGAACTTGTCCTGTGATGGAAATTGTGATTTGAATGATCCTTCACTACAGACCGCTGTTCTGAATCAGGTTTGTCTCCTTCTTAAATAAATTTGTTAACTACGTACTGGGTGAAAGATTTTTAGAAAGTATAACAGTCAATGTGACAACAGTCAACCTAATGGTTATTTTAGTAGCTGCAAATTTAGTAACTCTTGCCACATATCAGCTGCATTGTTTGACAAGTGGTTTGATATGTATCTTGCTGGTCTTACAGATACAGAAAAGGCTACAGACCGTTGGACTGAGAAATTACATCAGCTTAAACTGGAGAAAAAGTAGAGTTTAAGATTTATTTCACCTGAAGAGAAACCGTACAGCATACTCAAAATAATGAATGAGAACTAATCTTTAATGTGCTTCCATACTTTTCCAAACAGTAGGCAATAATTTATAAAGTAATTTTAGTCATGTTAAAAAGAAATGTCATCTCTGTATTTGTCGCGAGCATCTAGAAATGTTCCCACCTTTAACATCACTAAATATCCTGTTTACAAGCAGCATGTGTGTTTTGTGTAAACCATGTGATTTAGTGTTTGACCTATGGCCATGGTTAAACCATTATCCAAGGTTTAAAAAAACTGATACACATATTTAATCTTACGGACAAACAATAATATTCATTACTTAAAGGGATAGTTACTCCGCAGAACACAAAAGAAGATATTTTGAAGAATGTTGTTAACTAGTCCCCATTCTCTTGCAATGGTTTTGTGTCTATATAATAGAAGTGAATTGGGGCCAGGAAAGTTCGCAAACCAACTTTCTTCAAAATATCTTATTTTGTGTTCAGTGGAGGAAAGAAAGTCATAAAGTTTTGAAAAGACAAAAGGGGGAGCAAATTATTTTAGAAATTTAATTTTTGGGTGAACTATCATTTCAATTTCAGGTGCTTTTTTACATGTCAACGATATCTATTATTAGCCATCGTTTACAAGGCGGTTTCAGGATTCCATGCTGCATTTTATAAATTAGTTCCAATGTCTTGCGCCAACCTGCTGGCCTTTTCAGTTAAAATCTTCCCTTAACCCAGGCTCAATTTCATTAACATTTGTGAGAAGAGTTGTTGACAGATATGCACTGTTTGTTTTTCCTTCGATTAAGTTTCCTGCCTATCACAGGATTGTGTTTTCATGCTTATGTTGAAATACAAATAAATAAAAGCAATTTAAAAGTCTTTTTTAAGGTCCATCTCATTTCTTTATGCTTTTTGGGTCGGCTTGTACGACTTGTATCTTAGACGGCTCCGATTTGGAACACTCTAAAAAGTGCTGGGTTGTTTTTTACCCATGAAGGGAAAATACTGGTCAGAACACACTGCTGGGTTATTGCTACTAAAGGAATAATTCACTTGAGTATATGTAGAAGTACTGAAATTAAACATGACAATAAGTTTTCTGTTGAAAAACTACTCAAGTAACAAAGTACTTTAAAATTAATGTGATTTAAAATCATTCAAGTGCAAGATGTGATAGTGGATCTCATTTTGGCACTTATGCACTGTTTTCATTCTGTGCCACACAGAGAGATATCTCTCATATAGTGCACAAATACTGAATTGATACACAGAATTGGCAGTGTATCCTTACATAGTCGGTTTTATTTAAAGTGTGTGTAGGTGTTTATAGGTTGCTGATTTTTGCACATGGTATTCAGAATAAATGTAATATCCTCATTATATTAAAGAATACGCACTGGTTTAAAAAGTGGAGGTGAGTTATCAGCAGAAGGTATAATACACCGGCGAACAGAGTAATTCACGCGATTGCGACCCCGGGACACTATCGCGACGGAGGGGGACCGCATGCAGCGTAGCATCAGCCTCGTCGGGCTCATTTTCTGTATCACCTGCTGCAGCTGCAGCGTCACCCGAAAGCGCCAGTAGCTAAACACTGAAATGGTGTAGTTTAAATGCTTGTGTTTGATGGTTTCTTTTTGTTTCATATCTCCCGGATGCACCAATGTCAGTGCGTCGCACATTTCTGACTCAAACTATGGTGTTACGTATTCTCGCGCTTGTTTAAGATGTGTGAGAATTTGGGTTTTGCCTGTGTCCCATATATTGTGAGAAGTATATTTCAATATACATAGTTATTCTATATCCTGACTGTTTAAGATTATGATGTTTAACAAATATGAGTTATGTCTAACCTGTACTAAAAGGTCACCGAACAGTTCAACAAGAGCACAGAATGTTCCATACACTGAGAACTTTGCATATACTACGTGATGTATTTTGCCAATAATATTACTTCTGAGATCTGGTATAGCTAACAATATAAATTCTGAGATCTGGTATTTTTCCATGCCGTACCCGACTTCCTCTTTTATGCATATACATATTGTTACCCTGTTTAATAAACTTTGGACTCTGAATGAACTGCACTTCTGTGTCTGTGTCATTTTTGGTCTCCAGATCGATCTGAACTTTGTGTGTTCAAGCGACTAGACTCTGAAGAACACAGTTGAATCTTTCTACTTAGTTAAAAGTAACAATCTTCTGATAGGGGACAAAAAGTGATATTCTTATAAGATGGTATGCGAACATTCTTTATCGTTTCTTGTGGGTATACGGCGTATACCTGAGTATCACGTAGACACCACTGGTTTTAACAGTTAATACATTATTAAAATCCTGAGATGTTTATGCACCGTGACCCAACGTGAACAAGCGATTTCATTTAACGATAACATTTATAATAAATGCTGTAAACATTGCTCATTGTTAGCTAAAGTTAGTTAATGCATTATCTTATGTTAACAAATGAAACTTGTGAAGCGTTACCAGAGAGTTTATAAGCAATTCACAAATAAAGTTACAGTTTACAGTTGAGAAAATAAATAAGATCAATTCATAATGTACACGACATATTTTCACTTTGATAGTTTACTGTGACTCACCTCAATGTGTTTGCGCAAGTTCGACGAGGAGTTTTGAAAGGAAATATACACATTCTTCGGCAGACAGTTTGCAAGTCATGAGGATGCTTTTACCCTTATGCCTACGAAACTGAACAATGCAGCAAGATGCGGCCATAGATGCCGATCGTCACAATCATTGTAGTCACTCCGTCTGCTGGCACCATCTGTCGGCATCCTCTGCAGACATACGCTGGGTCTCAAACCGCATACAGTCATCCTATCTTATTATAGAGTTAAACATGTCACAATGCTGCAAACGCTGTGAAATCTCAGTTCAACATCAACTTTCTTATTGAAGATTTCTGATAACATTCATACGTGTTAAAATATAAGACTTTACAAAAGAGTTACGGAAAAATAAACTGTGTAAAAAAGTGCATGTTTGTCCAGGCAGCTTTTTTTCTCCATATAATGAACATCAAAACTTGCTAATTATTCAAGGAAAGCAATAGGCAGAGTCACTCAACATTGTGCAACACTATTCGGAGACCACATGCCAACTTACGCTGCTCAACTTTTTCTTAAAAAAGGAGTGAAGAGTTTTTTTCCGCTTGGAACTCATCTCGACCTCTATGAATGATGGATACAGCGCCGGACCGCGGGTGCGAGCCTGGGCGTGTCGTGACAAACATAGAAACGTAAACGTCATGTATAAACTATCTTGTCTTTTGAATTTTAAATCATTCTGTATTTATATGCTGTAATGTATTGATGACAGCACACCGCATGTGGTTGAGCTCAGATCTACTTGTGTGTCTCAATATCAACAACATTAGAGTCACTGCGCCGCCTTGTGGTAACTCCAACACAGTACATACATACATGACACATTTCTGTAAACTAGTAAACTCATTTCAACATCACAATACATAATTACACTCAGTAATTACTTTTGCTAATTATTATTTTCAATCACCCTTTTAATCTCGGTATCCACTAGGCACTCTAATAGGTCTACCAACTCTTGACAGTCTCTCAACACTTAATGAGTGAAACTGACCATTTCTCACCGTTGAATCCTCATCCTTTACAGAAGCTGAACAACTTGCACTGACATCATTATCTCCGATTCCAGTGGTTACTTGCTCTGAAATCAACTCTGACCCTGGTGAAGCATATGCAAAGTCTTCTACATCACCATTTTAAATTGAAGAATTCTCAGTCTCTTTTGTCTTCAGCAAGTCCTTTCAATTCCTTCTGAAAGTGCGGCTGTCTGGTCTTTGAACCATAAAAGACATTGGTTGCTCAAGCTTGTCGAGAGCTTTGTGTGGAGGCTTCTTGAAAATGATTTCAAGTGGCTTAAAAAAAAACCTTTCTCTAAACAGGTAGTGGTCTAGCTTTTGTTGAAACCAGTAACTTTGTATTGGCACTAATGTATTATGGCTCCTGTGTGACATATCGATATTGCTCCCAAAAAGTCTATGTAAGTTGCTTTTGATAAAATGGTCTGCTAAATGACTAAATGTAAATGTCATGGTCAGACTCCACCTGTACACAGCGTCCATACAGGTATTGGTAAAAATGTTCACAACCATTTACAATGGCAAACAATTCCTTTTCGATTTGTGCATAGTTCGCTCACTGTCAGTTAATGATCAGGAGCTGTATGCGACTGGTTGTCCCTCTTGGAGAATCACAGCTCCTAAACCTTCTGAGCTGGCGTCAACTGACAAAGTAACAGGCTGTTTCACATCATAATATTTTAACACTGGGGCTTTACTCGCTAGAATTTTCAAGTGGTTGAAGCTCTTTTGTTGTTCCTTCTCCCAATGCCAGTGTGTTTCTCCTTCCAACCGGCTGACACCGGATTTACACGAAGGTTGTAAGACCTTGCGAAGGTCTACAAATGTCTGCCCGAGAGGCGCCTCCCTATGCCCAGGAGGTGGCTATACCCCGTGTGGAGCGAGCCAACACTACCAACGGGCACGGGAGAACCTGTGATTGGTATGCCATCGTGACGGCATCCACAATCCAGTGCGCCAGTCTCTGTTTGGGGACAGCTCTCCCTACTGCTGTCCCAAAACAGACAAAGAGCTAGTCAGAGCTTGTGAAGCTCTGCGTGCGGTCCAAGTAGAGGCGCAGTGCGCGTACTGGACACAACACGGATGGGGTTGGGTCTTCCTCCCCGGTGGGGAGCGCCTGCAAGTTCACCACTAGTCCCGGAACGGAGTTGTATCCGGGTCTGGGTCTCAAGATAACGTGAGAGTAGCCAGGGCCGAATTCAAGGCAATACGGGGACACGGAGAATGCTTGAAGGTCCCGTACCCTCTCGAAGAAAGTGAGCGCCATCAGGAGGGCCGTCTGCATACACCTTTAGTGTGGAGGGGGAGATGTTAGTCTCTTTGTAAGAAGAACAACACGATCCCGATCAAGCACCTCCGTGGGTCTTCTCGTTTAGAGAGACACCAGGATGAGAAGAGGCACCATCTATAGGCGTATAACCGCCTAGTAGATGGGGCCCTAGCCTGAGTGATGGTCTCCACCACAGAGGGGGGATAGCCTACTCAGGATCTCCTCGTCCCATCTAGAGACCAGACATGGAGGTTCCAGAGGTCTGGTCTTGGATGCCAGAACGTGCCCTTCCCCTGAAAGAGCAGGTCCTCCGTCAGGGGAATGGGCCAGGGGGAAGTCGTTGTCCAGAGCATCAGCTCTGTAAACCAAGTGTGGCTGGGCCTATGTGGCGCAACCAATAACACTTGGTACTCCTCTTCCCTGACCTTGCACAGTGTCTGTGCAAGGAGGCTCACTGGGGGGAAGATGTACTTCCGCTTGTCCCGCGGTCAGCTGTGTGCAAGGGCGTCCGTGTCGAGGGGGCCTCGGACAGGGAGTACCAAGCGAGCAATGGGTGGTGTTACGGGAGGCGAACAGGTTAACCTGGGCCTGTCCGAACAGCATCCAAAGAGCTGGACTGTGCGGGGGGTGGAGTCGCCACTTTCCGTGAGGCGTGTACTGACGAGAAAGCGTGTCGGCTGTCTGGTTCAGCTTGCCCGGGATGTGTGGCCCGCAGGGAGCGGATCACCTGCTGACTCCACAGGAGGAGGCGTCGGGCAAGTTGTGTTAGCTGTCGTGAGCGTACGCCACCCTGATAGATGTACGCCACGGCTGTAGTGCTGTCTAGGCAGACCAGCACGTGCTTGTCTTGTAAGAGAGGCCGTGGACTTCTCAGTGCAAGTAGCACAGCCCACAACTCTAAGCAATAGCCATGCCAGCGCAGGCGGGGGCCTGTCCAGCGCCCCGCTACTGCGTGCCCGTTGCACACTGCATCCCACCCCTGCAGTTAGGCGACCGTCGTCATCACAACGTGCCTCGAGACCTGCCCAAGAGGGACCCCCCGAGGGTCCCAGGGGGTTGCGGTGCGTCGGCAGAAGGGCGTCATCACCATGCGCCTGCTGCCGGTGTGCCACGCTCTCCTCGGAACTCGACTCTGCAGCCAGTGTTGAAGCGGTCACATGAGCATCAACCCGAGGGGTGTTACCCCCGCCGAGGACACCATCCCAGGAGCCTCTGAAACTTGTTTCAGGGGGACCGCTGACTGCCTGAAGGGTTCCAGGCAGTTCAACACCGACTGGTCGCATACTGCGGACAGTTGCGCCGACATGGTGAGAGAGTAGAGTTCCATGCCGAGAAAGAGGATGCTCTGCACCGGGGAGAGCTTGCTCTTTTCTCGGTTGACCTGTAATCCCAATCGATCTAGGTGCCGGAGCACAAGGTCCCTTTGTGTACACAACAGATCTCGCGAGTGCGCCAAGATAGGCCAGTCGTCGAGATAGTTCAGTACCCGCACACCTCTTTCCCGAGGGAAAAAGGACGGCTTCCACGATCTTCGTGAAGACCCGTGGAGACAGGGACAGACCGAAGGGGAGGACTCTGTACTGATATGCCCGCCCCTCGAACGCGAACCGTAGGAACGGTCGGTGACGAGGGGAGATCGAGACATGAAAGTAAGCGTCCTTCAGGTCGATTGCCACGAACCAATCCTGACACCTGATGGATGTCAGGATGCGCCTCTGCGTGAGCATCCTGAACAGCAGCTTGTGAAGATGCTTGTTCAGGGAACGCAGATCTAGAATGGGGCGCGCCCCGCCGTCTTTCTAGGGAACGATGAAGTACGGGAGCCCCGCTGAACATCTTGGCTTGAGGGACGAACTCGATGCCTGTTTCGCCAGAAGGGTGGTGACCTCTGCCCGAAGTCGTCCCTGCCTCTGACAGAGGTGGAGAGGATGCCCCGAAACTTGGGAGGGTTTCCGGCGAACTGGATCGAGTAGCCAAGACGGACCGACCCCATTGGCCACCGAGACAGTGTGGGCAGCTTTGCCAAGCTCCCAGGGACTGTCAAGGGGACCAAGGGGGTGGTCTGCTTCACCATTCCCACGGGGGGGTGGTTCGTCGGCTGGCGGAGTTAACCACATCTCACGGGGCGGACCCCGGAGGAAAGGTTGGCTCCGCCGACTTACCTGCCTGGCAGAACAACTGCACACACTGTCGGTTGAGAGTGGTGGCGGTTGTCATGTGTGTACGACCTCACGCCTTGCCAAGGCGTGAGGTCGGGTTGCCGAACACAGTCCAGTGGAGTGTGAAATCGGCTGAAATGAACACCCAGGGATAACAGAAAAACTCTCTTTGAGAGTAAGTGGGCGCCAGGCCCAGAAAAGGGCCCGGCTTTGGTGATGAGGCAGGAACCGTCCCGTACCGACCGATCAGAGCGTGGCTGTGAAGGTCGGGCCCGATGTTGTTTTCCCTGGGGTCTTCCCGTCAGGGTCCCTTCTTGCGAGAAGGTTGCTGACGGGGTGGAGGTTTCCCTTTCGACCTCCTCTTCCGGGGTGCAGCCTGCAGTGGGGACACAGGAATCGGAAGCGAAGTCGAAGGGGTCCTGGACTGCTGGGAAGCAGACGTCGCGTGATCTCGGAGGCCTCTGGGCGGCCGAGTCGCAGCGCGGTAAGATGTGGGCAATTGCCCCTGTCTGCTTCTTCACCGTCGAGAACTGCTGAGCGAAGTCCTCGACGGTATCACCAAACAGCCCACCATGCGAGATGGGTGAATCGAGAAAGCGGACATTCTCGGTGTTACTCATCTGCGCAAGGTTCAGCCAGAGGTGTCTCTCCTGGACCACTAGCGTGGACATCGTCCGACCAAGGGGAACGGAGTTCCTGCATTATACCCGGGTCGGCCTTACCCTCGTGGAGCTCTCTTAACGCCTTGGCCTGGTGGACCTGCAGGATGGCCATGGCGTGAAGAGAGGAGGCAGCCTGGCCCGCAGCAGTGTAAGCCTTCGACACCAGTGATGCCGAAGTCCTACACGCTTTGGACGGTAGGCTTTGCCGATTCCTCCAGGTGGCAGCCGTCTGCGGGCATAGGTGCACCGCAACCGCATGTTCCATCTGGGGGATATCGACATAGCCTTTGGTTGCCCCACCATCGAGGGAAGTAAGGGAGCTGGAGCTGTATTGACTGGAGCGAGCCGTGAGTGGAGCGCTCCAAGTCTTACACAGCTCCTCATGCACTTCCGGGAAAGCATGGCTGACATCTCCACGTCTGCTTCTTCCTGAGCTCGACCCACCTTGGGGGGGAACTCGGAATCTTCAGGGTCGGATGCCAGCAAGTCTCCCTCCGATGCTGCGAACGACATCTCATCGTCGTCACGCATCGTTTCCGAGTGCATGACTGAGGATCTGGATGGTTTGCCACCGTCGGTTGGGGAACGGCCAGACGAGCGAAACGGGGAGCAAGCGGCCGTGAGCGTTTAGCTGACGGGTTTACGCTTGCAGAAGTCCCCACATCACCAACGCTGCTAGCCTTCGCGGACAGCAGGGTGTTAGCCCCCGTCATCGCGAGTTGGGTAGCAAGCGAAGTGGTGGCTGTTTCCCGTAGGAAGACAGCCACCCGTGACCGCAACGTCTGAATGACCATCCGCTCGCAGTGCGGGCAAGATGTGTCAATGAAAGCTGCCTCAGCGTGCTGGACGCCCAGACACCTAACGCAGCTCTCATGTCCGTCCCCCTCCTCGATGAGGGTGCCGCACCCAAGAGAACAGCGGGACATGCCGCTGGAGAAATAGCCCAGCCCTGAAAAGGGCCTTATGGAAAGATCTCGAACACCTACTGGAACCGCCGAAACGCCCAGGGGAAGGTCGCTGCAGGAAGAAGGGACGATCCGCTGCACAAGTCTTAGAAATCCGGCAATATAGTGTGTAGAAACACGAGTTTGCAGTCATGAGCGATGGCTCTGAAGAACAAACGGTGAGTGAATGAAGCACGCCGGCTTCCTTTTATACCGGACATCTGGGGGCGGAGCCCGGCATGCAAATTTCATTCGCCAATTTTCATTGGCCTTTTCTAAAGTAGTCAGAGCTGATAGGTTCCCAAGAGCGAACCCCATCTGTCGTCTTCGACACAACGTCGAGAGACAGACAGAAAGGGAACTGTACCTCCCTAAAGGAGTGTTAAAGGTACAAAGTTTAGAGCTGTCACCTTCCAATCGGTCTATGCAGATCCTGATTTTGTTGGGTTTTACTATGGTCACCATGCTGTTTACCCCTTCGGTGGGCTCTGTCTGTTTTTTGATAACCCCCATCTCTTCCATACGTTTCAGTTCACTTGAAATGTTGTCTTTCGGGGATACTGGAATTTTCCTGGGAGCATGAATAAACCCCTTGACCTCAGGCTTTGTCTGAATGTGGTGGACTCCAGGGATACAACCCAATCTTGTTAACAAATCTTCGCATTCGCTCAGGATATCATTCAAAGCGTCTCTATTTATCTCACATATCCTCTGGATTATTCCCAGGGCGGTGCACGATACTCTTCTTAGAATCGCACATGCATCTTGCTGTATGACTTGAAAGTCTAGTGCATACCGCATGTCTTTGTACTGGCATTCAATTCGTTGCTGACCCAATGATGATATCTTGTGGCCTTAATAAGTTACTAGTTTGCAGCGTACATTTTTCATGTCCTTTCTGTCGATTTACAGCATTTCCAGTTCTCGCACTGATATGACATTACAATCAGCACCTGTATCTAACTTCTTACTATCAGGTTGTTCTTGTTAACTTTGAGAGTAATTCCACTGTTCCACTACAGTTTGTAGTACTTCCTTTGTCTCTACATCATTTCCTTTGATTTGAAACAATTTAGTCTCTTTCATTTCAATCATGACAAGGAACATTTCATTATCACACTCAACTCTGTGTATTCGGCGTTGTTTCTCTGTTTGTGTACGACGATTTTTTCGCATAGTGATTCTTCTTGTTAACGGCTTTGCATATTTGTCCGTATTCTGGGCATTTTTTTGGTTCGTGTTTGTATCCACATCTAGTGCATTCAATCTGTGACATTTCTTTCTTTGTCTGAACATATTTTTTTGTTTTTATCACATTCTTTTGCTTGTTGATTTTAACTGTTTTAACTAATTTTAACTGATTCTGACTCACTTCACTAGCCCGGCAGATATCCACTGCTCTCTGTTGTGTAAGATCATGTTCACGTAGCAGCCTGCCTCTTATCTGGTCGTTTGTAATACCACAAACAATGCGGCCCCTTATTAGTGACTCGGTGAGTTCACTAAACTCACTATCCTTCGCTTTGTTCTTTAAATCTGTCACATAAGCATCAATGGACTCTGACTGCTCTAGTAAAGAATAGACGTCTCAGATATGTCAGGTTTTTTCGTGGTTCGCAAACAGATCTTTTAACTTCTCTTAGTCGTCTACATAGTCATCAAATGTAAACGTGTTGAATACCTTGATTGCATCTTCTCCTGCTTCATGCAGAAACGTGGCACTCTTTATTTTGTCCGACTTCTCTGAGATTCCGCTCGCTATTAGATACAGTTTGAATCGCTGTATCCATCCTCTCCAGCTTTCAGCTAGGTTTCCTTCCAAACTCAAAGCTCCTGGAGGTTTTAACTGTTCCATCTTGTCCATCCATCCATCCATCTTCTTCCGCTTATCCGGGGCCGGGTCGCGGGGGCAGCAGTCTAAGCAGGGATGCCCAGACTTCCCTCTCCCTAGACACTTCCTCCAGCTCTTCCGGGGGGACACCGAGGCGTTCCCAGGCCAGCCGGGAGACATAGTCCCTCCAGCGTGTCCTAGGTCTTCCCCGGGGTCTCCTCCCGGTGGGACATGCCCGGAACACCTTCCCGGGAAGGCGTCCAGGGGGCATCCGGAAAAGATGCCCGAGCCACCTCAGCTGGCCCCTCTCGATGTGGAGGAGCAGCGGATCTACTCTGAGCTCCTCCCGAGTGACCGAGCTTCTCACCCTATCTCTAAGGGATCGCCCAGCCACCCTGCGGAGAAAGCTCATTTCGGCCGCCTGTATCCGGGATCTTGTCCTTTCGGTCATGACCCACAGCTCATGACCATAGGTGAGAGTAGGAACGTAGATTGACCGGTAAATCGAGAGCTTCGCCTTGCGGCTCAGCTCCTTCTTCACCACGACAGACCGGTACAGCGACCGCAATACTGCAGAAGCTGCACCGATCCGTCTGTCAATCTCCCGTTCCATCCTTCCCTCACTCGTGAACAAGACCCCCAGATACTTGAACTCCTCCACTTGAGGAAGGAACTCTCCACCTACCTGAAGTGAGCAAGCCACCCTTTTCCGACTGAGAACCATGGCCTCAGATTTGGAGGTGCTGATTCTCATCCCAGCCGCTTCACACTCGGCTGCAAACCGTCCCAGTGCATGCTGAAGGTCCTGGTCTGATGGGGCCAGCACGACGACATCATCCGCAAAGAGCAGAGATGATATCGTGTGGTCCCCAAACCCGACGCCCTCCGGCCCCTGGCTGCGCCTAGAAATTCTGTCCATAAAAATTATGAACAGAACCGGCGACAAAGGGCAGCCCTGCCGGAGTCCAACATGCACCGGAAACAAGTCTGACTTACTGCCGGCAATGCGAACCAAGCTCCTGCTCCGGTCGTACAGGGACCGGATAGCCCTTAGCAAAGGGTCCCGAATCCCATACTCCCGGAGCACCCTCCACAAGATGCCGCGAGGGACACAGTCGAATGCCTTCTCCAAATCCACAAAACACATGTGGATTGGTTGGGCAAACTCCCATGAACCCTCCAGCACCCTGGAGAGGGTATAGAGCTGGTCCAGTGTTCCACGACCGGGACGGAAACCACACTGTTCCTCCTGAATCCGAGGTTCTACCATCGGCCGGATTCTCCTCTCCAGTACCCTGGCATAGACTTTCCCGGGGAGGCTGAGAAGTGTGATCCCCGATAGTTGAAGCACATTTTCCGGTCCCCCTTCTTAAAAAGAGGGACCACCACCCCGGTCTGCCAGTCCAAGGGAACTGTCCCCGACCGCCACGCGATGCTGCAGAGGCGTGTCAGCCAAGACAGCCCCACAACATCCAGAGACTTGAGGTACTCAGGGCGGATCTCGTCCACCCCCGGTGCCCTGCCACCGAGGAGTTTCTTGACTACCTCGGTGACTTCAGCCCGGGTGATGGGCGAGTCCGCCTCCGAGCCCTCGGCCTCTGCTTCCTCAATGGAAGACGTGCCGGCAGGATTGAGGAGATCCTCGAAGTATTCCTTCCACCGCCCGATGATATCCCCGGTCGAGGTCAACAGCCGCCCCCCTCCACTGTAAACAGCGTTGGTAGGGCACTGCTTACCCCTCCTGAGGTGCCGGACGTTTGCCAGAATCTCTTCGAGGCCGACCGATAGTCCTTCTCCATGGCCTCCCCGAACTCCTCCCAGGCCCGAGTTTTTGCCCCAACCACCCGGGCTGCAGTCCGCTTGGCCTGTCGGTACCTGTCAGCTGCCTCGGGAGTCCCACAAGCCAGCCAGGCCCGATAGGACCCTTCTTCAGCTTGACGGCATCCCTTACTTCCGGTGTCCACCACCGGGTTCGAGGATTGCCGCCTCGACAGGCACCGGAGACCTTACGGCCACAGCTCCGAGGCCGCGTTGACAATGGAGGTGGAGAACATGGTCCACTCGGACTCAATCTCTCCAGACTCCCTCGGGATCTGGTCGAAGCTCTGCCGGAGGTGGAAGTTGAAGATCTCTCTGACAGGCGATTTGGCCAAACGTTCCCAACAGACTCTCACAGTACGTTTGGGTCTGCCGAGTCTGTCCAGCTTCCTCCCCCGCCATCGGATCCAACTCACCACCAGGTGGTGATCAGTTGACAGCTCCGCCCCTCTCTTCACCCGAGTGTCCAAGACATATGGCCGTAGGTCAGATGAAACAACTACAAAGTCGATCATCGACCTCCGGCCAAGGGTGTCCTGGTGCCATGTGCACTGATGGACACCCTTATGCTTGAACATGGTGTTCGTTATGGCCAAACTGTAACTAGCACAGTAGTCCAATAACAGAACACCACTCGGGTTCAGATCAGGGGGGCCGTTCCTCCCAATCACGCCCCTCCAGGTGTCACTGTCGTTGCCCACGTGGGCGTTGAAGTCCCCCAGCAGAACGACGGAGTCCCCAGTCGGGGCGCTTTCCAGCACCCCTCCAAGAGTCTCCAAGAAGGCCGGGTACTCTACACTGCCATTTGGCCCATAGGCACAAACGACAGTGAGAGACCTATCCCCGACCCGAAGGCGCAGGGAAGCGACCCTCTCGTTCACCGGGGTAAACTCCAACACATGGCGGCTGAGCTGGGGGGCTATAAGCAAACCCACACCAGTCCGCCGCCTCTCACCATGGGCAACTCCAGAGTGGTGAAGAGTCCATCCTCCCTCGAGGGGAGTGGTTCCAGAGCCCAAGCTGTGCGTAGAGGTGATCCCGACTATTTCTAGTCGGAATCTCTGAACCTCACGCACAATCTCAGGCTCCTTCCCCGTCAGAGAGGTGACGTTCCATGTCCCTAGAGCTAGACTCCGCGTCCAGGGATCGGGTTGTCGAGGCCCCTGCCTTCGACTGCCGCCCGATCCACTTTGCACCGGCCCCTTACGGTCCCTCCTGCAGGTGGTGGGTCCACGGGAGGGTGGCCCCACGTCGCTCCTTCGGGCTGTGCCCGGCCGGACCCCATGGGGGGAGGCCCGACCACCAGGCGCTCGCATACGAGCCCCAACCCCGGGCCTGGCTCCAGGGTGGGGCCCCGGCTGCGCCATACCGGGCGACGTCACGGTCCTCCAATTAATAGTCGTCATAAGGGTTTTTGTTCCATCTTGTTTGTTTGCTAATTCTGACACCATGTTATGTATTGATGACAGGAGATGGCATATGGTTGAACTCAGATCTGTATTTCCTTGTGTCTCAATATCAACAACATTGGAGTCACAGTCACAAAAATTGCTCCATTAAAACCTCAACATGTCGAGAACACAACTGTCAAATTAAAAAGTGCGGGGGACGAATTTACTTGTCCCCCACGTTATCTATGCCCCTGGGCTCTCGCGAAGGGACGTGTGTTTCCTATTCATTAGCTTATTCTCAAATGGCTGGTCCGTTTAGCAAAACGCGCATGTGGTCAGCAGAGATTCGAGGTACATATGCATCCATCACTCCCCGTGTCCTGTCCACGCATACACAGTAATAATAATGGCCTGGTAAGTAAATAATGGCCTTCAGTGAGTGGAAAAATGTCTCCTCAGCTGTCTGTAACAGAGACGTTTCAAAAGAATCAACAACCCTACTGCAAGGACAGTAAGAAGCATACATAAATATCAGATTATAAGATAAAAGAATGTAATAAATGTGCTTTGATCACGGCCACTATACAGTATATTGTGGAAGACAAAGGGTTTCTGGGACACATGTCACAGGCTGCTATGTTTTATGTAAATATGTTTCTTGCCAATATTCAATTCTCAATTCATGAGACTTTCTCTTCTCTTAATTTGAATACTTGAAATAAATTGTTGTTAAATATAGTTTAATAAATAATGCTACTGAGAAAGCTTCAAATAGTTTGTGTAATCGGTGATCGGTATCGGCCGATCCAGCTTTAAGTGATCGAGAGTCGGTGATCGGCACCAAAAATCCTGATCGGAGCACCTCTATGCAAGATCGCATTAGGATGTGGGGTTCAACGCCTGTAGATACAGGATAATTTGTTACAACAATAATTTGAAATAAAGCTTTGATTTATGTGATGTTTACTTATAAATGTATTAATAATTATTCAATTCAATGATTTTCTTACATCAAATTTACGTATTTTTTATTCACGTTTATTCTATAGTTTTCTGTAAATAAAACGTATTACATTGCTTCATGCATTATGCCATTGATTCACTGAAAACAAATGCATTCACATTATTGTAGTCTGTATTAATGCTTTGATACATATGGCAATACAATTACATTTAGAAGCCTATTTTAATTCAACGTATCATTTTCAGGGAAAAATTATAAGTATTGGTCAGCACTTAATAATAAAATAATAATAAGTGTAGGTGTGGGCTAGCAATGCATTTCCAGGGTGCACTTAATTTATAAGCAATATTACTTATATTCCTCGACAATAAATTCTAATTTACATTTATGCATTTGGCAGACGCTTTTATCCAAAGCGACTTTCCTTGAATTAATAAATGCTCTTGTAGAGCAGCTGCCGAAGATCTCCTTTGTATAGGCATTGTTGCAAATGTTGGGAACAGTCATGGAAGGTAAAGTTGTACTGATGTTAATGCACCTGTCTCTCATAACTTTAATTGTTGCGCTTGTTATTACGTCACATGGTTAATCTCTGGCTATGTACACTCCAGTACAGTAGGTGGAGGATTTGCACCACAACCGTAATTTGCTCCACGCCATTAAAAATAAGAAGAAGATCATCAATATGGCGGACAAATGCTGATCGCATACATACACCCCAATCACGGAAAAGAGTACGTACCCATTTTGCCCCGTTGAGTACATACCTACTGAAATTGAGTACCTACTCAATGAGTATGCGGTTTTGGACGCACCGATAGCCTCTTTGATCCATCTTCTTCACTGAACTGACGTAAAGTGGCTACACGCCTCGACCTTGACCACGAAAACAAATTAATTAAGGGCAAATTTTGACTCAGTACTTTTTACAAAAAAAATTTAGCGATGTTGAATACTTTATTTGTAAGCAACTCAAGTAAAAGTTAAAGCACAATTTATTTCACTCAAAAAAGTAGAAAAAATGGAAAATTGTACTCAAGATGGCTGATAGTTCTGCTTCCAATGAAAATAGCTCAGAGCTACATCATGTGGAGTATCAATATGAAATGTATGCAAACATTTTCTGTTCATTTCTTTTTTTTCTCCAATACCGGGATGCTGCATCGAGCACTCTGCCCAGTGATACAACATGTCACCATAATACGAAGGACACCAAGACTGTCCAAAAACATTTTCTTTTCTGGAAGCTCAAAAAAGCACAATCACATTTATAGTAAATTTCTCAGCCAATTTTCAAATCAGTCCATTTTTCTTTGCAATGCACAGTGAAACCTTAAAGGAAAAATAATCAGTTCACAGGAAGGATTGGACTGGAAGTACAGGGCCTTATCGAACAAGGAGTCTGATTGAGACGCACCCTGTGACTCACAGCCTAAAACCATGTCCCATGTAAAGAACCTTGTTTTCTTTTCTTTGCTATACAAAGTTAGACAATACATTTTGACCTTAACAATGGAATTAAAAAAATGTAAAGAAATGGAATGTTGTGTCACATGGGCGGGGTCTAAGTATGAGACCTAGATTAGGGAAGACCTTGAGATGTTTTAACACAGATGAAGTTGTAACTCCATCGGTTAACCACGTAAATACTAACTACTTGGTAAAATATTGTACTACACCAACTCTGTAGACTCTATGAATGATGTGAACAGGATGATAAATACAGTGAATGATGGATACAGTGAATTAGTGTGGATTGGACAGAAGAGGGCGTCACAATGTGGTTGGTCTACTGGAGATGATACTATTTCACAGTACAGTGCATGGGGTGTAGGGCATCCACGTGGTTTCCATTTAGCACAAAGTGCCTATTTTGCCAGTGGCTACTGGTACACTGCGGAATGTTCAAAACCTCTGCACTTTGCCTGTTACGGTGAAAAGTCATCAGTTGTTTATCTGTGCAAGCTTTCTGTTTAAGACGAGCTGGCTTTGAAACTGCTGCCGATTTAGTTCCAACTCCAACTCTTTTAATCTACCAGACAGACCAGGATTTCCCAGTGAAGGCAGCTCAGCGGGATCTACGCTGTACCTTTCCTCGGGTTTGGTCAGCTTTGCATAAGAAATAAGCATGGTTACATGTATTGAATGTGTATAATGTGTACAAGCACGTCAATGTTTTAGTTGTTCTAGACTCCGTATAGCGCTGCTCAAATGAGATATTTGGCAGCCGGAAGAATCAACTGTTGTACACTCACGAGTGATTTTTTTTCATTGTGCAACGCGACATGCACCTTACAAAACATTGGTAAAAGCATAATTGGGATACATTGTCTAATACCACCGCTATATTTTTCTCTTTGGTTGAGCTGAGCTCCTGCATCCCTCCCTGTACTGTAGCCTGCCTGTCAGACGCTCGTTCCCCACACTTTTGAGAACAGTCCTGGAGTTTTGAATGAATACACATGAATACAAGAATATCATCAATTAACATGTTTCCTTAGAATATAAATAAACATTTTGGCGGCCGCAGTACATTATGAAAGTAGCCCAAAAACAAATTTCCAGAGGGAGATGAATGACACCACACACGTCTATACACGAACAGGAAATAGAACTTACTTGCAGAATTTTTGATTTGTTAGTGTCTCGCGGTTGAAAAGTTTGTTGAAACGCAAGCGTTACTGAACATGTACCGAGTAAAATATTACTGAAAATTGATTAGTAATTCAATTCAATTCAAGTTTATTTATATAGCGCTTTTCACAATGTGCATTGTTCCAAAGCAGCTTTACAGGAGCAACTAAGAAAACACAGAGGTAAAACACAGCACAGTGCATGGTGTTTATAGAACAAGCAAGATCATTCTAATAGATAATAACTTATAAATAAATAAATAGATGCAGTCTCCCGGTGAGCAAGCCAACACTGCCCTGCTGTGGCGAGGAATCCAAACTCCAATGATTGAGAAAAAAACCCTTAGGAGAAACCGAAACCATGCATGGTCCAACCCGGTCCCACTCCATGATCGACACCAGAAAACAGAGGAACAACCAGGGAAAATAGTAATGGCATATTGGAACCTTATTCCTCTGCTGTCTGACATCGACCACAAAACAAGACCAAACCAGACCCACACAGCCCCAACAAATAAAATCCCCCTACCACAACCAACGAGCATATGAGCATATGACGTCCATCTGGGCCTGGCGGAACTCTCTTTGCCCCGGGATGAGGCGGAGGCAGAAAGAGAATAATTAGCGTAGCTGCTGATGTAGTGAATTTTCTTTGCGTGTTCTGAAGAATTATGTGTTTTACTCCCCCGGCCCACATATTGGTTCCTTTGTGTCAACCAACATTTGGCCTCCCAGATAAGAAACTTTTAAAATGACTTTATAATAGTAAAGAATTGTATACATTATTCGTCTATATTTTAGCCAAAAATATCTTCAACACTGTTCATTTACTATGCATTAGTGAAAGCTTGGCTGAAAAGATGTGTCTTTAATCTAGATTTAAATTGGGAGAGGGTGTCTGACCCTCGAAAATTATCGGGAAGGCTATTAGGTGCTACGTATGAGAAAGCTCGACCCCCTTTGGTGGATTTAGTTATTCTAGGTGTTATCAAAAGTCCTGAGTTTTGAGATCTTAGAGAGTGTGATGGGTTGTAATATGATAGAAGCTCTGTGATGGGTTGTAATATGATAGAAGCTGTTAAGTAGGTAGGGGCTAAACCCTTTAAGGCTAAATAAGTAATTAAAATAATTTTAAAATCTATACGATACCTAATGGGTAACCAGTGAAGGGATGATAAAATTGGGGTAGTGTGATCGTATTTTCTTGACATGGTTAGAACTCTGGCAGCTGCATTTTGAACTAACTGTAGTTTGTTTATTGTAGATGCAGGACAACCACTAAGAAGAGCATTACAGTAGTCAAGTCTTGAGGTATCAAATGCATGAATAAGCGTTTCTGCGTCAGCAACACATAAAACATTTCATAATTTGCCAAAATTTCGAAGGTGAAAGAAGGCTGTTTTTGTGATATTTGAGGTGTGATTTTTAAATGACAGGTTGCTGTCTAATATAACGCCTAGGTCTTTGACTGTATTTGTCAGAGTAACAGTGCAGCCTTCGATTTGCAGGTTATAATCTGAGATATTCTGTTTACGTGTCTTTGGTGCTATAAGTAATATTTCTGTTTTGTTAGAGTTTAAAAGAAGGAAATTACTAGTCATCCAATGTTTTAATCTTTGATGCACTCTGCCAGTTTGGATAGCTTGAAGGAATCATCTGGTCTTGATATATAGCTGAGTATCATCTGCATAACAGTGGAAGCTAATTCCATGTTTTCTAATTGCCCAGGGGCAGCATGTATATGGAGAAAGGCAAGGGTCCTAAAACCGATCCCTGAGGTAATGTAAGCTTCCGCGCAAGTTCTATCAGGAAGACTCCTCACATCATAATTAATTACTGGTCAGTCTATCATCCCTCAGCACGTAGTATAAAAGGATGGTACTTACCCTCTCTTTTGTTCGCAGAAACTAACGCATGAGTATTTTATGGTCTACAGTATCGAACGCAGCACTAAGGTCAAGCAGGATGCTATAAGATTTAATGAGCACAGTTTTGGTGCTATGATGCGGTCTAATGCCAAACTAAAAATTTTCATGCATGTCATTATTTTGTAGGAAAGAGCACAATTGAATGGACACTACTTTTTCTAGTATTTTAGACAAGTACGGAAGATTTGAAATTGGTCTATAGCTTCCAAGTTCACTGGGGTCTAAGTTTGTTTTTTTGATAAGAGGCTTAATCACAGCCAGCTTAAAGGGTCCTGGGACATATGGCCTAGATTAATTGACAAGTTGATAATATTATAAATGGGCTCAATTGCAACAGGTAGTAACTATTTTAATAATTTAGTTGGAATGGGATCTAATAAGCATGTTGTCGGTTTGGATGTTACAATAAGTGTAATTAAATCTTCCTGTTTTATTGGTGAAAAACACTGTAGCTTTTCTTTTGGGGTGATGGTTGATACTAATTCATCAGACACACTTGGAGGTTGGGTTTTAACCATGTCGTCTCGTATTTTTTAGATTTTTTTTGGTAAAAAATGTCATGAATTCATTGCTACCAAGGTGTGGCGGAATAGCCAGGTCAGGTGAAGTCTGTTTGTTTGTTAGTTCAGCAATTGTACTAAATAAAAACCTTGGATTGTTTTTGTTAGTTTCAATGAGGTTACAGAGGTGCTCGGCTTTTGCTGCTTTTAGTGCCTTTTTATAACATTTCGCACTCTCTTTCCATGCAATTTTAAAGACCTTTAAATGGGTTTGTTTCCATTTGCGCTCCAGTTTACGTGTTTCTCTTTTTAGGCCGTGAGTGGTGCTATTGTACCATGGTGCTATGATCTTCTCATGAATCTTTTTTGATTTCATAGGTGCAACCGCTTCTAATGTATTAGAGAAAATAGTTCCCATGTTACTGGTCATGTCATCGAGCGTGGTCACCCAGCCGCCTGTAAGCGGTTTGGTGGCAGCGCGGATCTCCTGCATAAGCGCTAGGTGAAGCGCCATGCCATAGCGTGCAGAGAACGGCGGCTTCCGCCCCCCCCCATCCACGCCGTAGCGCGAACAGAGGGGCAGTTTCTGCCCGCAGCAGTGCAAGCTCCCGGCATCAGGGACACCGGAAAGCCCACATGCCTCGGACAGGAGTCTAGATCGAGCCCCCAGGTGGCAGCCAACTGCGGGTTGGACCGCAGCGGCACATTCCCTCTGGGGGACACTACATATCCTCTAGCTGACCCACCAACAGGGGAAGAGAGGGTGACAGAACTAGTCTGACCTGTACACGCCGAGAAGGGGGCGTTTCCAGGTCTTACCGAGTCAAATATGCACTTCCGGTATACACGGCACTGATGGGTAGGCGCGGCTTGGAGCCGCGCGCAAACCCGGGGTACCGCATATCCAGCCGCGAGCATTGGGGGAAAGTGCATCCACTACCGCCCCATGCTCACGGCGGCCCGGGAAAGCATGACCGGCATTTTCGACGTCCGATTTTTCCTGCTCTTGACCCCCCTGAAGGAGGGAGCTTCAAGGAATTATCAGGGTCAAAGATGCCAGTCAGTCAACCTCCAACGTTGCAAGGGACATCTCATCATCACGCGCCGTTTCCGACACGTGATTGAGGAACAAGACGGTAGGACCGTCTTTTGGGGAACGATCAAACGAGCGAGGTACGAGCGGTCCGTGAGCCAGCGGCTGGCGGATTAGCGCTTGCTTGGTTCCCGGGGGAAGACAGCCGCCTGTGACGCAACGTCTGAAACGCAGTGCGGGCAGAACGTATCCACAACGCTGCCTCAACATGCTGGAAACCCAACACCCAAGGCAGACATCGTGTCCGTCCACCTCCTCGATGAGTGTGTTGCACCTGAGAGAACAGCGGGACATGCCACGCTTGAGAAATTTGCTCCGTTAGAAGGAAATTGCTTCTTCTAGAAAGATCTCGAACACTTCTTGCAACGCCGAGACGGCCAGGGGAAAGTCGCTGCAGGAAGGGAAGATCCACTAGATCCAGGTAGATCCAGTCCAGGTCCGGCTGCAGCGCTGGCATCCAGTCCCAGTCCGGTCCAGCAAACCCGGAATCCAGTCTGGGTCTGGACTGGACTGGTCGCCAGCTGCACAGAGCTCTGGGCCTCCTCCGCTGCCTCTTCTTCTTTAACCAGACCACATGGCCAGTGGCTGGTTGCGAGGTAGCGGTGGGGGGCGTGGGTAGCTACGCACCGGAGAGTCCGAAGACGTCTCCCAGGATGCCCTCCTACCCCGCTTGCCACAGAGGGTCAGAAGCTGCCGAGCTCGGGACGGAAGGTGAGGATGCCTCACACGGTCCTCCGGGACGGACACCAGATCGGAACTAGAGAAGACCTAATGGCAGCTGGCAGAGGAACCTTTGATTTTGAGGAACCTCCTCTAGCTGCAGCCGTTCCATCAACTCTGCGAAATGGCTGATAAACTATTTCCTCCCGCTCCGGAAAGGGTGGAGGGTCGTCCAGTACCTCAGGAACGTAAGCCTTCCTGGCCTCGACGTCCCGAGCATAGTCCAGCAAGGGACAATGGCGCTGGGTAGGGAATGGGCGTCTTCCAGCGTGAGACTGGGAAGCGATCGCCTTCCACCACGCGGGTAGTGGTTTCACCGTCCATGTGCTGCATGCTGGGATCTGTAAGGCATGTGCGTTATGTCAGGGTTTTCGGGGAAAGAACCTAAATAAAAAAAACAAAGTTTAATTTAATTAATAAACACACAATCCCACGAGGGGGTAAACAACAATGAATAATAATAAATTGACTCGACAGGACACGATAAACTGACAGGACTAAACTAAAACAACACTTGACATAAACTAGAGCTACACAACATGAACTAAACTTTTTGGAATAAATCCACAGGGTATGAAATGACGGAATGTCAAACATTGAGGCACCAAGCAAACAAGATATGCAAGCAAAACGCACAAGCACAGGACAGCAAACACAAGGGCATTAAATAGGGAGGATAACAAGGGTAAATTAACACAAGGGCAGGTGCGGGGAATGAGACACTAATGGAAAGCTAAACAAGGAAACAAGAGGGACGGGGCCAAAGACGAGAATGGAGAGACAACATGTTATGTCAGAAACAACAATAACATGCCTCTCTCCACTCTGTCACGATCCTGCCACTAGACCAAGAAAGACATGACATGATGAGGCAGAATCATGACAGTTATATAAGTAAAATTATCATTTTTGTTTTATTCTTTTAACTACTAACAATATTTCTTACCAAATTTCAAACAACAATAATATTTCTATTGGCAGAAAATGAAAACTGGAGAAACAGATCAAAATAACGGAAAATAAACTCAATACTGCAAAGAAAACAAGTTCATATGTAAGGAATAATTGACGGCGGCCATTAAAAAGTTAATGCACACCCCGATGTGGTAATGTGCAGTAACTTTCGAATTATTGAACGGACCGGAGTCAATTATTCTGATTATACCATGGTTATACCATGGTACCGGGTTTGACATGGCAGGTGGGTGGTCTGAAGCCCCTGTCCTCTTTGACTTTGTTTCTCATTGGACATAGGCGAAGCTCCCCTGACAGCAACATTCTTAGTTGTCAAGGGGGCACATATAGTGAAGAACAATTAGTTTCAAGCCGTCTCATCTCGCATTTATTCATATTTTAAGAGACATGCAAAACTGTCAAGGCCACACACACTACATGTTACACATGACAAAATAATATTTAAAGGGGGTTGGAGGTGATTTTGGGACAGGATCTGTTTTTAATACCTATCACGTTTCTACCACCGTAAAACTCAAGCATGGATGAATACAAAGCCAGAAACAATAAGTTCGATGCATGCTCACAAACAACACTGTATGTCTCATAAAGGATTTATCCATAGTTATATAGACATGCAAAAATGTCAAGGCCACACACACTACATGCAGCATTTATTCATATTTACACAGACTTTCTAAAATTGATAAGAGATACACACTTAATGTTATAAGTTACAAGATAATTTTTCAGGGAGAAGGGTAAATCAGCCAACTGCTGTAGGGATTTGTGCTTTGGGCTTAAAGTCCCGGCCCCCTCATCTGTAAGCATCATTCTTAGTCGTCATAATACGTTTTCTTGCTTTAAATGATTAAAGGAAATGAGCCTCAAACTCTAAGAACCTACTTGTATTGGTTTTGAATGCCAGCAGAGCAAGTGTGAGACAAGTAGGGACTTTCTATATTATTGAATTCAGCTGGAACACTTTGTGATAGGACAATTCTCAGCTTTGAATATCCGTTCCCCGTTCAAAAGCAGGCATAGTTTACCCTTTATTGGCTTCCCTTTCAATCTGGTCCGTACAATAGGCCAACTGGTGTAGTGGTCAGTGCTTTGGGTTTGACATGGGCAGGTTGGGGAATGGAGGCCCTTCATATTTACATAGACATTGAAACATGTCAAGGCCACACAAACCACATGTAACACATATGACAGGATCATATTTAAAAGGTATTGGAAATATTTGGGGGAAGGATTTGCCATGCTTCTACCTTGCTTGCCTTTACTTTGGGTTTGGGATAGCCAGGATGGTGGTTTAAAGGACTCTCCACCTTCTTATTTCTAATTTAACACAGGGTACCCCTACATGACAGCATAATTCTCAAAACTCTTGTAGTAAAAAGTGCTTTGGGCTTGAGTTGGGTAGGTTGATGGTATGAAGCTCTGGTCCCCATCCTTTTTTTTACATTTAACACGAGAGAACCCTATCTGACAGCAACGTTGTTAGTTGTCATAATACGTTTTCCTGCTTTGAAAGATTAAATGATATGAGCCATAAACTCTAAGAATCTACTTGTATTGCTTTTGATAGACAGCAGTGCTATTATGAGACTAGTAGGGACTTTCTATGTCATGGAACACAGGTGGAACAGTATGTGACAGGAGAATTCACAGCTCTGAGATACCGTTTACTTGCCATAGCTGGCTAATTTTACCCTCGATGAGCTTCACTTTCAGGCAGAGACTTACATCAGTCCAACTAGTGTAGTGGTTACTGCTCAGGGTTTGACATTGGCAGGTGGGTGGTCTGAAGCCCCGGTCATCTTTGACTTTGTTTCTTATTGAACATAGCCGAACCTCCCCTGACAGCAACATTCTTAGTTGTCAAGGGGAAACATATAGAGAAGAACAATTAGTTTCAAGCTGTCTCACAAGCAACACTATCTGTCTCATCTAGCATTTATTCATATTCAGAGACATGCAAAAATGTCAAGGCCACACACACTACATGTTACACATGACAGAATAATATTTAAAGGGGTTGGAGGTCATTTTGGGACAGGATCTGTTCTTCACACCTGTCACGTTTCTACCCCCGTTAAACTCATGCATGGATGCATATACAGCCAGAAACAATAGGTTTGATGCATGCTCACAAACAACACTGTATGTCTCATAAAGCATTTATTCATATTTATATAGACATGCAAAAATGTCAAGGCCACACACACTACATGTAACACGTGACAGGATAATATTTAATGGGGGTGGGAGGTAATTTTGGGACAGGATCTGTTCTTCATACCCATCACGTTTCTACCCCCGTTAAACTCATGCATGGATGAATACATAGCCAGAAACAATAAGTTTGATGCATGCTCACGAACAATACTGTATGTCTCATAAAGCATTTATTCATATTTATATAGACATGCAAAAATGTCAAGGCCACACACACTACATGTTACACGTGACAGGATAATATTTAATGGGGGTTGGAGGTAATTTTGGTACAGGTTCTTTTTTTCTACGTGTCACTTTTCTACCCCCGTTAAACTCATGCATGGATGCATATACAGCCAGAAACAATAGGTTTCATGCATGCTAACAAGCAACACTGTATGTCTCATAAAGCATGAGACATATTCATATTTTTAGAGACATGCAGAATGGTCAAGGCCATACACACTACATGTTACACTTAAGGATACTATTTAATGGGGGTTTGAGGTAATTTTGGGACAGGATGTGTTTTTTCTACGTGTCACATTATTACCCCCGTTAAACTCATGCATGGATGCATATACAGCCAGAAACAATAGGTTTGATGCATGCTCACAAACAACACTGTATGTCTCATAAAGCATTTATTCATATTTATATAGACATGCAAAAATGTCAAGGCCACACACACTACATGTAACACGTGACAGGATAATATTTAATGGGGGTGGGAGGTAATTTTGGGACAGGATCTGTTCTTCATACCATCACGTTTCTACCCCCGTTAAACTCATGCATGGATGAATACATAGCCAGAAACAATAAGTTTGATGCATGCTCACGAACAATACTGTATGTCTCATAAAGCATTTATTCATATTTATATAGACATGCAAAAATGTCAAGGCCACACACACTACATGTTACACGTGACAGGATAATATTTAATGGGGGTTGGAGGTAATTTTGGTACAGGTTCTTTTTTTCTACGTGTCACTTTTCTACCCCCGTTAAACTCATGCATGGATGCATATACAGCCAGAAACAATAGGTTTCATGCATGCTAACAAGCAACACTGTATGTCTCATAAAGCATGAGACATATTCATATTTTTAGAGACATGCAGAATGGTCAAGGCCATACACACTACATGTTACACTTAAGGATACTATTTAATGGGGGTTTGAGGTAATTTTGGGACAGGATGTGTTTTTTCTACGTGTCACATTATTACCCCCGTTAAACTCATGCATGGATGCATATACAGCCAGAAACAAAACGTTTGATGCATGCTCACAAGCAACACTGTATGTCTCATGCAGCATTTATTCATATTTACACAGACTTTCTAAAATGGCATAGAGATAAACACTAAATGTTATACGTTACAGGATTATTTTTCAGGGAGGAGGGTAAATCAGCCAATTGCTGTAGGGATTAGTGCTTTGGTCTTGAGATAGGCGGGTTTATGGTTTGAAGTCCCGGCCCCCATCTATTTTTTCTCATTGAACACAGGGGGACCTCATCTGACAGCATCGTTCTTAGTCGTCATAATACGTTTTTCTGCTTTAAAAGTTTAAAGGAAATGAGCCCCCATCCTTTTTGGCTCCTCAGCCCAAAGGTGAATAAATGCAGCATGCTGTCTCCCTTTTTTACCCGGATATCCGGGGGTGGAGTCCGGCATGCAAATTTCATATGCAAATTTCTTTGGCCTTTTCTAAACTAGTCAGAAGATGATAGGTTCTCAAGCCAAACCCCATCTGTCAGTTTCTACACAACGTCTCGTTCCCTCCACCAGGAAACAGAGGTTACATCCGTAACCAAGACGTTTCCACACCACAGGATATTGTTCACATGTTTAATTTCATCGTTTGTCATGCACTCGTCTTTAAAATGCTCATGATGTTACTGTAGGACTACTTTCTTGCGCATGTCATTTCAAGCATCCCTTAGCTTCATTTACCTTTTATCAGGTATTCATTTTACAGTTCTTATTACATCAAAGCAAAAAGCAAATGGATTGCGTGTTCAAACTATATTTATCATGAACATGTTTTCTGATTTGCCTTGATGCCCGATGACTCCTGAGATAGGCGCAGGCTCCCCGTGACCCGAGGTAGTTCGGACAAGCGGTAGAAAATGGATGGATGGATGTTTTCTGATTTCATTTTTAAAGAAGACTCAAACCTTATACTGTAGGCTGAATAGTAGAGAATTCTTTCAACAATTATGATTTATGAAAACACAATTAACATAAACATAGAATGATCAATTGAAATTATGTAGAAATATGTGATGAAAATCTAATTTACTGTGTCAAACCAAATTTTTATTAATTGTCTGTGAACTAGAAGGTTTGTTTGTTTATTTGCTTACTGGAAGGGTTTTTTAAATGACACAGTTTATTACTCTATGATCAGGGCCCTATATAAAGAACGAGGAATCTGCACACTGAGACTAAAAGCCTAAAAGGTTTCCTTTTCTTTGCTAAACGATGTGTAACAGACCATAAAATTTGACCTTGGCAATGGAAATAAGCTATTTGAATTTGAAATAAGGGTAGGTGATCTGTTAGAGTTTCATGGGCGGGATTACAGTACGTGAACTAAGCTTAGAGAAGACCCAGTGATGTTCTAATACAGAAGTTGTTACGCCAGTAAAAACACTGTAACACTTCCAGTTCATCTTACTGCAGGGATGCTGAGACCGCAGAGAGGAGCTGTGAGAGCAGTGATGGACATGAGTCTGTTTGTGCTGCTTCTGCTGTCAGGTTGGTGTCGTCATTTCAATCTGTTTTCACAAGTATATGTGCACATGCATTTATTTAAACATGTTCATTTGAACAGGACTTCTGTGCCGTGCTTCTGGTTTTCCGCGAAAGTACTTCTACATAAATGAGAGCATGACATGGTCAGAAGCTCAGAGTTATTGTAGAGAGAGGTTTACTGATCTGGCTACTGTAGACTCTATGGATGATGTGAACAGGATGATAAATACAGTGAATGATGGATACAGTGGATCGGTTTGGATTGGACTGAAAAGAGGGGCACAGAGACGTTGGGGATGGTCTATTGGGGATGATCTTTCACAGTACAGTGGATGGGGTTTAGGGCATCCTGCTTTAGGAATATGTGGCTATTTTGCCTTTGGGTATTGGTACGATTTGGAATGTTCATCACCAATGCTATTTGCCTGTTACGATGGTGAGTCATCAGTTGTCATTATCTGTGCAAATCTTTTGTTTAGCTGGAAAAAAGAGCTGACACTTGATATTTGTATTGCATATTTTAATAGAAAATGTCGGGAACATCATGATAAAGCAATGGAGAAGCTGGAGAGATGCTCAGACTTACTGCCGACAGCATTACACAGATTTGGCCGTCATCCGCAGCCCTGAGGAGCAGAAACAGCTATATGCAGTTGTTGGGGACGGGCCGTGGGTCTGGATCGGTCTGTTCTCGACCCCTTGGCTGTGGTCTGACCAATGGAGCCACTTCTTTAGAAACTGGGCAGATGGATATCCCGTAGTGAATTATGACTGTGCTGCTATGTCAACAACTGACTCTGGGAAATGGGTTCAGCATAGCTGTGAGCAAAATAATCGTTTTATCTGCTATGAAGGTGAGTTCACAGTTTTGAAGAGTGAATAGCTTCAAGCAGAGGCGTAACAGTCAGTTTAGAATGCAACCTCCGAATAACAAGTTAGGCATCTACTAATCAGTTGCACGATTCTATAGGAAGACACTATATTAGTTATGAGCTGCACCCTCATCATCTTTTGGAGATTTTCGCCGTTTTGATCATGTACAGGAGCTTAAAATGTATCAATTCGGCGACATGATGTAATCACGGAAAAACTCACAGGGGTGCTGGTGCGAGAACTGGACCCATGAACGGGGTTTTTTACTTAAAAACGGCGCTGCTCAGACCGATCTGTGTATGTCACAAACTATGAGAACTGTGAGTACATACTGCGCCATATACTTTTAAATGGCTCTTACAATACATTGGTGTAGTCTGCGCAGTCAAACACACCGGTTTGCATACAGGTAGCATCGTTTAAGGTGAATAACTTTTATGTTACAGTTTAATTTCAGGGTGCAAAGACTGACAATACTCTTAAAGAAAATAAATTTTCCTCTAAATTAAATATCAATAATTTATTAAATAATTTAATATAGATTTGGAAATACATAGAGTGGTATATCAGTTGACAATTAAAATTAAACTTTTCATATATTAAAAAATAGAAGCAATTAAATGATTATATTATGTATTATATTGTATTATATATTTTGTTCAATAATGGAAGGAATTTTGTAATGGATAATAAATCTGTATTAAAGGGTAACCGCTTCATATTTATATGCCTTACTTTTGCGCTCTATGTTCAGTTGTATTGAAACAATGACTCTTTTACAGCACAAAATTGTATACAAGATATTTCAAATGATGCATTTGCCTTAAAAAAAAATGTTTTTTTGTTTTTACCGGTAAGAAGATTCATATATTAATCAGATAGTGTTGTAGTGTAATTCTCGCAATGATTTGTGCAATGTTTTGAATATGCTTTAGATACATTCTCCGTAATATTGCTTTAAATGTATGTATTTGTAAGTAGGACATTTTTCTGTGTGTTGGCACACTGTTCCCCCTTAAAAAAATGGGTGCATGACGCCCCTGGCTTCAAGCAACATATTATTCTTTAAATTGTGATATGTATTCATTTATTTCTATTTTGAGAATAATGTAAGTCTATTTTTCTTTAAATAGTATACAAAAAGCAGATTATCAGATTGAACTTGTCCTGTGACGGAAACTGCAATCTGAATGACCCTTCACTACAGACTCACATTCTGAATCAGGTTTGTCTCTGTCTTAAATAGTTCAATGCATTATTATAATTTGTTACATTAACACAGTTTGTCAAGTATGTACAAAACAGTCAAAAAAGATATAGTAGTAGCTGATAAAATGTGTTTAAGAAATTGGTCACTTTTTTGAAACATAACGGCTGCTTTGTTTGACAAGTGGTTTGATGTGTATTTTGCTGGATTTGCAGATACGTAAAAAGCTACAGAGTGTTGGACTTGGAAATTACATCAGCTTAAAATGGGGGAAAAAGTAAATATCAAATTTTTGTGGGTCTCCTTGCCTGCATTTTTACTAAACAATATTTAATCTTACACACATATAATGATATACATTTATTAATTCCTGAGATTTTTATTTAAATGTCATGGGTGTGCATGTACAGTATATTTGTGAACATATTCTTTCTAGCTTCTATGTTTTTTAACATGCACATTTTGTATATTATCAGTCTTAGAGTGGATATTAACTTTTCTAGTTCTCTTTAATGTTCATTTTGTCAGATTGTCTTTATAAAAATGTTATTATGTGCTCATTGTGTAATCATCTCAAATTAAAGAAAAAAAATTGCCTAATGAATCCTGATCTTAAGTATGTGAATTGCAACAAGACTTCACCCTTCATTGATGGTCTGTATTGAAAACTCTGCAGTTGAAAAAAGTCCTTTGTTTTTCCACTCAAAGAACGAATGAAGGTTGTGTTCTGTCATGTGTGCTCTTGTTTGAATTGTAAATAAGCTACCATTGATTTGATTGCAAGACATCTGTGAAGGACTTTGTGTCGTATTCAAAACCAGCTCTGCCGATCTTTGGCATTTTGTCATCTAATGCCATCTCTCCCTCTCTCACACACAATGTGCATTGTACTAAAGTGGCTTTACAGGAAAAAAAAAAAAAGTAAAACACACCACACTGCATGCTGGTGTTTACAGAACAAGCAAGATCATTCTAATAAACAATATCTAATATCAGCAGTCTCTAGGTGAGCAAGCCAACAAGCAAAAACGATCAAATGTCCTCTTCTGAAGTTTTGGACCACTCATTTTTACTAACTGTTATATGTTAAACTGCTGTTTTGTGTTGTGTGTTGCTCAGTGTTGTGCCAGAACCATGTTAAACTTTTTACATTGTGATATAATGACGGGCTTTTAACCCATTGGTTAAAAAGGGGTTAAAAATAACCCAGCATTCTTTAGAGTGTGTATGGGATCATCAAATGCATGACAATACTACACTATAATACATTTCCATATTGAACCCACAAGCATGGTGCATTGTGATATATATCCTACAATGTCGCCCACAATCGGGCTATTTCAGCAGCAAAATGTTTTCATAAAGGGCTTGGTACAAGAAATTGGACTCTCATTTGAATCCCGTAATGGGCATGCTAATGTAAAAGCAAAAAGTCATATAGTTGTTATACAGTTTTAATACAGTGAAACAGCCACCAGTAACACATGCCACAAAACAAAAGTAATTTTTTTGAAAGTGTACCTGGATGGTCATGTTGCATGCTTATTGCAAAAAAAATACATACTGTACAATATTTACCCACTTATACAGGAAGATATGGCCTTATCTGTGTGTAAAACAACCAACCACAGTTTTTGTTTAAAATAAGCATTCAGCGGCATGATATTAAAATGGATTTTACCACAATACTAAAGTGCTGTAAAGAAGGTTTTAGCGTTTTGAAGAATCCATATTTAGCTATAGTGCCACAGAGAAGCCATATCTGCCAGGCTCCAATTATACCAAAGCTATACATTTCTAGGCATGTTTTGTCAGGTTTTCCGTTTTTTTTTTGGCTACTTTCACCACTGAATCAGATGAAGAAAGTGAATGAGGATGAAGTGACTCAGAGGACTTTTGTATAAAGGGTGCATTGCTTTGCGGCCCCCCAAGTAAACACTTAAAATCGTCTCGGTTACGAATGTAACCGCCGTTCCCTGATTGAGGGAACAAGATGTTTGTGTTGAGAGACAGACTGGGGTTTGATCTTGAGAACCTATCATCTCCAAGAGGAATTTCTAAACGACAATGGGATTGGCGAATGGCACGCCCACGCCAGTGAAGAGTGTTTTACGGAGCCCACCTCCTGGCACTTGATGAGGTACATGTGGAGGTATTCAGCATGGTCTTTCCGTAGGGAGAGCACATGCGGGAATGTGTCAACCCATGTTCGGGAGACAGAAACCAGGGAGGGAGTACCACCGGAGGATAGGGTCACAGATTCACCTTCGGGGGGAATCATGAGTGAAGGAAATCAGAATACGGGACTACCCTGCAGGGGAGTCACTACGTATGGGGCATTAGTCCTAATATAGGGGTCCACCTGAGTAGGGGCGACTCTACCAGTACTGGACTTGGTTCTAACAGATCGCTCCGCCCGATCTATTACCAGAATACCAATGCTTAGTGATTGATAGAATGCCTATACTTCACCCTAAGGGGGAAAAGTAGGGAGGCTATATAGCGCGCTGTACTCACCTGAAGAGGGGAGAAGGCGCTTTCGCAGGCGTACGCCCAGGCCAGACGCCTGTCCTATGCTGTAGTGTGTAAGACGTGGACTGACACTGGTTCCACTCGGAGGTCATAAAACCTCAAGAAGGTACTGGGAGTAGCCTAACCCGCAGCACTGCATATGTCTGCAAGAGTGGCGCTCTGGGCCAATGCCCATGAGGAAGCCACGCTTCATGTGGAGTTGGCTCTCACTCTAGTGGGCAAGGTTGACCCATGGATTGGTATGCCAAGGAAATGGCATCCACAATCCAGTGCGCTAGCCTCTGTTTGGAGAAAGCCCTCCCCTGGTGCTGTCTCTGGAACAAAGAGCTGCTAAGAGCTCTAAGGGCTCTGTGTGCGGTCAAAAAACACAGCACGTGAACGCAGCACGATGAAGGTTGGGTCTTTCTCCCGGTGGGGATCGCCTGCAGGTTCACCATCTGACGGAATGGAGTGATGGGAACCTTGGGCACGTAACTGAGCCTGGGTCTCAGGATCACGTGAGAATCGTCAATTAATAATTTAATGAAGTTGATGAATCTCAGCTGCTCATTTTTGACCATGCAAATCCCTTCACACCCAGAGATCCACAATTATTATGCACTTGATTGAAAGTCAACTGTTTGTATAACTTCTGTTTGTTGATCTTTCTTTTGCTCTCGTAACATCAGAGAGGAGCTGTGACAGCAATGATGGACATGAGTTTGTTGGTGTCGTCCATTTCAATCTGTTTTCAAAAGTACATGTGTATACGGTATAACCACATGTATATTTTATTTAAATATGTTAATCTTAACAGGACTTTTATGGAGCACTTGTGGTTATCATTGAAAGTACTACTATGTAAATACGACGTCTTGTGGTGCCATCCCAAAAAGGTAAAAAAATCGATCTCACGAACCTTCTCTGGATCGGTTCCACTCATGTGGAACGATCTGCCCGCGGCAACAAGATCTGCAGAATCTGTAGCCATCTTTAAGAATCCTCTGAAAATGCATCTCTTCCGGCAACACCTTACCGATCAGTTCTGACTTCTATCTCTTTTCTACTCTTAAAAAAATAATAACTTCTAACTAAACTTTGCTCTGTATACTGTGGTAGGCTTTATGAAGCCAGATTTATTGATTGCACTTATGCTTTTTGTTGTACTTACGTTGTCCGAATTGCTTCAATTGTTTACCCCATCTGTAAGTCGCTTTGGATAAAAGCGTCTGCCAACTGACTAAATGAATTACTGTGGAGAGAAGTACACTGATCTGGCTACTGTTGACTGTATGAATGATGTGAACGCGATGATAAATACAGTGAATGATGGATCATTCAGGATCAGTGTGGATTGGTCTGAAGAGGGGGGGGCAGGGTAGTTGGGGTTGGTCTATGGGAGACAGTACTGTCCGCAATACAGTAGCTGGGGTTCAGGAAATTCTAATGGTACAGTAAACTGTAGCTATTTTGCCAGTGGATACTGGTACAATTTAAACTGTTCAACACCTTTGCTCTTTGCCTGCTACAATGGTGAGTAGACAGTAATATTTCATATGTGTGCTAATGTTAAGAAGAGCTTGAACCTCGTTTTTAGAAAGTACTAAGTACATCATGGTAAACAGTTCTAAAAACTGGACAGATCCTCAGAGTTACTGCAGACAGTATCACACTGATCTGGCCACCATCATAAGCCCCTGAAGAGCAGAAACAGCTGCATGCAGTTGCTGGAGATGGGTCATCATTCTGGATCAGTCTGTTCTTGGACTCTTGGCAGTGGTCTGACCGATGGTGCCGCTTCTTTTGAAACTGGGCAGATGGGTATCCATCAGACGTTGGTGAACGTGTTGCCATGTCAACAACTGACTCTGGGAAATGGATACCATTTAAGTGTTACCAATAATTTCCTTTTATGTGCTATGATGGTAATTTTAAAGCAAAAGATCCGTTTTTTTAACCGTCCATACAATAAATTAGGAGACCATTCCAAAGAAACAATTTAATCAGCATTTCTAGATGTATTATGGTCATTCTAGACCAATTTCTGTTGAATTTCAACAAAATCAAACCTCAGGAGTGCCATAAAGTCATGCGTGAAAGAGTGACAGCATAACAAGAAAGATGTTTTCACATTTTTTTTCACTTTTCTAAATACAGTACATGTACAAATATGACTTGTATTGCTTGAAAGTGAATATGAACTTGTTTTCTTTGCAGTATTTGAGGTCTGAAAACTAGAGAGCATAAATTATGTTATATTGACCTCTTTCTTCAGTTTTCCTTTTCTGCATATGAATGAAAATAGAAACAATATATTTGTTCAAAGTTTAGGAGCAATATTGTCACCAGTAAAATTATTATTTAACCAAAGCACACCTATAAATAGTAAAATGTGACTAAATAATTTTGAAATGGTCTCTTAATTTTCCATGGCTGTATATTCATCTACCACTATTCGAGATGAATCTATATTTCTCTTGAACTAGCATATAAAATACACATTCTCAGACTGAATTTGTCCTGTAATGAAAGATGCAATCTGAATGATCCTTCAATACTGACCGTCATTCTGAGTGAGGTATTTCTCTGTCTTTAATACTGTTTATTAAATGCAGTTTTGTGATCAGATTCTGGTTCATTAACATAATTTCACAAATATGTTCTGTATATGTATGGTAACTGGAAAGATGATGAATTCTTAGTGTGAATCTATTTGACATTTGTAATTGGCATAATTTTTCAAGTGGTTTGATTTTTATCTTGATTGTCCTACAGATACGTAAAAAGCTTAAAAAGTATGGGACTGGGAAATTACATCAGCATAAACTGGAGAAAAAAATAAGATAATTTACAGAAAGCAACCAGACAGAAAATTCGAAAGATAAATGTAATTTAAATTAATGTATATTGCAGTTAACTACCAGTCTTTTTTTGGCTAGTGTCTAATAATATAACAATTTAAATTTAATTTAATTTATGTTAATAATCATTTATATTATTATTTTAATTAATCATAATTTTATTAAATATATATATTTTTTATTTTATTGTATGTTCATTGTAGTAAATAAAAAAATTGTTAAATGGAGTGTGTGGTTTGGTCGCATTTTTTAAATATCTGTATGGTACATTGACATCTAGCGTATCGCGTATCTAGAGTGAATAACTGTGTCCCCGTTCTGTCGGTCTCTCGACGTTGTGTGCCTTGAGAACCTATCAACTTCGACTATCTTAGAAAAATTGGCGAATTAAATTTGCATGCCGGACTCTGCCCCCGATATCCGGGTATAAAAGGGAGATGGTGTGCTGCATTCATTCACCTTTTGTTCTTCGGAGCCTTCACAGATGATCGACTTCGAGACCTCAAACCCTACGCCGAATTACTGCTGGATTCTTATGACGTGATGCAGCGGACTTCCCTTCCTCCGGCGACTTCCCCTGGGCGTCTCGACAGTTCTAGAAATGTCAGTTTTTTCTCTAAAAGAGCAAATTTCTCCAGTGTGGCATGTCCCGCTCTTCTCATGGGTGCAATACACTCATCTGTGAAGGGGGACAGACACAATGGCTTCCTCAAGTGTTGGGTTTCTAGTATCTAGATACTCAGCAGCCCTCAGCACTCTCAAATCAACGGTGGGTTGAGCTGCATCGTTAGGCAGGTAAATCAGCAGAGCCGATCTCCTCCCGAGGGCCTCCCCACGGTGAGGGATCCACACTAGCAGCCATCGAACCACCCCCCGGGTGGACGATGAAGCAGATCATACCCCTAGTCCCCCTTTCACACCGTCATGGTGACTAGGGGAAATGATCCGTCTCGGCTGCTCTATCCAATTTGCCAGACCTCCGCCCAAGTTTTGAGGCATCCTATTCCCATCTCGATGACTGGCTTATCTTGGCACACTCTCTAAATCTGTGAGGGACCTAGTGCTCCGGCACCTAGATCGATTGGGACTACAGGTCAACCGAGAAAAGAGCAAGTCTTCCCCTGTGCAAAGCATCCTCTTTTTTCGGTATGGAACTCACTCTTTATCCATGACAGCGTGACTGACTACAGAGCGCACCCAGTCAGTGATGAACTGCCTGAAACATTACGAGGTGCGTCGTGGTGAAGACAGAAGCCTCCCAGCAGGCATGGGGTGCAGTGTGCGACGTGCATGGAGTGTTAGGGCGGTGGACGGTCCCCCGCCTCCCGCCTGTGCTGGCATATCAATTGCCTATGGAACTCCCTGTCCGAGGCTCCCCTCGGCACGAATGGTCTTGTGCACAGCTTGCCGCAGGACAAGCGGAAAAAGGCCTTCCCCACCCAGTGAGCCTCATTGCACAGACCCTGTGCAAGGTCAAGGAAGAGGAGCATCAAGTGCTACTAGTTGTGCCGTACTGGCCCATTAGCTTCGAGGACATGGTCCTCGAAGCTGATGCTCCTGATGACAACTCCCCCTGGGCGAATCCCCTGATGAAGGACCTGCTTTCTCAGGGGAAGGGCACGTTGTGGAATTCCAGGCCAGACCTCTGGAACCTCCATGTCTGGTCCTTGGACAGGACGAGGAGATCCTGAGTGGCCTACCCCCTGCGGTGGTTGAGACCATCACTCAGGCTAGGGCCTTGGCCACTAGGCGGCTATACGCCAATAAGTGGCACCTCTTCTCGTCCTGGTGTTCATCACAAAGAGAAGAACCAAGGAGTAGCTCGATCGCAACCTTGCTGTCCTTTTTACAGAGAGAGTTGAGACTAACCTCTCCCCTTCCACACTAAAAGTGTTTGTAGCCTCTATTGCCGCTCATCACGACTAAGTTGCTGGAAAGTCTCTGGGACAGCTCGACCTGGTCATCAGGTTCCTAAGGGGTGCGAGAAGGCATAATCTGCCTTGTCCGCGCTCCGTACCCTCTTGGGACCTTGACGTGGTCGTGGCGGGCCTCAAGAAGACCCCTTCGAGCCCCTCAGAGACGCTGCTCTTCCTCACCTAACAATGAAGACGGTCCTCCAGATGGCGCTCCTGAGGATAGAGGACTTACAAGCATTCTCCACAGACCCCGGCCTGGCTACTTGCCCAAAGTTCCCACCACTCCCTTTCGGGACCAGGTGGTGAACTTGCAGGCGCTCCTCACCGGGGAGGAAGACCCAACCCCATCCATGATGTGTCCAGTATGCGCACTGCGCCTCTACTTGGACCGCAGGCAGAGATTCAGCTCGTTCTCTCTGTTTTGGAGGTCAGCAGAAGGGGAGGGCTATCTCCAAACAGAGAGTAGCGCACTGGATTGTGGACTCTGTCACGACAGCGTACCGATCCCAGATCGTCCATCCCCACTAGAAGTGAGAGGTCACTCCACCTGGGGTATAACCTCCTTGTGGGCACTGGCTCAGGGTGCATCTCTGGCAGACATCTGCAGAGCTGCGGGTTGGGCTACAGCCAACACCTTCGCAAGGTTTTATAACCTCCGCGTAGAGAACGGGTATCAGCCCGCGTCTTGCATGTCAACATGTAGGACTTGCAGCCGGTAGGGAGAATGCCTGCGAAAGCACCTTCCCCCCTTCCCATAGGTGGGTCAGTGAGTTACTTAGCCTCCCTTGTTTCCCCACCAGATGTAGAACAGGCATTCCATCCATCACTAAGCAAGCACCTCCTGCGGGCGTACCTTCTAAGTTATCCACATATATCTCTAACCGGACCTAGTGCTACTGGACATTGCAACTTCCCTGTCGGGCAGTTCCGTCTGATGTATCTCACCTTGGTAACCCCTGATCTTCCCTAGGTGGACCTCCACCTTGCGATTAACTACTTCAGTCTGCATATTTTTCCCATAAGCTCTCCCCTGACGGTGAGTCATTTGAGGAAGTAGCACTTACCCAGTGGCCTTACGGCACCGGGCGGCTTCTCGATGTTAGAGAAACTAAGGCTGCTCATGAGGACCGAAGGCAAAGGCTTCCCACATTTGCAAAAAGCTGTGGGACCCCCTACCTACCCACTGGAATATTACAATTTCGCGAAAGGGCTCACGTCTGACACACCAAGGCCAGTCACTGCTTCGTTAGAGATTGTGATACGGCACAACGCTGTGGCGTTTTCAATAGGAACCCCATCTGTCGGTTCGATACAATGTCGAGAGACCGACAGAAAGGGAACGTCTTGGTTACGTATGTAACCTCAGTTACCTGATGGAGGGAACGAGACGTTGTGTCCTTATGGCCACAAACGTGTGCCTCCCGCTGCAGCAGTCGTAAGAGGCTTTCAGGCTTCTCAGAACTGAAGGTGAATAAATGCAGCATAAATCCCTTTCATACCCGGATATCCGGGGGCGGAGTCCGGCATGCAAATTTAATTTGACGTTTTGTATATAAAATAAGATTTTGGGTTTGCCATACATTTAAAGGGTTCCATCATTCAGCCTGGGGTCCGGAGAACATTTACGGTTTAAAAAGCATCTCAGAGTGAGACCTCAAAAAGATGATAAAGTTAACTATTTGCAAAAGCTTTTGTTTACTTGATAGTGGTCAATCACTGTATGTTCTACTGTATATGAGCCTACTCTTTTCTTTGCGCTTCTTTTTGGATGGTTGAGGGCCTACATTCGAGCAATAAGAAAACAAATAGCTTGTTCATGTCTTTGTCTGACAATCTGACAACTTTGCAGAAATACTGTTTTAATAAATCTAGTGAATAAACTTTATTGACATGAAAAATATTGTGCATATTTAAATTTTTTCATACTTTTTCTACTATCTAAAAATCGCAATATACAGATGATGATGATGACTTATCTAAAACTATGACAAAAAATAGGAAACAAGCTAAAAAGGCCTAGACATTGTTATACGCTGCAAACAATCCAAACCACAATTTCATATCCACATTCACAAACTATATGATATGGGCATACTTCAAATGCTGTAGACATCATGCCAATACAATTCATCACATGCGGAAATAAGATTTGTTTTGCAAAATCCACACAAGCATGCTGAGGACATCTGCTGGTCAATCGCCTTACTGTACTGTACAGCAAAAGTATTGTTTTTTCAAAGTGCAGATAAAAAAACCATGTGCACTTAATATATCAACTGTAAATAAACAGTAGGCTATGCATCTAACAGAATAACGATTAGCTGTTGTTGTTTAAATATTTAAATAATAAGTCTTTAGTACGCTATAGGCTATTAAGGCTACTCAAGTAAACTAAATTTCTATTCTCCATAGTGTTTTTTACCGAACATATTGAAATACTACTAAAGTTTATCAATTTACAGTTAAAACTGTTACTCACTTTGAAAAGCAGAGCTTTTGATGTGTATAAAAGTGCAAGTGTATCTCACAATGTGGCATTTTTGTTGTATAGTACAGAAGAGTACAAAACTTGTACAAACATATACAACTCACAACAACAACAACAAAAAAACAATTAAATAAAAATATAACTTGGGGTATAAATGTAAAAAGAAAAACAATTTATGTCAGGGGTAAGAGAATGATTACCTAAATTAAAATAACATAGTGTCATGGTTCCACTATCATGTCATGTTTTATTCTTGGTTTTCTGTGGAGCCATGGCATGGCCTTCAGTTATGTGGTGGGAGAGAGACTATTTTGGCACCTATTTGGCCATACTCTCTCTCTCTCTCCGGTCTGCGTCATTGTTCCCGCCATCTCGGTCCTCGTCAGCCTCTCCTTAGTGCTTAATTCCCAGCACCTGTTCCTCGTTTTGATCCTGTGTTTGTCACCCTTTAAAACAACAATCTTGTCTCTTGTTCCTGTTAAGTAGGTTTAGTTAGTGTGTTTATATACAAGTGTTTGTTTTTGTTGTTTTAGTTTAGTCAGTGTTCTTGTTTTAGTTAATAGTTATTCCAGTCCTGTTTTCCCCTCGTGGGTTTTGTTTTGCCTGTTTGTTTTGTCTTGTTTTTTGAATAATAAATACCCCTGTTTACCCCCGACCATCTCGTTCTGTGTCTGCCTGCAATTGGGTTCTCCTGCCTTGTCTCTCCTAGAGATCCGTGACACATAGTGCTTCATAAGTCTTTTTTGCTTCTTATATTGCTTACCGTTTGTCCATATTGTTTAATTTCTCTTATAAATTATTTAAAATTTGTCTTAGCTTTAGCCCATTTTTTCACATGAATGTGATATTTACCAAGAAAAATTAAAAGTTGTATGAGAAAATATATTATACTTTTAGAATCAATGATATCTTGAACAAAAAATTAAGATGATATCATAAAGATAAATTTGAATTAAAGTTATAAATAATCAAGAACAAAAATTAGAGACGTCAATCGATTTTGATCGTATTTGATTGAATATCCTCAATCAAAAAAAAAAAGATGTCTCAGATTTCTTTGAAACTTTGAATAGTTTAAATTCTGTGTAATATTTTACAGGATACCTCTCCAACGTTATTATTCATAAAGAAAAATGGTTTAGCCATATTTTTTTTCATTTGATATGTTCAGATTTGGGAGGCCGATATATCGTTGAATAGGAAATAATATTTAGCTTTAAGACATTTCTAATGTAAATATTACTGCATTTGTCTTTTACAATTTTAAAATCACCAACAATCATCATACTATGTATACTAAATAATCTGTTTTTGGTCAACACTAAAAGGGCTAACAATAGAATTACGTAACAATGATACAACTTTACTTGATATTGCACCAATGAAAATGCCATAATATTTTGGTTTCACAGGGAACCTAAATTTGTTAAGGAATTCTACATATGATAAAAGCAATCCTTGCTCATTAAGCTACTGACTGACAGTAAGTATTCCATTTTTATACCATGTCTGATTAAAGATAGATTTATTTTTATACAAGATATCTCTTATTCCATAAAAAGTTCAGACGGGACGAAAAGTTATGCTTGATTATGTTGAAGATATTTTTGGCTAAAATATAGACGAATAATGTATATAATTGTTTACCATTATAAAGTCATTTTAAAAGTTTCTTATCTGGGAGGCCAAATGTTGGTTGACACAAAGGAACCACTATGTGGGCCGGGGGAGTAAAACACATCTGTTTTACATTATATTGGGGGTCTCATATAACTCAGGTTGACACTGTGTGTGTATGTGTGTGTGTGTTAAGCACACTATATAAGGGTTGCCTTCCGTTGATACCAGAGTGAACTTCGGAGACAGAGAGCAAACTTGATGGTATGTTTGTGTCAAGGGTTGCCTTCCGTTGATACCAGAGTGAACTTCGGAGACAGAGAGCAAACTTGATGGTATGTTTGTGTCAAGGGTTGCCTTCCGTTGATTCCAGAGTGAACTTCGGAGACAGAGAGCAAACTTGATGGTGTATTTAAATTGTGTTTGATGAGATCTGTGTGAGCAGTTGTGTATTGTCTGTGTGAGCATGACTGAAATGTGAATGTGGCCATACGTCCTGGAGTGTAATTGTTATCACGTGATAAGAGTAAATAAATCCTGTAAATAAAGGGATAAAGCATAATATTAATCCTATAGAAAAGGAATATAGTATGATGTATGAACCCTGTAAAATAAAGGGACATGGATGTAGGTATACAGTATATATTCCCAAAAACAAATAAAGGAACGGGTATGAATGTTGAATAATAATTGCTTGAAGTCTTACCTGTATAGGTTGTTGAGATTGAAAGTCTAACATTTTAATAAAGTTTATATCTATTGTTAATGTGAAAAACTTTATCTAAAAGATTGGTTGAATAATAATATGTAACATTGGCAAATAGGAAAAAGGTGGCAGATATTGCTATATGGCATTGGATTATCAGAAGTTTTTTTTTTTGCATCACTTTGAGAATCTGTGTGTAATTGAAAACTTTGAAAAAAGGTATTATGGAGGAATTTTTGTACAGATGATATTATTTTGAGGGATAAGAGATTCAAGGTAAAAAGTTTTGCCTATATTGAATAATTATGGCAGCAACGCCTGTGGAACTTATGGGCCTGAAATATCCATTGTGCAAACAAATGATCAATGAACTTTCTAAAAAATGGCAGAAAAGAACAAAAAACATGTACACAAATTGGCCAACTGAGGGTTTGTTTGATTTATCTTTATTAGAAGAAATGGATACATTAATAAAAAAATCATAAAATTAAAGGGGTCAGTAAAAAACATAAGAAAAGACAGGAAAAAAGAGAAAAAGAACAAGAAGTGTTGTCCTTGTTTAAGAAAGAAGGACAACTATTACTTAAACAGGCAAGAAAAATACTTGAGGAAGGAAACTCAAAGAAAGAGGATATCTGTGCCTCAGAAAGTGTCTGTGCATCCCCCCCTCCATATGTGACCTCTGAAGGTCAATTTCCATTAGTGAAGGGAAGGTTAGAGGTGACAGGCGACATGGAGGTTGAGGGAAACATAGAGGTAGGTGAAGAAAAACAGATGGAGCCAGAAGATCAAAAATCTGTTCAGATAGAAGCAGACAGCGAAGCCCGTATTTAGATTGTTACAAGCATGCAAAAGCAGCTCTAATACAGGTAAAAGCACAGTATGAACAAAACATACCAAGAGAAAAGAAAACAGCTGAGCAGACTGAAAGAGAAGACATGGAAAGTGATTTAGAAGCAAGGAAATTAGAGGAAGAGATTACTAGAAGGATTAACGAAGCTGATAGATTTAGGGAGGAGACGAGTACATTGAGAAGAAGAAGAAGGGAATCAAGAGAAAGTAGAGTTGAGGAAGAAGAAATGGAGCCTTCATCTGATGACAGATTGTGGTCACATGATAAAGATAATGGACGGCTTAGGCCGGTAGCCAAACAACTTCCGATTTTGATAAAAGGGAATCAGGGAGAATATATTCCATGGGCTTCACGGGATCTACAGGGGCTTGTCACTCGCCTCCCCGTCATCAACGAGGGGGCAGGAAAGTGGATAACCATTTTTGAGAATGAGACAGCTGGCAATCTTTTAGCTGTGGGGGACCTTAAAGCGCTTCTTGCAAAAACTATTGGATTATCAAAGTTGGGAGAAATCCTACAAGCATCTGGCTTAGATAGAGCTGTGGACTCACATTCCAGGGACGGAACTGTTTTTGACATGTATCGCCCCGCTGTGTGAAAGAACTACAACGTAAGCTAACTCACTTACAGCTTGAAGAACTGACAACTAAAAATAAAGAAAAAGCTTCAGGCAGTTGTAAAACAGCAAGACTCTAACCAAATGGCTGTAATGACTTCTTTGAATGCTCCCTTACCAGCTATCCAAACAACGTTCCCTGCAGGAAACCTTCCAGACACCCACCAGAGCCCTGCACCCATCTTTAATGTTTTTACTCACCAGCAGGCCCCGCTGGGAGAATGGCAGAGAAACCCACAGACAAGTGGACCGAGAGGGAGAGGAAATGGGCCTCCTGGAATGTGCTGGGGATGTGGTCAGCTCGGACATAACAAGCAGAAATGTCCATTCAATCCATGGCCTCAGGCCCTCAAGGGTGGAAGGGGGATGGGTTGGCAAGCACCTTTTAGGGGTCCTGTGAATCCTTGGGGAGGTACAAATCAGGAATACTAGCGATGCCCAGAGAATCCTATAGGGGAGTGTCAACTACCAATTTTAACATCTAATGCAAATCAAGAACCAATATTGCAAATTGAAATAGAAGGGAAAACCATACCAATGATGATAGACACAGGAGCAGTTTATTCATGTGTAAAATCAAATTACGCCTCACACCTCCCCATGTCTGGAAAATTTGTAAAGACAGTAGGATTCTCGGGACAAATACAGTTAATTCCCATGACTGCTCCAGTTTGTTTGCAAACAAAAAACAAAAGTGTGACCATACCAGTTTTAATATCAGATCAGACTCCTATTAATCTGTTAGGAAGAGATGCATTGTGTAAATTGGGTGTAAATATTTGGTGTTCTTCAGATGGAGGATATGTAGATCAGAAGGGTACTCAAATGATGATATCAGAGCCGAAAGCTAATGTATACTGGATAGGACAAATAGAGCATGATGTGAGACAGACGATTAACAAATGGGGTAAATTCATAGAGGCACAGCTTCCTGACGCACAGATACCTAAATCAGGAGGCTTAGTGGTTAGCACGTTCGCCTCACACCTCCAGGGTTGGGGGTTCGATTCCCGCTTCCGACTTGTGTGTGTGGAGTTTGCATGTTCTCCCCATGCCTCGGGGGTTTCCTCCGGGTACTCCGGTTTCCTCCCCTGGTCCAAAGACATGCATGGTAGGTTGATTGGCATCTCTGGAAAAAATTGTCCGTAGGGTGTGAGTGCGTGAGTGAGTGTGTGTGCCCTGCGATGGGTTGGCACTCCATCCAGGGTGTATCCTGCCTTGATGCCCGATGACTCCTGAGATAGGCGCAGGCTCCCCGTGACCCGAGGTAGTTCGGACAAGCGGTAGAAAATGGAATGGAATGGAATTTACAAAGAAATGGTTCAATGTAAATGATTCGATTCCACATATATCTTATATGTAGGACAAAATTGGGAAGCAAAAGACTTGGGACCAATGATGAAAAAAGCTGAACAAAACAAGACGGACTTGTCAAATCAGGGGTGTTAATAGAAACAAACAGTTATTGCAATACTCCTATTTATCCTGTCCGTAAAGCAGACAAAACTAAATGGCGTCTTGTACATGATTTGAGAGCAATCAATGAGATTGTTGAAAATTAACCTGCTGATGTTCCTAATCCACACACGCTCCTTACAAATGTTCCTCCTAATGCCAAATATTTTACAGTAATTGATCTTTGTTCTGCATTTTTCAGCGTTCCAGTGGCAGAAGAAAGCAGACACCTATTTGCGTTTACGTATGCTGGTAAACAATATTCTTATAATCGTCTACCAATGGGGTTCACACACTCACCTCATATTTTTAATCAGGTTCTCAAAGCTGATTTAGAAGACCTCATACTAGACAGCACTTTGCTGCAATATATGGATGATGTAATGATATGTTCAGCAACACTTGAACAGTGTCATAGAGATTCCATGAAAGTGCTAACAAGATTAGCTCAAGGAGGTCACAAAGTGTCTAAAACCAAACTGCAATATTGCCTGCCACAGGTTGAATATTTAGGACGATTGATAGCACATGGCACAAAGGCCATAGCGCCATCACATTTAGAAGGCATAAGTAAAGCTCCAATGCCACAAACAGTACGCCAGATGTTGACCTTTTTAGGAATGACTGGATTCAGTAGTGATTGGATAGAAGATTATGCTATAAAAACAGCTCCATTGAGAGACCTAATGAAGGAAGCAGGACTGCAAAACTTAAATGCTTCATTAACATGGCATACAGATGCCACGATAGCCTGAGAGTATTAAGAAAGAGCTACAGAAGGCACCGGTCCTGAGTGCACCTGACTATAGTAGACCGTTTCACATGTATGTTGCTAACAGAGTAGATGGCTTTGCCTCAGCTATATTAATGCAGGACACCTGCAGTGGTAGGAAAAAACAGCCAATAGCATACTATAGTACGAAACTGGATAATGTAGCGCAGGGATACCCACCATGCTATCAACAAGGTCTTGCGGCCATACATCAGGCTTATGATGAAAAAGCATTGAGGATCACTATGAGATATCCAGTTATCATATACACACACCATAAAACTGTAGAGTTAATTGATCAAGGACATTTTTTTTAACTCGGCCCGTCCCCTATCTTATGCAACATTGCTTACATATCCAGATGTTACTATTAACCGATGCAACACTGTTAATCCAGCAGAATTTATTCCCTTGATTGGTGAAGGTAAACCACATGATTGTGTGGCTAATGCCTTAGCATTTACTAGGTTAAGACCTGATCTAGAGTCTATCCCGATTCCCAAAGCTGATGTTTCCTACTTTGTAGATGGATCTAGTTTTAGAGATCATTTGGGAATTCATGCAGGATATGCTGTAGTGAGACAAGAAGAAAACGATTTTGTGCCTGTAATATCTCAACATTGCACACAGCCTTGCTCTGCTCAACTAGCAGAATTAAAAGCCCTTATAGCTGCGTGTCAAATAGCAAAAGGACAAATAGCAAACATTTACACGGATTCAGCTTATTCAGACGGGGTGTGTCATCTATTTGGATCGGTATGGAAACAACGAGGCTTTAAGAAAAGTGATGAAACTCCCATTCACCATGCTGAACAAATAGGTCAATTAATAAATGCTATGATGCTACCAAAACGATTAGCTATCATAAAATGTCAAGCTCACAAAAAAGTAAATGATTATGTCATTAAAGGTAACAACTCTGCAGATTCAGAGGCTAAAAAAGCGTCAGGGTGTCAAGTAGCCATATTAGCTCCAGAAGTTATCATCGAACACCCTTGTTTAGATGACATTGTTAGAATTCAACAACAGGCAGGCCCATATGAACAATCTATGTGGCATCGACGAGGTGCGACCACAGACGCTAATAAAATTTGGCGTTCACATGAAGGACATATTGTTGCACCGACCTCACTTCTGCACAGCCTTATTGTAGATGCACATGGTTTTGACCATTGTGCAAAGGGGGAAGTAATAAGGAAAATAAAACTACAAGGGTATTGATCTCCATACTTGTCCGCAATGGTAGCTGAATTTTTGTCTACATGTGAGATCTGTGCTAAGTATAATGTCAGAAAGGGAATAACAACACCTATAGGTCATATACCCGTACCTGAAGGACCCTTTAAACACTTGGTGATGGACTATGTGGATATGATAAAACGGGTGCAGGGCAAAAGATACATGCTTGTGGTCGTTGACCGATTTAGCCGTTGGATAGAAGCAGTACCATCAGCAGATGAAGGGGCAGGAACAGTAATTAAGTTTTTGAAGAGAGAGGTTTTCCCCCGCTTTGGAATTCCGGCTATTTTATCTTCGGATAATGGATCTTCGTTCATACAAAAGACATTAAAACAAGTATTACAGCATTTAAGAATAAAACAACGATTGGGCTGCATTTACAATCCTCAAAGCCAAGGAACGGCCAAAAATCTAATGGTATTCTCAAGTCCAAGCTCAACAAAATATGTGCAAGTACTAAACTTAATTGGGTTGATGCTCTACCTCTTGCTTTAATGAGTTACCGCATGCAGACTAACAGAATTACTCATTTAACACCTCATGAAATGCTTACAGGTCGACCTATGCCGGTCCCATGCAGCAGAGGCCCATACAAAGGACCCCCATTAGAGCAATTGCAAATGGAATTAAGATCTTATATGAAAAAACTAACTTCTATCCATAAAGCTATTTGTGTGCAGGAAAAGAGAAAGGAGTCGTGTAAGGAGACGGAGACAACCTGTCCAATAACCCCAGGGGATCAAGTCTATCTAAGGGTTTTCAGGAGGAAATGGAACGAACCGAGAAGGGAAGGACCATATAAAGTTGCAGCAGCTACTCCTACCGCAGTTCAAGTGAAAGGAAAAACCACCTGGTATCATCTGAACCACTGCACGAGAGTTCCTAAAGAAAAAACTGGAACAGGAGAAATAAGATCAGAAGCAAATGAGCAAGAAAGTCCGGTTGTTGACAACAACGAATTGCAAAGTGTGGTAGAAGGAAACGAACAAAGCAATGAAAATGAAAACTCTGAAAATATGCCTGTTCGTCATATGCTTGTCACAAGTTCAAGTTACAGGCAACATCACAGCTCCATATCCTATAACTCACAACCACACTTTCCTATCATTAACTTTTCAGGCCTCAGCGAAACCCAGTAACAACTCAGTAAATGAACTGTATAAAAAACAACGAAGGAACATTGAAGAAGATTACAGCATGTATGAGGGTGATACTAAACTAGATGCCTTATGGGAAACAGCACAGAGTAATCAATGGTATGAATGGGCAACCTATACAGCAACAGAGGTGTGTTTACTCTGCACTAAAACACCGATGAGCCAAGTGATAGTAGTTCCAAACCCTTTTGATTATGAACATTGTGCTAAATTCAAGAGAGACTTTTGCCATTTGGTAAAAGACGTAAGATATTTTTGTCCAGCTGAATGTTTGGGGTTCCTAAGCAATTATCACCACATGCAGCTTCTAAAGCATATACCTCTATTGAGAGCAAAATGTAAACATGTTGAAATAACTGAAAGTATAAAAATGCAAGATAACCAAGTAGAAATTCCACCATGGTATACCATAGACTATAGTAAGGAATATGAATGTTTTTTCAAATCCACAGGGGTTATGAACATGGGACAATTTAAAGGGAAATGCAGCATCATTTGGAATATAGATAAAGAAATTTTTCTAGATGTAGATGACTCCAAAGATTTCGAACCCTTTCGGGCCGCAGGACTAAGAAGAGGAGAAAGGATAAGTCCAGCTGAAACTTGTGAAAATCAAACTATATCTTTACCCAAAGCAAAGTTGTATCACGATCAAACTAAAGCCATAGCTGACTATTTCTGGATTTGTGGAAAAAGAAAGCTATTGTCTTCTTTACCCCTCGGATGGAAAGGAAAATGTACGAGAGTACGATTAATACAAGAAATCAAAATAATAGAATGGGATTCAGAATCCACAAGGGAAACGAATAAAACAATTAATCACAGAGCTAAGAGAAGTTATACACCAGATCCTAAAGTTTACGTAGACTCCATTGGACAGCCTAGAGGCATACCGGATCAGAGATGAAGTTAAATCAGGTTTTGAATCAATATTCATTTGGATTTCACCAAACAAAAATACAGAATAGATAAATTATATATACTACAATCAACAAAGATTCATTAACTATACAAATGAAGCTTTAATTGCTTTAGGAGAACAATTAGATGCAACCAGTAAAATGTCATGGCAAAACAGATTAGCCCTGAATTGGATGTTAGCAGACAAAGAAGGTGTGTGCGTCCTATTTGGCAATCAATGTTGTACTTATATACCTAATAATACATCACCAGAAGGAACATTTACTAAAGCCATGACTAAACTCAAAGAATTACAAATAGAATTGGCAACTAATTCTGGAAAAGATGAAAAAACATGGGATTGGATTAATTTAAAATTAGGAGTTTGGGGAGAATGGGTAATGAAATTAGGAATACTTTTGGGAGTGACAATTGTTATAGGAGGATTACTGTTTTGCTGTGCAATACCTTTATTAAAATCCCTAATTATTAAAGCCACAGTTAAACAGATGAACATGTTAAGGTACCATGATGATGAGAAAAGAACTTTGACTCAAGAATGTTATCAAGACTTACTAAACCAAACAGTATTGACTTTGCAACAGGCAGAGGAGAGTTAGAATACTCTAATAATATTAGGAAGGAACACTAAATAAATGTATTTTGTAACCTAATCAATATTATGCATATATTGTTTTCATATTATCTTGTTTTCATATTACGCATGGTTTATTTTTATATTTACATGTTATACATTTTTTATCTTTATAATTTCTGTTTTTGTGCACATTTAATTTTCTTTTCTTTTCTTTAATTCATATTTCATTTTTTATGCATTCGTTTATCTTCATTTCTTTTATCTTCATTTATTTACATTTCATTTTGCTTATCGCAAATTATTCTACTTTAATTTTTATATTTACCATCTTTTATTGTTGTATGTACTCCAATTTTAGTTTGTTTACTCTTATTTGATGATATATTCTACATAACTGTGAAACCACAGGCAAGAGCAGAACCTATTGCACGCACATGCTTTAAACAAGTTTTTTGTAAACCTTTAATCTTAGTTATCAGAATCTTTTACTTCCTTCCTGTCAATAGAGGAGGAAGATGTTTGGTTCTGATAATCCAGAATGCTGTGGCATGGTCAGTTATTGGTAATAGAAAATTCTGACTACTTAGTCATTAGATAGATATTGTGAGCTGTATCATGAAACAGTATTCTGGGACATGATACGTAAAAACGTATCAAAGGGGGAAATGTTGAAGATATTTTTGGCTAAAATATAGACGAATAATGTATATAATTGTTTACCATTATAAAGTCATATTAAAAGTTTCTTATCTGGGAGGCCAAATGTTGGTTGACACAAAGGAACCACTATGTGGGCCGGGGGAGTAAAACACATCTGTTTTACATTATATTGGGGGTCTCATATAACTCAGGTTGACACTGTGTGTGTATGTGTGTGTGTGTTAAGCACACTATATAAGGGTTCTTCCAAGACCAGAGAGGGAGTGACATTGCAATCCTACTCCATTATTAAAGTGGCTTTTGTATCAAAACTCGAGACTCAAGAATAATTCTTCATAACACGCAAAGAAAATTCACAACAATTACCAAGTCAACAATGCCTGCTTATGAAAGTTTGCCAGTTTAAATGGGATTTGTCCATTAGAATTCAGATTTTAAAAGAAAATCATTGCCGCCTAAAATTATCTAATATAAAATTGGGGAGAATATTCAATATACTGTCTTTATTTTTAATATATTCAATTATCGACCTTATTTTGAACACATTGTTGAGATCTGTAAAATTAAGGACATCTCTTCCTAATAAAATCTTATCCAATTTCATCCACATCCTTTAGAGTGCTTTTTGGAACATCCATTGACATTAAAATATATGCTGATTTTGAAATCCTCTCCGCTTTTAAAGTAAAACACGTCCAATAAAGACAAATCTCTCTTCAACCACATATAGGGAGGCTCAGAGATTACATATTTTTGTGTGCATAATCTGAAAGCGAATTAGCCTTTTAGGATTTCTGGTTCCATTGCTCCAAAGTCTATATGGGTTTTTTATGGGATTTTGGTAATTGGCCAAAATAAGGTCCGTGGTAAACAAAACCTCTCAATATTTTCACGTTTTATTCTATGACATAAAAGACCAATTATAACAAGTTGCTAAAAAGCGACTTCTTTCTTTGGCAGGGACGTTAGACATCATCGCGCATATAAAGCTGACAAATTATCCAACATGGGCACAATTCTCTTTAAACTCAGACGCGGATTCATTCATGGAGAGTAATTTATTACCTGAGAACACATTTTTTATAAAATTCGAAAGGGCTTGGTGATGATGACATTGAAATCAAGTAATCTTATGTGTAGTCTGTTTAGCATCGTGTTAGCTTTTTACATCTGCCAATTGCATGTTCAAAAGTAGCAAATGTGGTGTTAATTTGTAAAGATTATCTTGTCGAGGGAACCTGGGTGGCACTTCTGGGTTTCCCTACAAAAATAAGACATCTCTGAGGTACTGGATTAAATTTGTTTTTAGGTTTCTCAACAATAGGTTTGTAATTCAATAGATTTCTTTGATTTCCGTCTTTACACCTCTACACCTAGATATGTATCACTGTCTTTAATTGGTATCCCACCAATTAAAATCTGTCAATTAGCAGATGACACCACAATTTAAATTAAAAACAGTAAGGAAGTATGTCACAATGAGAGTCTCTGGATCCAATTGCGAGTGCAAATATACTTTATTATGCAACCACAAACGTGAGACAACTGTAAACAAGAGGATTCTCATTGTGACAGAGCGACTTGACCACAATGGATCCAGCAAGTGCTGCGAAATTAACTTTCTGTCCAGCAGCAACACATGCATGGAGCTTTAGGAGGAAAAGTCGCTAGCCACGGGTTGCCCAGGTTTCAAAGTGAACCAATCGGTTTCTACGATGGAGGGCGGAGACCACTCCGGTCAGCAACCGTCCGCATCGAAACCCACCTAGTCCTGTGGATCAGACTGTTCACCTTGTCGAACCCCAACTTCCTTCTACAGCGTTCTACTACGGTGAACCCCGTCGATCTTATGTGACCTTACATCCATGACCACTGAATAAAGAGCAACTACGCCTCCCTGGATACTCGCCAGGTATGAGAAAGTATACTTGTACTTTAATCACACAGGTTCATTACAGGAAATAGCAAGAGACATGTGTAGAAATGTATATATACTTTTATTTAAAAGAGCTAACACAATTTTAATAAAAAAAATAACAGATTGCAAAATACAGCAGTAAGCAATCTGGGCCAACAGACAATTAATTATAAAACTAAGCAAGAGGCAACAGGAGTAGAGGCACGACCACAGGGGCCAAGGGCACAACAGGCCACACCGCACCTCACGCTTGTTACACAGGTGCACACACGCTCACACAAACACAACAGGACTCGTGGGAGAACCCTGCCACCCCAAACTCCGTCCCGCCTTCGGCACTGAGCTCATGTAACAAAAATGGATGGAAATATGTTTGGCACAAGTTTCAATAAGGCTGAAATAATCGTCTGGTAGACATGCGACAAATCTGTCGGTAATTTTTTGTCTAACGGACAAAATGACAACATCTTTATACAAATTTAAAAGTACCCATCATGAAGGTAGAATCTTCTCAACCAAACAACCAACAGACGGATGCACTGGACGGTTGCGGTTCTTTCAAACCGTCTGTAGGCGGAGTTCATTCAGGAAAATCAGGGATGGTAAGATACAAGTCTTAATGGAAATTAGCGTAAGCGGCTCATTATAAGTGGCTAACAGGGACGAGGTTAACCCACGTACCGTACGCATCGGATTTCGAAACCCCACCGATCGGGTAACCACACAGACGTGTGGAGGGCAGCTCGTTCTGTTTGTTGGGAGACTGTGTACGCAGCCAGCCCCAAAACATACGTAATATTGACAACCACACATGCTCGAGTCAGCTCACTCAAGCTTCAGCCTGTAAACAACAAAACCCGTATAGTGTCACCACGAGCATAGTCTTACATCAAAACACCACACCGTCATTCCACTTACCTGCAGAGGGGCAACGGCAACCAAATGTCAGCCACAAGGTTTCTCCTAATGTGCCGTTCTACAAAGAATTGCTAACATGAGCTCCCACATGCTACCAGTGACATAATCAACAACACAACGTACTTCTCGGGCCACCCGATGCACCACCGAAGCAAAGGGGCGGGACTAGGGACCAAATCCACCAATCACCGCAAAGGAAGACTCATTGGCCCTACCACACTTATAACCTAACTCACGGGTCGAGCGGCTAGCTGGGGAACTACTGTGTGGGATAAGTAACTTCCTTGCTGCGGTTCATTCCAATCATCTTCTGAGGAACTAAGGAAGGTTCTTGATCACGCCGCTTCGAGGAGAGAGATGGCGTGACTTCTTGTGGAGCTGCGTCAAGGTGATCGCACAGTTACGGATTTGCAGCTAAACATGTTGCCTTTTCTTCCCTGAAAAGTGTTCCGCACATGCAGCTGATATAAAGAAAAATTCCTATCCAGTTAAGTGTTTTCCTTGTTGTCCTTCCTTAACTATCTTTTGCGATGTGCTAACAGCTGTTAAAAAAAAAATGTCCGCTAATGTCAGATTCGCGACATAATGACTAATTTGAACGGATTCATTTTGTTGAAACAACTCCTATATCACACACTGAACTCACTCACTGACTGAACCCATCAAATCAGTCACTCAAAAACACATCAGAACACAAGCTTACCTTTAACAAGAGTGGTTAGCAAGATTAAGTATTTAAAGTTTATTTATGACAATGTGTAGTAAAGAAGATATATAATCATTTAGTTCGGAGTTACTTTTAAGTTTTCTGCTAGCTAATTTTATTTAATTTTATGTGGTAAAAATAAAGAAGGCCAGTGGCAAAATTGCAGCTTTTTGCAAAGACGGCAATAAAGGAGGATTGTGAAGAGTGACAGGTAAAATTTGTGTCAGATCATTTATTTTTTGTTGTTGAAGATGCCAAACTAACTGAGAACCCAATAAAGTATTTGTTTTATCTGATAATGCAGATTTAACAAGGAAAGGCTTTTGGACAGCATAGCGTTTTGAATATTTAAGAACTCTACTGAATATTTCACTCACCTTCACACGAATATAAAGAGCAGATTTCCCCAATGCACTGCTCGAGTAAATCTGATCTGGACTCAAACTTTCCAACTGCAAAGGGTTGACCTGTCTTTGGCCATTGACTTTGCATAGCTCAAAATCTTCAGGAAGATCAGGAAAATTATCTCTTAGTGCTTGCTTGAACTCTTCTTCAGCCAAATCCCATCGCACTACAACACGGCAGGCTGGAGTGGAATCTGAAAATATAAAAAAATATATATTTCACAGCTTTCAGGTCAAAAAGCAAAAAAAAGTAATGTTAAGAAAAGATGTAGGTAAACTCACCCCTATGTGATCTATAATGGGAAATGGGGGAGTTTTTAAGCACAGACACTTTAAAAGTGATTTGTCTTTGTGCTCTTACTCTGTTGCGCTTTCGCTGGCGAATCGGCCCACCACCACTTGAATTTCGAAACATCTCAAACCTTAAAATCATATAAGAGTCGTTATTTGTTTTACTAGACAAGACACACCTGTAAAAAACACCTTGAAGCAGGTTAAATGTCCATGACAGACAGAATACAGGCTACACGTCATTGCCTGAAATCGCTCTCATTTTCATTTACTTCTTCCCCATATAGTGGACTCAAATTGTATAAACTATATAGGGTGGTTATTCACTATGACGAGTGAACGAGGAAAAGGTAAGACACAGCACTACACTTAGACTGCTTCCGAAATTGCATTCTGTGACAGTAAGTACTGAATTGGAATAAGTACCTACGTAAAACAGAAAGTTCTAAATAGTTTGAGTGGGATTAGTAGGCCTATGGAGGGGCGCCGCAAGGAATTTTGGGCCCCATGACAAAAAATCGAATTGGGCCCCCTCTGTGCAGTTGTTGTCACCACATCTCTAGGACCTAACTGTCTTATCAAAAGCTTTACATAACTCTAATTAAAGGCTTGGAACTGTCTTGCTTCTTTAGTTCAATACTAGTACTAGCACAATATTTACTGCTGGTGTAGTATGCAGTTCACTATTTGATGCAAGATTAAAAGCAACCAAAATTTGACAAAATGGAAAATTCTCTTAACAAAATTATTATTTATTAATATTATTAGTTAAAGATTAAAAAAATAAAAACGAACAAACTTAAATATATATTAACTTTTCAATCAAAATAAATTAACATCATCCACTCAAAACAAGGAAAACAGCAGATTTTTTATCTAAGTTGCACATATATGCCAACAAGAAAATAAAGTGGACATTTAAAATGGAATTTCCACACCAGGGTTGTTAAAGTGCTACAAAACAGATCAAGTGATCACTAAATCAAAAGGTTTGGAGGTTTGGAATATGAATAAGAACAAAGGACTCCTGGAAACCCAAACTTTTCTCTCAAATAAAAGCTCAACACATTTTTTGACAGTCCAGCCATACATTTTGTTCTCAGTTTTCTTAGGTTGTGGGCATTATGTCTGTAGTAATATCCAATCTCCATAGCCATGCCATTTGCCAGCTATCAGTGGGCTTTGCTCACCCTGACTCACCAAGAGCCCAGTGCCGAGCCTTCTTGATAGCAAAGTCACTGATCAAGTCTTTGAAGTCTAGCTTTCTAGCCAACTTACTTTCAATGGACAACATGGCAAGATTGCAAAGCCTGTCCTGAGACATAGTGGACCTCAAATAGTTTTTTATCAGTTTTAGCTTACTGAAAGCTCTCTCCCCACCAGCAACAGTCACAGGCAATGTACAAAATATACGTAAAGCAATGCAGACTTCTCCAAAAATGCTGTGTAGCTGCATCTTGTTAATTGCATTCAGGAGACCAAGAGGGGACAAGTTAGGAGGGAAAGTAGCAGCATATACTGTGTTCAGATGTCTGATTTCATTTTCAAACTCGGACGTGAGATCTCTGAAATACTTCTTGATAAGTGGTTGGCACACAGAAGGGACTTTATCCTCACTAATCTGCCCAACTTTTAAAACAGCAGATAATTCCTCAACTATTTCTGCAGTGGTGTGGAACCTGGTGTCCAGATCACTTATGATGCGGTCCATAGCAGTTAAAAACACTGTGTTCCGAAACACTGTTTCTGCAATGTCCTGAGCTGTCTCCTCTTGAGAGGTCTCATCATGGAATCTCTTTCTTTTCTTTTGCCGACTGTGTTCCTTGCTAAACTGAGGTGCAACATCCATTTGTGTTGCAATGAGTGTTGACTCAGACAGGAGTGACTCCCATCCATCTCTAAGAGCCAGCATCTCTTTTGTTAAGGCACTGATATTGGCTAACTCTGTGTCAAGAGAGATTTTTCCAGACTGGATAATCACATTCCTGTCATCAATGCACTGTAGTACTTTGAGCCAGACAGTGAGTAGGAGAATAGCATTGAATGAGAAGAAGTAGTTTTTCAGACCACTAGACTCTGATCTGGCCTCGCTGTTGAGACTACATGTCGTGAGTATACTGTCAAGGGCTTCAATGACAGAAGGAAGGTGCTGTGCTACAGGTTTAACAGCCATGATTCTTGCACTCCAGCGAGTGTCTGAGAGGCGATGCAAAGAGCAACCTGTTTTCTCTTTGTACAGTCGTGGCCAAAAGTTTTGAGAATTACATAAACATTGGAAATTGGAAAAGTTGCTGCTTAAGTTTTTATAATAGCAATTTGCATATACTCCAGAATGTTATGAAGAGTGATCAGATGAATTGCATAGTCCTTCTTTGCCATGAAAATTAACTTAATCCCAAAAAAACCTTTCCACTGCATTTCATTGCTGTCATTAAAGGACCTGCTGAGATCATTTCAGTAATCATCTCTTGTTAACTCAGGTGAGAATGTTGACAAGCACAAGGCTGGAGATCATTATGTCAGGCTGATTGGGTTAGAATGGCAGACTTGACATGTTAAAAGGAGGGTGATGCTTGAAATCATTGTTCTTCCATTGTTAACCATGGTGACCTGCAAAGAAACGCGTGCAGCCATCATTGCGTTGCATAAAAATGGCTTCACAGGCAAGGATATTGTGGCTACTAAGATTGCACCTAAATCAACAACTTATAGGTTCATCAAGAACTTCAAGGAAAGAGGTTCAATTCTTGTAAAGAAGGCTTCAGGGCGTCCAAGAAAGTCCAGCAAGCGCCATGATCGTCTCCTAAAGAGGATTCAGCTGCGCGATCGGAGTGCCACCAGTGCAGAGCTTTGCTCAGGAATGGCAGCAGGCAGGTGTGAGCGCATCTGCACGCACAGTGAGGCGAAGACTTTTGGAAGATGCCTGGTGTCAAGAAGGGCAGCAAAGAAGCCACTTCTCTCCAAAAAAAACATCAGGGACAGATTGATCTTCTGCAGAAAGTATAGTGAATGGACTGCTGAGGACTGGGGCAAAGTCATATTCTCCGATGAAGCCCCTTTCCGATTGTTTGGGGCTGGAAAAAGGCTTGTCCGGAGAAGAAAAGGTGAGCGCTACCATCAGTCCTGTGTCATGCCAACAGTAAAGCATCCTAACACCATTCATGTGTGGGGTTGCTTCTCATCCAAGGGAGTGGGCTCACTCACAATTCTGCCCAAAAACACAGCCATGAATAAAGAATGGTACCAAAACACCCTCCAACAGCAACTTCTTCCAACAATCCAACAACAGTTTGGTGAAGAAGAATGCATTTTCCAGCACGATGGAGCACCGTGCCATAAGGCAAAAGTGATAACTAAGTGGCTCGGGGACCAGAATGTTGAAATTTTGGGTCCATGGCCTGGAAACTCCCCAGATCTTAATCCCATTGAGAACTTGTGGTCAATCCTCAAGAGGCGGGTGGACAAACAAAAACCCACTAATTCTGACAAACTCCAAGAAGTTATTATGAAAGAATGGGTTGCTATCAGTCAGGATTTGGCCCAGAAGTTGATTGAGAGCATGCCCAGTCGAATTGCAGAGGTCCTGAAAAAGAAGGGCCAACACTGCAAATACTGACTCTTTGCATAAATGTCATGTAATTGTCGATAAAAGCCTTTGAAACGTATGAAGTGCTTGTAATTATATTTCAGTACATCACAGAAACAACTGAAACAAAGATCTAAAAGCAGTTTAGCAGCAAACTTTTTGAAAACGAATATTTATGTAATTCTCAAAACTTTTAGATGGCCCAGCGTTCTGGCCTGGCACTAAAAAGTGAGTAAAGGCGATTGATGCAGCCAAAAAATGTTGCTACTTCTGGGCTTGTCTGTGCAGCATGCACACCTACAAGATTTAAGGTGTGAGAGGCACAGGGTGAAAATGTAGCTAGATGATTTTTCTTTAATATCTGGGCTCGGACTCCCTTGACCCTTCCTGACATGTTTGCCCCGTTGTCATATCCTTGCCCTCTGCAGTCTCCAATGTCTATCCCTTTGTCATCAAGCACATTTTCAATCCTTTCCGCTATCTCACTTCCTGTTTTTTTTTGTGAAAGTCCTTAAATTCTAAGAACCGTTCCGTGATCTCCCAGTCATCTGTTTCTTTGTTATAATTAACATATCTGATGAGCACCACATTCTGCTCAGAGTGGGAAATGTCTGGTGTAGCATCACAGATGACTGAAAATAAATAGCATATTGCCTTTCCTTCAAAATGGTTTTCAAAACTCTTCTGCCACATAAATCAATAAATTAATTCTGAATGTCAGAGCTCAGATAATGTGTCAACCTGTTTCCATTTTTTTTGGCCCTGACTTTTGTGCTCATTAAGCAGTGGATCGTAATGAGACAAAAGCTCTAGTGTGCCTAAGAAATTTCCATTATGGATATCATCTAGGTTTTTGGTTTTACCCCTGAAAGGTAAATTCCTTGATGCCAAGTGCAGCGTTACATCCAGGATTCTCTGCAAGAGAGCTCTGTTCTTCTCAGTTTATGTTTGGATCTGCTTTTGCAACTGAGAGTCAATGCCACTAACAGCCAATACTGACTGTTGCAAGTTCTTCAAATAGCAGTCTCTGTGTGCCGTATTCTTCTCATGGACAGGGAATTTATCATACATCCGACGCCACTTTACATCAGACATTTTATATCCCTTTTGGCTGTTCAGTGAACTAAGAGAAGATCTTTTTTGTAAAATGAGAGAAAAGCACACATGGGATGCTATACGGTGCATTAGAAGATTTGCTGTAAATTACCCAGTCTCTCGTCACTTTTTCCCTCCCATTTGCTGCCGTACTGTACAATGAGTATTCTGGAAATGGTATTCCCTCAGAATCCTATGGCAGTACATTATCATCATCTCTGGTGGCCAATGCCCTCGCAAAATCCTCTCTGTCCCTATCAGTCAAATCTGCTGGCCACAAACCTGGGTCAACCTTTTTATGACTTTGTCATCCACCATGCATCTCTCATCATCACTGTTACTTTCTTTCCCTTCTTCCGCTGGTTCCACACTATTTCCTCCTCCTACCTGAGAGGGCCCTGGCTCTGTAGGATGTACATAATGCATGTGATATATACATAGTTACTGTGATATATACAGTGTATATATTAAAATATGCCATATACCAATAAATAACACTAACACTACATAACTTTGACCCGAATTCACTACAGTTCTGTATCACTACCACTTGATTACGTACATTAGATATGATCGATTTGTTTGTGTTTGTGTGTGTGCAAGCTTCTCAAATAAATTGCCCTTCATGATGGGAATAATAAAGTCTGTATCTATAGTTGTCATTCGATAATTCAATCTAAATGAACGTATCAAACTGGATTATTTTAATATTGTCTGTATATTATATGCAGGCTCAGGTAAGCTACTCACGGTTTCCAACTGTCCAGCATCCAGCACAGACAGTAGGTTGTTGTTTTTATATTTTATTTCATAATGATCATTATGTGAGAAAATAATTGTTATTAATGTGTTTAAATTTCTGTCATTAATAAATATTTCATTTTTCTTTGTTGTAATGGTAAAAAGAGCAAGAGAGACAGAGAACTCCACACAGACACCCTGCAATGATGCTAACTGGCATGTCATTGAACACAATGTTGCTCACCTTCTTCACTGGGACAGGGAGGGGAACAGTTATGGGGAGACTGGGGTGCTGCTGACTCATCTGCTGTTAAGTCTGCTAAAAGGGGCAGGGACAATGATTTAATATGAATATATTGCTAAACGTTTCCCTGGATTGATTAAATGGTGATTAGATGTGGGCTCACACCAGTGGCGGCTGCTGATCTTTTTAAAGAGGGGAAGCTCATTTTCGGCCTAAATCATAAAAATTGTCCATTTATTTATATGTAAATTCTGCCCTACGTTCCTTTTCAAGAAAATGCTCTGTAACCCTGTCGTACCAACTAGGCGTCTTTTCCAGTGACTTGACCAGTGTCCTCTCAATGGCCAGCAGCTATTTTCATGCCTTTTATATGCCCTGTCAAAGTTTGACAGATCTCCAAACCCCAATTTTGACCAAACAACACATCCATGAGATGGTTTCATCAAGAGACATGGCCAGCAGTACATTTTCTTTTTCACAGCACTTCCAGTCAGCCAGCTAACTTTGTCATACCAGGAGAGCTGAAAAGACCTGTTACTTTTCCCTATCTTTTGCACTAAATCAATCTTAGGTGTTGATCTGCCCTGCTGTTTAATTCTAAGTTTCTCCTCGTAAGGAAGACTTTCTAATGGCTTTGCCAAAATCAGGTCGACAATATTAGCACTGTCTGCCATCGTGTGCAGTTTGCTAGCTGGCTAGATCAGACTATATGAATTAATGAACAAACGATCTAATATATATATATATTTAACTCAACGGGAGGAAATGTGGGAATTATGTTAAACTGAAACAATGAATGTGGTGTGAAAGTGTGTGAAATATACGATGAAGGTTGCAGCAGTTTGTCTTTCGACTACACATGCAAAATCCGCGATGGGACTGAGTTGGAAATGGAGACACAGAGTGATACGCGTCATAATCTGAAGACCCACGCCCACACCAACCGTCTCTTTGCATTGCGAGAAGCTGCCGCCTCCTTGTCATTTATGATTTATAAAAAAAAAAAAAAATGTCTAAAAGCTGATATGTGACAATGTGTATAGCAAACAAGCTAAAAAAAAACAAGAAATACGTTTTTATAAGCTGTCGACCCCAAAAAACGAGCGTTTTAGGACATAAAAGTGGATTAAAAAGAGATGACAGACCCTCCAATCATCACGCAGACGCTCGGAGTCCGGGCCAGCCCACTCCTCCATTCATCCCAGAGACGCTGAGCGTCCGTGGGCGGGACATAATCGCAGCATTATCCAATGACCGTCTTGTTTCTAAGCACTGAAAAAAACTGTTTAAAGCAGCCCCATTGAAGTCAATGGACGCTGGGCTTCAACAGAGTAATGCACTGTACGCTACGGGAATGAATGAGAAGGAAATCGAGTCAGCCGACCTAAGTAGCTGATTCTGAACGAAATTGTTTTCGTTCGAGATGAACGTGTTTAACGCATTTTTAGTCAATAAAATGTTAACATAATAGTACATATATTTGACCATTCATTTTGTGACAATTATAGGGGAAGCTGAGCTTCCCTTGCAGTCTTAAAGAAATCGCGACTGGCTCACACACTAGTCTGTAGCTAGCTATCTTATTTCACTATGGACATTAACTCGAGTTATTACGCCAATCAGTGTTTGTACTGTTGTACAGCAGGTGGCGCTGTTAAACACCTTTGGGAAAAAGTACAGAATCCCAGAACGTATGTTTTATCTGTTTTAAATGATTGTTCGGAGTCTAATCTGGGCGGAATCTTTGACAAAAACATTAATTATCTCAGCTGTTTAATCAAAGTGATGCATTTTTGAAGAAACCAACCCACAGCTAAGGAGTGATAAAAAAAGAACAAATGAAGATAGAAGAATACGGTTTATTTTGTTTAAAAGCAAAGACTCTGTTCGTTCCTTGGACATATTGTTTGTCCATATGTTCTTTATAAAAAAATCTACTGTGAGCCATTAAAGTTTGGTGAAAATGTTAAAAAACTCTGGCGTCTGCTGGCAACTTAAAAAAAAGGCTGGCGGGAAAGAGTTAAGCCAACAGGTTAATACCACTCACAGACTTTAGGCTACCCACCTTTCTTGGTGAAAAACTGGGTTACAGTTTGACACCCTTTCCTTTGTCTTTCCTCTCTCTCTTTTCGCACTTTCCTTTTTTGAAAACCAGATTTAGATTTAATGCTACTAGTAGGTATGATGACACAATTTTCAAACACCCCTAAACTCAAAATGGATCACATGACTAGACAGAGCTGAACATTCCCTTTACGACGACACCTGAATTGTGAAAATCAGTTGAGGATTGCGAAAGTTATGATATTTATAATACCGAGGAATATAGTAAAATAGTTAACATTAACTACAATAGAAGTCGTGTGACCGAAAATGCTTATTATTCACACATTTTTGCTTGTAACTTCCTTATTTTATCAGATATTTGCATGAAATTTGAATAGAAGGTAGAATTTTGTTAGTTATTTCAAATGAAAAAGTGCAAAAAAAGATCTAAATAACATTATGCTTGTTCACTTTGTCATATCCACATTTCAATTGCCCAGGCCTACTGTCAAATCAAGTGTTCTTAGCCTATTCATTTAGACAGAGTTACAGGCTAGACCTCAGTAATCTAACTCGAAGTGATGTAAACTGTTACAATTTTGACAAGCATCTCAGAAAAACCATGATATACATATTAAACTACATAGCATCAGTAATAATTTCAAGAAAAACACCGTCAGAATGAGTTGAATACAGACGATGTTTTTTTTTTTAGAACGACGCCTGCAGTACATTCGCTAATCTACCCGCCACAAATGTTACTACCCATTTTCCGCGATTTAGTTCAATACTTTCTCCTCGATGGAATTTCGTCAGTAACAAGATAAAAGCTATGTATTTAGGTCCACCTATCTTTCAGAAATGTCCAAAGCTTAGATGAAGCCCACCGACCGGTTGAACGCAACGCAAATTTTCTGAAAGCCTAACACATTTTAGAACCACGCGGTTTGGAACACATTTTGGAGTCAGAATGTTCGCCGCGAGTGGTTGCTATGTCACCATACCTACTACTAGGCAACACTGTCATCATTGTAGTTCTGGCGCATCTTCTGACTGCAATTAAACACCGTCACGGAGAGCGCTAAGGCAGGACCAAACCATTTCATGCAGATATAGGGGGGTGGTCGGTCAATATGGATGTTTACTTTTTGATCAATGGGGATTTTTTACTTTTACTGCCAAAAACAAAGAGATCCTTCATTTCATTATTATATAAATATATATACTGAATGATGATGGTTTAATAATTTTAAATTAGTTTTTACCTATTTTTGGGGCTCTTGTCAGTCATGGGCCCTTGGAATCGTCCTAACTTTTCCCCCATATACGGCGCCCATGCGTACAATCAACAGCTATAGCAGGAACGACACCGGAATTTAAGGGCGAATTTAACTTTTACTTTCTATAATTATACCTGCAGCGTAAATTTTAGCCTGGTTTTCACTCATTAAATGCACTTAAACTAAATTAATCCGCGATTGGCGTATTTGATTTAATACAAATATTCGCAGTATATCGCAACTTCCTACCACAGTCTTTCTCTTTAAATTCTCTAAATTCTTTGGTTTGCCAGCTGATGCACCTTTAGGTAATATAATAAACAACCATCAGTGTGACAATTATATTCTTGCATGAAGACACATCAACATACTGGTGTATTTAACATTATAATTTTATTTGTACGGACTTCGTTGTAAATAAGCTTTTTTCACAGTGGCCACACGCGGGTGAACTGTTAACAGTGATAAGGTAGCTAAGAGCGCTCCAGACCAACCTTCCGAACGTATGACTTACAGAAGGTATACCTGACTAAGATCGTTTCGGGAAACACATATTAACGATAAGATACAGCTGAATGTATAACTTAAGAACGACGTAGCATAAGAAGGTTTCGAGAAACGCAGCCCTGTACTTTTCATAACACGCTACATTATATAACATCGCAGTAGAACTCCGCCCAAAACACAATAGAAAATGTAATGGTTTCCTTGTAAATACTATTATAAACCTTCGTTTTTGTTTTTGCATTAAAACCATAACTAAATTCCCATTATAACTAATAAATCCTTTACATTTTCTATTCTGTTTTGGGCAGGGTTCTATTTTTTTTTTTTTTAATACAATTTAGTTGTGAGTGTAATGTAGTAATATGAGACATTACATGTTGATCAAGCAGAGTGTCTATTATAAAAACAATTTCTTCACAATTTCTTTTTTTATCATGGTCACTATGACCGGTAAACATTTACATTCGCATACCTGAATACGAATGAATGAATAGCTTTTATTCTCATTGCAGGCAAAGCAAACAACGAAATCCTTAAAGCACCTCTTACACAAGACATGCATACATATTTGTAATATAACGCGCAAAAGTGCAAAAAATTGGCAAAAATAATAATCAGACGAGCTTTATTGCTAAGTGTGCTTGCACATGGAATTTGATTTAGTGTTGGAAGCTTCTAGAACAGCCATTCAACATAATGACAATACAAATATAATAAGATTTACAGTATAAAATATGCATATATAAAATGAAATGGGGGATAATAATGCCACAGTGACCAGGTGGAGTGCCCTCTCAAATCCACTAGAGGGCACTCCCCTCATCACACGGATTGTCATTGCACACTACATTTCCCATAACCCATTACCCGGACTCATTGAACACTGATCATTCTCACCTGTTTGCAATTATCTGTCTATATAAGTCTGGTTAATTCTCTCGGTCATTGTGAAGTCTTGATAGTGTCAGCTTCATTTATATTATGAGCAGCTTCATTTATATTATGAGCAGCTTCATTTATGAGCGGTAAACCCATTTAAACACGGAAATCGGGGGGCGGAGTCCGGCACGCCAATTTCGTTCGCCAATTTCATTGGCCTTTTCTAAACTAGTCAGAAGTTGATAGGTTCTCAAGACGAACCCCCTCTGTCGGTTCGACACAACGTCTCGTTCCCTCCATCAGGGAACTGAAGTTAAATCTGTAACCAAGACAATTCCCACCTGATAAGATCATTTATATGACATTTTTATTTTAATAAACGTTTCACTTACAAATTATTCAGACAAAAAAAAACAAATCTCGAGTGCGGGTGTTTTTCAAAACCTTTCAGAACACATTTGTTGTAATTCTTGCAAAACCCACAGATTGTTGGATGATGGAATGGTGCAGATGTCGTCAGACAAGACGAGTGCAGAAGTTATCCTATGCAACATGTTTCTGGTACACTTTTTAAATATGCATCACAGAGATTTTTTTTTTATTTGCATCACAGAGTTGAAGACTTTGTTAATGGCTGAAAACCTTTTGTTATCTTGGTACAAGGAAAGTTAATTTGTCATTTAAATTTTTGTGTAAACAAGTGTAATGAAAGAGCAGAAGAGCATAAACAATTTGAATACAGTAAAACAACAATCCTGGGGTTACCGGTGACATCTAAACTTACTCAATAGAAATCAACCAAATTTCTCTTCCCTTTCCTGAAAAAGAAAAAGTTTGTGTATCTTCAGGCTTTACTAGACCGCACTTGGTCAGCTCCACTGCATCTTACTCTGTCAAATGACAAAAAGTAGCCTGTCTGATTTGTTTAGAAGTGTTGTGAGTGAGCCCTGATTTCCAGAGACCAGAGGTGGGTAGAAACTTGCATTTACTCCTTGAACAAAAAAATTACCAATTGATGGATTACATAGTCTTTCACCAAACCTATTCTTATATTATCAAGACACTTGAAATACAGCACAAGTATTGCCTGTAATTATTTTATAATGCTTTTGTGTCCTTTTAAAGCTCTCCATTGTGTCCTTTTAAAGCTCTCCATTGTATCCAGAAATCCCAAAAAAACTCAAGTCTGTTTTCTTTCGCAGATCAAAGAAGTAGTTTGGGGCTTTGAACAACGTACAGGTAGGTAAATAATTACAAAAAAAAAATTTGGAGGGGGTGAACTTTATCTCTATGTGCATGGACCACTTGTGTTTTACATGGATTGTGAATGCAAAACCCCACTATTTTGTCTACTGTACATTAATGCAATGACATTGTTGCTTTGAGATACACAAAAATAGTTTTCATTTTGTCTATTCTAGACTCTGTGAACAACATTTACAAAGGTATTAAAGATTCATTCATATTTTTTATATAATTTAAATGTACATATAAATCAACTTACTATTTTATATTTTGAAATGTGACAAGTGGTTGAGTTGATGCAACCTATAAAACATTTGAAAATGTAAAAACATAAGTTGAAATGACTGGCAAAATCAAATGGATGGTACTCTAAAACTTGAGGCTGCCACAAAGAGTTTTAAACTGGGCTAATCATGTGAGAATAAGGGGGTCAGAAATAGCTTTTTTTGTGCCCAATATAAAAAATTGGACAAGCTTACACAGCATCATGCCAACAGTATACACTTTAAAAAAATGCTGGGTTATTTCAAAGTTAATTTATGGAAGTCTTGTCACTCACTTAGCAATGCCTCTGGGCAGCTATTTAAGTCCACAGTCCTATCTACTTGAATGAGGGAAGACAGATATTTATAAAATTGCTGGCGAAAATCACAATTAAACAGCATATTTCGAATCGATAATTAAACCTGACATGTACTGTATTCTCAGAGGTGGAAAGTAACGAATTACATTTACTCGCGTTACTGTATGGAGTACGTTTTTTGTGTACTTGTACTTTTTTAGGTTGCTTTTAAAATCTGTAATTTACTTGTACTTAATTATGATTTGTGTGATGTATTGTACTTCGTTATTTTTAAAACCACATCCGTTACTGAGTTAAAAAAAATAATGAAAACATTGCAAGGAAAAACGCGACCGGAAATTACTCCAGTGGCGCGAGTTTGAGTTTGCGCCAATACTAGACGAGCGATGGAGACGGAGAAGTTAAACTTCGGTATAGTTTACCTGTCCTAAGGTGAAACCCTATCGAACTCTTAACTGATGAAGACAATGAAGTAAACCCTGGCCATATTTAAGCAACCATTTCAGCTTCAAGACAGGATTATGGACGCTGTGCAAACTATCATCTAATAAAAATCCTAAGGTGCTAGAATGTAGAGATAAGATAAACAACATTGGTTTAAATACTGCTCGTAACCTTGTTGCATGTGTAACTAATAAGACGTTTGAACTGTATAGGTCAAAACAACATTGGTGCATAATGCCTCATATTGTAGCTTTCCTGTAGCTCAGTGGTAAGAGCATTGCGCTAACAACGCAAGGATGTGGGTTTATATCCCAGGGGATTGCAAATACTCATGTAAAATGTATAGGATAATGCAATGTAAGTCGCTTTGCATAAAAGCGTCTGCCAAACGCATAAATATAAGTTTCATCTCGTTTTGTAGACGCACGGTTCACTAATGTGTCTGCACCACATTTACGCAGTGTGAATGGAACCGAACTGAACTTCTGCTTTAATGACATACTTAAACGTGCATGTCTCTCTATTCTGTAAGCGCGGGGCAAGAAAGTCATATGAAAATGTGCTTGCTATTTTATGCATTTTGAAAAGCCTCGCAGCCCTGATGTAAAAATGACCATGTTGCCAGATAATATTGTTGAAAGAACAGCAAACAACTCTTGGGATGCGTGTTTCTTGTTAACCGCGATCGACGGCAAACATGTTGCCATGGTAACGACCAGGTTACAATGGTAAATGATCACATTTAATCTCATTCAGTAGGCTACAAACGTGGAACCATGTGGTTTCACTTCTGAAACTTAGCAGTGTGTACCATTGATTATTTATTAAGAAAATAAGGCTAACAATCTTTTCTAAGGCTCAATTTTGCTTCCGAAGAAAATATTTATTGATTTATAAATTGTTTCATTAATATTTCCGTTATAGAATTATGTGATATTTCTGCAAAACAAGGCTTTTTTTTTTTTTTTGCAGTGCACTTGTAACCCGTTAATACAGGTGCATCTAAAATATCATGAAACTCATGAAAACTCATGAAATATCATCTGAATATCATGAAAAAGGTCAATTTTTTTGTCACTCATTTCAGAAAGTGAAACCCACATATTATATAGATTCATTACACATAGAGTGAAATATTTCAAGCATTTATTTATCATATGCCAGTACTGCTGGAAAATGAAATCATCTCCATAAAGCTTGTCAGCAGAAGGAAGCATGAAGTGCTGTAAAATTTCCTGGTAGATGGCTGGGTTGGAGATGCTGGTTTCATTTTCCAGCAGGACTTGGCACCTACCCACACTGCCAAAAGTACCAAAAACTGGTTCAATGACCATGGTGGCATTGTGCTTGATTGGCCAGCAAACACACCTGACCTGAACCCCAGAGAGAATCTATGATGAGAGACACCAGACCCAACAATACAGATGACCTGAAGGCTGCTATCAAAGCAACCTGGGCTTCTATTACACTTCAGCAGTGCCACAGGCTGATTACCTCCATGACACACCAAAGCCCAACCAAATATTGAGTTCAAAGAAATGAACATTACATTCAGAAGCCTGACATTTCATTTTAAAATATCTTTTTTTTTATCTCATGTAATATTCTAATTTTCTGAGACACTGAATTTTGGGTTTTCATTATCTGTAAGCCATAATCATCAAAATTTCAAGAATTAAAGGGTTGAGATATTTCCCTCTATGTGTAATGAATCTATATAATAAATGGGTTTCACTATCTGAAATGAGTGACTAAAAATATTGAACTATTTCACGATATATTTTTTTTTTAGATGTACCAGTATTTAAAATTAGGCAATATGACTAGTTGGTGTTGCAAAACAAGAGAGGTCTCCCTCCCGCTTTTCAAAAGTTACTAAGTAACTTTTACTTTCAGTACATTTTTAGCAAGCTGCTTTTAACTTGGAACACTGGTAACTTTATTTGTAATCAATTACAATTTCATCAAAATAGTGGTACTTGTACTTGAGTATAATATTTTTGTACTTTTTCCACCTCTGTGTATTATATAACTTTGGTTTGCTAAGCTTAAATTGAGTGTTTGTGCTCTTTTGACTAGAGCTAATTTCACTTTCTTTCTGCAAAATAAACATTATCTGTGCTGACTGTGAGGGAAAATATTTTAAATGGAAAGGGTTTACATATAGTAAAATGTCCACTCAGTTGCGAAAATTCCTGGCTAGAAACCGAGGCTAAACGTCTCTGTTAAGAAGTAAGTCAGGGGTGTGTTCATCTTGTGTATACAGGCTTAGCAAGGCGGTGTTTGGTCAAATAGGTACAAACACAAACGTTTTTTTTGCAGGACTGTTCAAATTTCACATCGCTATAGTATTATCTTATTTGTTACGTCTCGAGTTGTATTTTATGTATGTTTCCAATTTTATTCCAATTGTATTTCAATTTAATTATTTCTTTGTAGGTGGTGATGGTAAAAAGCATTATTCCTTGGATAAATCCAGCACATTTAGAATTTGCACTGTATCAGTGGGATGGGATCTTTTTTATGTTAGCCCCATCAATGTTAAAAAAGATTGTGTGTTATTAAAATGATACCTTAAATATGAGATAGTCAAATTGATTTTGTACATAACATCCCATTATGTAGCAAATGATGGCTCCTTATGCATCCACATAGGTCTGGGCTAAGACCTAAATATTTACTGACCCATATAGTTTAACCAAATGTAAATGTTAAAGAATAGCTTTATGAAACACATCTTTGAATATGAAAACTACTGTATTATACTGTACTATGCGCATTCTCTGCACTCAATACAGTACTTACAGAACAGGGTGGTATAGAAAATGTAAAAAAAATCTGATATTCCTCCCATTTTATCAGATGAGAGTGCAGTGATGCTGAAACATCAGAGAGGAGCTGTGAGAGACGTGATGGACATGAGTCTGTTTGTGCTGCTTCTGCTGTCAGGTTGGTGTCGTCATTTCAATCTGTTTTCACGAGTATACTGTATGTGCAAATGCATTTATTTAAACATGTTCATTTGAACAGGACTTTTATGGAGAGCTTCTGGTATTTTGCGAGAGTTTAAATACATAAACAGTAGAATGACATGGTCAGAAGCTCAGAGTTACTGCAGAGTAAGGTTCAATGATCTGGCTACTGTAGACTCTATGGATGATGTGAACAGGATGATAAATACAGTGAATGATGGAAACAGTGGATCAGTGTGGATTGGACTGAAGAGGGGGACACAGAGACGATGGGGATGGTCAATGGGAAACACTCTTACACAGTACAGTGGATGGATGTCAGGAGAACCTAATGGTGATGGAGTATGTGGCGAATTTATAAGTACAGCATGGAACGATTTTACATGCTCTTACAATTCTGCTTTTGTGTGCTACAATAGTGAGTAATCTGTTGTTTTTTGTGCAGATATTTAGTGTAGACCAGGGGTCTCAAACTCGCGACCCGGGGGCCAATTGAGGCCCACGGGATGATATTTTGTGGCCCCCTACTTGACATCAAAGTTTAGTGTTAGTGCGGCCCGCGCGTTGTTCTCAAACGCACCTTTTTCTTGCCACTCTTAGCACATGCGCTGTTAATGCAGCGTTAAAAACTCCGTCAGTTTTTTTTACTTTCACTTTCTATATGACTGAAGTCAGGGGCGTCCACAGGATTTTATCTCAGGGTACGCACAGAATCCCCACCCAATATAAAGCTCGCACACACGCAAAAACCAAATACTCAAGAAATGCCACAACTGTTTAAGCACATCCTCGCAGTTCATTTTAATCTCAGGTTGAATGTTCCTTAGTGGAAGTCCAGTAAGCCTGGTGTCTTTCATCGTGTTGCGCCATGCACGCACTGCAGATTCGGAAGTGAGAATGGCATTCACTGTAAATACGGGTGAGAAACTACCTGTTCCATACACACATGGAACGATATAGTCACTCCTGCATTAAGTGATGATTGACACACTGGTATTGCAGTTCTAGCGCTTTGCAGCTGTAAATAAGAATATAAGTCTGCTATTTTTCGGCTGAAGACTTTAATTTAAAGTAAATATCGCTGACAGGCGAGCTTTGTTTTGTTTATGCTCGGAAGGCTGTTTCACAGAGCGTCCTTTGAAATGTTGCCATGTTCATTTATTTTTTAGGTGCTTTTTTATGCTCGATATTTGGTCTTTAGCTCATTAATGTCAGCACTTTATTTGTATAAAAATTGCTCGGTTACGGATATTTGAGTTTTTGTGATCTTATAAAATACAACCTATTTGGATTTTTTAGGTTTATTTTCGTTAGTCTTTGTTGGTTGTTTTTGTCTATGAAGATCTGGCAACATGTCGCTTTAACAGAGCATGAGAACGGCTAACCATACACACATTTGATTTTACAACATACACTATTTATTTATTTACTCTTATTCTCTCTTGCTGTTGAGGAACTGTTATTAATAAAGATTGAGAAAACTGTAAGGATTGAGAAGACTGGATAAGTTGTGCTCCTCTTTTTTGGAATAATTGAAACCCTTTTTTTTGTGGAATACTTAATGCGGCCCAGCATGACCCAGACTCTACCTCCAGCGGCCCCTAGGTAAATTGAGTTTGAGACCCCTGGTTTAGGGGAAGTGCTGAGACCTGCTTTTGTTTTTCTTCTCTCAATAGAAACCATTGGAAACATCCTGATACAGACTGCAAAAAACTGGAGAGATGCTCAGAGTTACTGCAGACAGTATCACACCGATCTGGCCTCCATCCGCAGCTCCGTGGAGCAAAAACGGATTTATAATCTTACTGTAAACCTCAATCGGGTCTGGATCGGTCTGTTCTCTGACTCTTGGCAGTGGTCTGATCAATGGAGTCTCTTCTTTAGAAACTGGGCAGCAGGACAACCATCAGCATCTGGTGACTGTGCTTCCATGTCAACAGCTGACTCTGGGAAATGGGCCGTTGAAACCTGTGATCTAAAGCGTCCTTTTATCTGCCATGGATGTGAGTTTCTTTAACAAATCAAATCATTTTAAATTTAGCACGGTCAGTTCCAAAACAGTGGACCAATCCGAAGACCCTGTCGAGTGTAGTGCATTTGTGTACAGTAGCACTATATTTGAAAAAGGAATAATGTAAGTAAAGGCTGTTATTCACTGTCTTTATATTTTCTTACAGTCTTGTTTCTTTTTTTGTCTGTTAAAGCAAGCAAGACTCGTATACGTCAGTACCATTTCTTTAATGAAACAATGACATGGCTAGACGCTCAAAGTTACTGCAGAGCGAGATTCACTGATATGGCAACTTTAGACACTGTGAGTGATGTGAACAGGATGATGAATACAGTGGATCCCGGATACAATGAATCAGTGTGGATTGGAATGAACAGGAGTGCACAGGCACGCTGGGTCTGGTCTACAGAGAACAACTCAATTTCCCAGTACAGTAACTGGGGTGTAGGGGAACCCAATGGTTCTTGGGAGTGTGTGAAGAGTTCTAATGGAAACTGGTTTGATGTGGACTGTGCTCTTGCTCTCCCACTTGTGTGTTTCAATGGTGAGTCTTTAAATTTGTGTAGTTTTGTCAAATTAATTTGACTTTTAAGGTTTGGTGTTCCTCTTGTGTTTGTGAACAGACAGCACTGGTTATGTGCATATTAACACTCCTCTGACTTGGAGAGATGCTCAGAGTTACTGCAGACAACATCATACAGACTTGGCGAGTATAAGAAGTCCAGAGCAACAGCGTCTGATCAGTGACAAATCATCATCGGTCTGGATCGGACTGTTTCTAGACTCTTGGCAGTGGTCTGATAAGTGGAATCTCAATTTCAGACACTGGACAACAGGATATCCATCCCAGATTTTAGGATCTGGTGACTGTGTTGCCATGTCGACTGGAATAACCGACTCAGGGAAATGGTTTCATCACAGCTGTGATCAAAGTTTTTCTTTTGTCTGCCATGGAGGTGAGTTTAAAATGCACATTTTATTTTTATCCAGTCACTATTAAAGTGAAACTATTACAGGATTCATAAAATATTAAAGTATTAGTCAAAATCCTTGTGGACGAAAGTTGTTCGTTAAAGTTTTAGTTTGAAAATGCTATTGAACAGAAACAGATGCAGTCAATGACATGTTGTCATATTATATTTCACAATCAGTACAACAATGAATGATAAATAAAAAATATGAAACAAAACAGCAACCGTGTAAAATGTTTGGAATACAAGTAAAAAAAACATTTTTGACAATGTGGTTGAAACCAATTTTAATATACCGTAAAAAACTGTATTTGTATTCTATATTAAACTACTTTTGTTTTTTTGTACTTTGTTGTAACTTTACATTCTCTCTCTTTCTCTCTCTATGTATAAATGGCTAGTTGACAAATAATCCTTAAATGTGTCCTATGGTGTGACAACAAAAATGTAGAAAACAAACTGTTAATGATATATTTTATATTATAAATATTTACATAATATTAAATAGCGTAAGAGAGATTTATCTTCATTGTTAGGGTATTTTTCTAAAATTTTGCTGTCACACCCTAGGACTGTCATAATCCCTGTCTGTGTTTCCCCGATGTGGACTTTTAGTTTGTATAGTTCCTGTTACCTGTCTAGTGTTGTAGATTCTTAATTTGATAGGTGGACTATGCAGGTGAAATGTGTTATAATATTTACATTTAATAATGTACATCTTAATGCAACAAAAAAGAAAACTACGACACAAGACAGGAAACAGGAACTAAGGCATACAAACTAAAAGTCCACAATAATCGGGGAAACACAGACAGGGATCATGACAAGGTATATAAAACATATACAGTTTATTTGTCAACATATATATATATATATATATATATATATGTATATGTATATAGAGAGAGGGAGAGATTTAAAAACAGTTCTATATTGTACTGTATATTATTTTGTATATAAATGAGTACTTTGAATAATGTTAAATGGTAATAGTAGGAAACCACTAAGTTCAAATCTCTGGATAGGAATCTGATTTAGATTTTTTGCAAAAATGTTTGACAACTAGCCCTGTAATCACATTTTCTTGGATTTTTTCTAGATGACAGATTGATTAAAAAACAACTTGTCAGACTGAACTTGTCCTGTGTTCGAAAATGCAATTTAAATGACGCAACCCTTCAGACGGCAGTTCTAACTGAGGTATGTGTCCAAGTTAAACACTATACACACTTAAATACTGTTTCTTTATTGATACACTACATGGACTATGTACTGGCTGAAACAGATTAATACTAAAAGAATGTCTTGCAATTTGACTTCCAACCAGAACATTTTTAGTGATTATCTAATATCAGACCTAAATATAAGTGGTGCAATCTGTATAAGGTAGAGGAAATGCTCAACACCTACTGTACATTAAATCAATAGTAAATATAACAACTACTTGGAATGAAAATAAAAAAATAACATTTAGCAATGACAACATTTTGATAAAACACTCCTTTAACGGTACTTCAACAACGTTTAGCGAGAACTTTTAAAGAATGTTAGCAAGTTCTGAGAATCTTCCAGTTCTAAATCTAAAAAACGAATTATTATTGCTGTTATTATTAAGGACTGTGACATAAATGGCAATATATGTGTTTGATTTGTATTCTGCTGGTATTCCAGATAAGTAAAAAGCTGCGGAGTCTGGGACTGGGAAGGTACAGCGTACGCTGGGGAAAATATAAAGGTTAAGAGGCAAAAACTGTTCAGCAAATTCACTCACAATCAAGAATACCATGGATCTACCTACAATGAACTGCAAACATACTCAAATAATCATAGCTGTAGCATATACTTGTTCAAACTTTTCTCTTATATACATGCGTAAATCATTAATGTAAGCAGAAAGAAAGTAGTTACAAACTGTTTTGGGACACTCCACTTGTTTTTGTAGCATGATTTGAGTAAGTAAGTGTTGGTAAACAATGATTAAATGCTTAAAGAAAAAAAGCCTACACTTTTTTAATGTACCAGATATATTGTACCTTACCACAAACTGAACAGGGCACCAGTGACATGACTGACTGTTTGAACTTGATATCTTGAGTTAGGACTGTGATGCGCAAGTAGGATCGTTTACTGTGAGAAAAAAGGTTTGCAGCAAACCAAAGAAAGTACTACAACATAAAAAACATTTGGAGGCGGCGAAACAACTAACAAAGAGGACATACCAGGTTTAGCATGGAAAGGTTTCTCAGGTCAGCGTTGGTTTTTCTTGGACTGTAAATATTTTGAATACACAAAACAAGAACCTTACAGTGAACAGTGTGGAAAAACAAAATAATCCACAGAATGTTGTTGTGCCTGCTGGAAACTTGAGTATGTGACTATCTGCACTTACTGTAGTTCTCTTTTTGACTTAAATTCTGGGAATCGACTCCAAGGGAATCGACTATTCATTAAAAGAGCCCTTTAAACACAAACTCCGCCCTATAGCCGTTTCCACTATATCACATAGTCACCGATTTCTACTTCATCACATGATCACATAGTTTTGACTTAATCACATATGTGTGAGGCAACAAATACTTTACACTCTTAAAAATAAGGTGCTTCAAAATGTTCTGCGATGTCTTTAACATCTGAAGAACCTTTCTGTCACAAAAGGTTCTTTGTGTCGAAAAAAAGGTTCTTTAGATTATTAAAGTAAGAATGTTTTAAGATTAAACCTACACCACAGCCTATTTTGTAACATGCAAATTACTAGGATGTTCATTGTTGGCACGGAGAGAATGTGACATGGTCACATATGCAAAAAAAGTCATTTAAATATAAAATCAGCTCAAGGTCTGGTCCATATTTCAGCTTGTTCTGGACATCTAAATTGTAAATGAGCAAAATGATTGTAGAAAGCACTTTGAAGCTTGAGAAACCAGATTTTTTTCTGCATTTTTAAATCATGAAAGGCCTAATTATTTTAGTTAATTATGGAACCTACAATAAAGGGTAATGGACTCAAACTCTGCACCCTATGTCTGGTAGGATGTCCATGAGGCTGCAGGCTTCGACGACATTCTCTTTTGACTACAAACCATTTTAATACACAAAATAAGAGCCCTTCAGTGACCAGCGCTGCACAATGTGCAAAACAAATGTAATGCAAATGAGCTAATTAAATAAAAAACTACAGATTTCTCATTCTTACTAAATTAAAATTGTTCATTAATGCGTGTGCTACATAATGCAGAATGCTCATCAAATAGTAAACGCTTTGCTTTCAAATAATAGATGTTCTGGTTCAGACTGAACTGGTGTGGTATATTTTGATGTGTTTTTATGATGTTTAATCAGTCACACCAAATCTGTATTTTCATTTCAAGGTAGTAGTGCTAAAAACAGCCTGTTTGTTTGCTGGAAATATTAATACATGTGCCAAAGCATCTAATATAAATATGAAGGGGATAGATCATATTTAAGCTTTAAAAAAAGCGCCTGGTCATTTCCATATTGCGTTCTTACAACCAAGAACCGCCCATCTAAAAACAGAGATTGACCGTAATGCGATTATCCGTTCCATTCATTTAGCAGAATTTTAGGGCACAAGTCTCTGTACAAATGTAATATATTCACCGGACAAAAACCAATACTAAGGTAAGAAATTCAAATTCCGTGCTGGTTTGTATAATTTGCAAACATAGGCTATTAAATGACAGAACAGATGATGATGAGATTACAAGTACAGTACTTTAACTGACCTGTGTGTTACACACATGCACACGGTGTCTGTTGTCGGTTAAATATTGTTCTACACAGTTTTTAACAAATATTTTACTTGACTCTTAATTTTATTTGGTATTTTCATTCGAATTTTTAAAAATGTGATTTTATACCAATGATACTTAAAGTTCTTACAAATGATAATTTACTTTTCTTTAAATTAGTTTACAGTGTATACTTATCAGTATTTCATCAAAGGTCCTTAACATACAGTATGGGCTAAACCCAAATATTTGTGTCAATATGATTTTTAAAACTGTGAAAAGACAACAAATAGGCCTATAACTGTATTGCCAGGTGTTTTTTGCAAACTACAAAAGTGAGTTGGATGCGGATGGAATGTTTATTTCACACTTTCAGCATAATGTTTTTAGATGGCTAGGCTAAGCATGCAGACACATTTTTTTAGTATATTAGATGTTAGAATAACAGTATATATCGATACATCAGAAAAAAAGTGGTAATCTTTAGGGTTGGGCAAAAATAATCGATTAATCTGTTTTTTTTTAACGCGGTCGATTCAATACCGATTCTCTAAAGATGTGAATAGATTTTTTTTCTTTCATATTTCCGCAAGCACTGAACATTCAATAACGTGAATGTTATTGCTACTACATGTCACTTTTCTTTCTACAGCGGGTGGATGCTACAACAGGGAGCATATCGTTCATTCACTGCTTAGTTAACATGGTGGATGCGGGTGTGTTGTCGATTTTAACATCACCATAAAAGGCAGCGGTTCATATGATTGCAGCCCCTCTTTACAGCTAATTTAATGTAAAATGACCATGTAAAAAACCAGTTATGTTTCAATATACCCAAGTGTGTTTAAAGTTAAATATACAGGTTTCATTTTTTAATTCACCATTGTAATGTGATATTTACTGATCTTTTTTAGAAATATCTTTAGGATTTTTATTAAATCTATATTCATTGACTCGATTCAAGAATCCAATCGAATCGAGAGCTTGTGAATCGGAATCCAATCGAATTCGAACATCAGAAACGATACCCAGCCGTAGTATCGTGCTATTCCTAGCACCAACATGTTTAATGGAAATGAGCTATTTGAATGTGAAAACTAGTGATTTACTTGTTTATTCTTCCCATTCAAAGTGTATTTAAGGGCATTTTAAACCTTTCTTTCAGATATTATAATACCTTTAATATACATTTTGATATATTGTATAACATATAATGTATTATTTACAGAATTTCACAGATTCAAATGAAATGCAACCCTGATAGCACACAAATATCTGGCGTCTATTTGATGTCTGCATTTGCATGGGCAAGACATCTGCAAAACATAGTTTGCTCATCTGCAATTCGTCTGCTGTGAAATTTCATATAGACATAAGATGTCTATAAGATGTTTATGATTTATAATGAATGTAAAACTGCTCTTTCTAAGATGTAGCAGATGCTTTTACACAGCATATGTTTTCCAGATATTTAGCAGACGACTAACAGACATAAGACCTGAGGTCGAGATGCTGATAAGGCGTCCTCTGTGTCACAGGCCCGTTTTTCGACTTCGCTCCACAAACATGAATTTAGAAATATGAGGTAATTTGTAGTTGAGTTACCCAAGACAGTGGGATAATATTGCTAATAATAATTATAATAAAAGTGTTGTTGTTTTGTAATGTTTAACAAAAAAATGGATGTGCATTCACCGCTCTTATTCGATCAGATCAGCGTACTACACAGTGATGCTAAAACATTAGAAAGGAGCTGTGAGAGCCGTGATGGACATGAGTTTGTTTGTGCTGCTTCTGCTGTCAGGTTGGTGTCGTTATTTCGATCTGTTTTCACAAATGTATGTGCACATGTATTTATATAAACGTGTTCATTTTAACAGGACTTCTGAACAGCGCTTCTGGTCGTTGGCTACAATATCACTACATAAATCAGAATAGGACATGGTCAGACGCTCAGAGTTACTGCAGAGGGACGTACACTGACTTGGCTACTGTAGACTCTATGAAGGATGTGAACAGGGTGATGAGTATAGTGGGTGCTGGGAACAACGGATCAGTGTGGATTGGACTGAAGAGGGGGACACAGAGTCGATGGGGCTGGTCTATGGGAAATGATACCGTTACAAAGTACAGTAACTGGGCTTCAGGAAATGCTTCTAGAGGTGGAGGATGTGCCTTTAATAATAGAACAAAGTGGTCCACTACTTCGTGCTCAACAGAGTTCTACTTTGTGTGCTACGATGGTGAGTTCCTTATCTGTTTTTATTCAATTTAGCTGAATTGAAAAGTCAAAACCTGGTACTTGTTTTGCATCTCTCAACAGAAAGCAACAAGTTCATCATTGGTATGATGCTTAAAAACTGGACAGATGCTCAGAGCTACTGCAGAAATAACTACATTGATCTGGCCACTGTCGAAAGCAGCACGGACCAGCAGGAGCTATACGACTTTGGTGAAGTCTGGATGGGTCTGTTCTCTGACTCTTGGCAGTGGTCTGATCAATGGAGTCTCTTCTTTAGAAACTGGGGAGCAGGACAACCATCAGCATCTGGTGACTGTGCTTCCATGTCAACAGCTGACTCTGGGAAATGGGCTCATGACAGCTGCAATGTAGAACGTCATTTTATTTGCCATGGACGTGAGTTTCTTTAAAAAAGACATATGACAGGGCTGTGATGTTTAAGGGTAAAAAACGCTGTATTTTCCACATACCGTGCATATTTGTATCTCCTCTTGCCCCGCCTCTCTAAAAAGAACAGATTTTTATCAAAGCTCATCGCTTCAGTCAAGTCTGTTTGAGCATTCGCCCTTTCGATAGAATGCATCTTTTGTTCCGACGATTAAATTTTTGCAATTTTACTAATAAAAGTCTAATAAGTCTACTGCTGTACATGCATGGGCAACTAATAACACACCAAAGACACAGAAGATCACGTGTTCGCGCCATATGACCCCTTTACTTCAAACATTTCACCTCTTAACTTTTCCTGGAAATGTATCTTATTTAAATCTGATATTTAGGATGTTTATTGCATTTCAATTAAATTGCTGCTTCAGAAATGAAAATATATACAAATAAGAGTTTCTGGCCCATCTTTAGATATCTTTGCTGTATTTTCTTTCTTCCACAGGAACCAAACCTATTTCTCGTATGTATACATATATAAATACCAAAGTGCCATGGGCAGTAGCTCAGATTTACTGCAGAGCAAAGTTTTATGATCTGGCAACTGTAGACACAAGGAATACAGCCAACTGGCTGGTAAACACGGTGAATGATGGATACAGCGGATCCGTGTGGATTGGTCTGAAGAGGGGGACAGAGAGTCAATGGGGTTGGTCCATTGGAGATGACACTCTTACGCAGTACAACGCATGGGCTTCAAGACAACAGCTTGATCAACCGTGTGCCTATTTTGACAGTGGATTTTGGTACGATTATTCATGCTTGACACAGTTACACTTTGTGTGCTTTGATGGTGAGTAGTAAGTGTTGTCTATTCAGTTTGTATATTCAGTTAAAGTGATAGTTCACCCAAAAATGAAAATTCTTTCATGAATTCCTGACTCTCTAGTCTAGTGGTTCCAAACCTGTTTAAATTTCTTTATTGGTTAGACACAAAGGAAGATATTCGGACGAATGCTTGTAACCAAACAGATCTTTGCCACCGTTGAGTACCATAGTAGGAAAAAATACAAAGGTCGGCAAAAGTGCCTCAGAATTGTTTGCTGTCCAACATTCTTCAAAATATCTTCTTTTGTGTTCAATTATTTACTTCTTATGGTAGCCCAAGAACTGTTGCTGGTTATAAGCATTCTTCCAAATATCTCTCTCTGTGTTCATCAGAACAAAGGCATTTATACAGATTAGGAACCACTCGAGTAAATTATGACATATGTTTTCTTTATGGTTGAACTATCCCTTTAAGCTGAGAAGATCAACTGACCTGTTTTTATTTTGCGTCTTGATAGAAAGTATTGGATACATCAAAGTACAGTCTCCTAGGACATGGAGAGATGCTCAGAGTTACTGCAGACAATATCACACAGATTTAGCCACCATTAAAAGTGTTGCAGAACAGAACGAAGTACATGCAGTTGTTGGGGATGGGGGATCACACTGGATCGGTCTGTTTTTGGACTCATGGCAGTGGTCTGACAAATGGAGCCTATTCTTCAGAAACTGGGATGCAGGACAAGCATCGGAGACCTCAGGATCAGGTGACTGTGTTGCCATGTCAACAACAGCTTCTGGAAAATGGGCTCATGACAGCTGTGATCTGAGACGTCCTTTTATCTGACAAGGATGTGAGTCCTTCCATGTTTTGTGATGATGAGCATCATATAGTGTAAATGTGTTTTGCATTTGTGTGTCTGCTTTTTGACTGTCCTTCAGGTCATCAGTTATTTTTGAGAGATAAAATTCAGTGCCAATCCTAGTTTAACACTTGTTGCTTAAAGGAATGTCCAAAAATGAAAATTCTGTCATGATTACTCGCCCTCAAGTTGTTCTAAAACTGTATACATTTCTTTGTTCAGTTGAACAGAAAGAATCATATTTGGAAAAATGGAAGCAACTGACATGTCTGAAACATAGCAGTTCTTTTGTTTTCAACAGAACATAAATATACAATAATTTTTCCTTCTGTGGTAGTCAATGTCCCAGAACTGTGAGTTGCTTACATTTTTCCAAATATCTTTCTTTTATGTTGAACTGAACACATAAATAAGGGTTTGGAGTGACTTGACGGTGAGCAATTCATAACAGAATCTTCCCTTTTGGGTGAAGGGATTTAATTCAAGTTTAAGTCTTTTGTGTTGGATTATTTGTAAGGGAACTTTTTAAGAAATGATCACAAGAAAGAAAATGCTTTACACTACAGTTAGTTATCATATAAAGCTCTTCTAATGCCAGTTTACTGTAATAGGTGCTTGACTCTATCGTGATCCCCAAGTTTATTATAATTTTTTGACACATTTCATTCTATGGTTATAATATCAATTCAACCTTTATGAGTGAATCATATTTTTTTATTTGGGCATTTTCCATTCATTCCTTGTGGATATTCTATAGAGCTTTTATAGTGTTTTGTTCTAAGACAACATTTTTTATAATATATAACATATTATACCCTGATCATGCCCGCTCTCGTCTGCTTCCGACTTGTGTGTGTGGAGTTTGCATGTTCTCCCCGTGCCTCGGGGGTTTCCTCCGGGTACTCCGGTTTCCTCCCCTGGTCCAAAGACATGCATGGTAGGTTGATTGGCATCTCTGGAAAAATTGTCCGTAGGGTGTGAGTGCGTGAGTGAATGAGTGAGTGTGTGTGCCCTGCGATGGGTTGGCACTCCATCCAGGGTGTATCCTGCCTTGATGCCCGATGACTCCTGAGATAGGCGCAGGCTCCCCGTGACCCGAGGTAGTTCGGACAAGCGGTAGAAAATGGATGGATGGATAACATATTATCTGTAAATTATGACTTGAGATGTGACAATAATATTATGACACAGGTCATTGGAATGCTTGATTCTGATTGGCCAGTCACGACATTTGCAGGTTCCTCCCAGATATCAACCTTTCAAAACTAATAACACACAGTAACCCAGATGCAGCTCATCATTTTGACAGTTTTTTTGACGAATTAAATGTAAATATCTTTTAATGACATATATGACATTTTATTTAGAAATGATTAAACCAATTTGCCTGTTCGTGCCCATCTGAACGTCGTTTCTTACCTTAAAACCGAAAGTAAACGGCTTTCCTCGTGGAAGGTCTGCATTCGATAAAAAAAAAATTTTTCTCATGTGGCAAGTAGCCGTGTAATAAACGGGATACAAATATTTTGCGAAATAAGCCCCTTCAGTGTGTGATACAAGACACTCCGCTTCGTGTCGGGTCCTGATCACACTGTCGAGGCATGTCTGTGATTACATCAGCTGCCTGCACATTATCTCTCACTTAACTTAACTATAAAACCATGAATAACATAAATAACATTTTCTTTATTCTTTCTTACTTGTTTTTATTTTCCTCTATAAAGCACCCAAGCTTTATCTCCGGCAGTACCACTATGTAAATGAAGGAATGACATGGCTCGATGCTCTTCGTTACTGCAGAGCGAGATTTGTTGAAATGGCAACTATAGACACCATGTATGATGTGAGTACAATGATGAATAAAGTGGATCCTGGATACAATGGATCAGTGTGGATTGGACTGCATAGGAGTACACAGACAAGCTGGGTCTGGTCTACAGAGAACACTGTACTCTTCCACTACAGTAACTGGAGTCCAGGGGAACCAAATGGTATTTGGGAGTGCGTAAAGAGTTTTAATGGAAGTTGGTTTGATGTGGACTGTGCTCTTACTCTCCCATTTGTGTGTTTCAATGGTGAGTCCTCATATCTGTTTTGTTACTGACCAGTTAATTTGATTCTTTCAAGTAAGGTTTGACCCTTCTCTTGTGTTTGTGAACAGAAAGCACAGGGTACGTGGATGTTAATATTTCTATTACTTGGAGAGATGCTCTTAGTTACTGCAGACAACATCACACTGACTTAGCGAGTGTCACTAGTCCAGAACAACAGCGTCTGATAAATGACGAATCATCCGTCTGGATCGGTCTGTCTTTGAACTCTTGGCTGTGGTCTGATGGGTGGGGTCTCTTCTTTAGAAACTGGGCAGCAGGGCATCCATCTCAGACTTTAGATTCTGGAAACTGTGCCGCCATGTCAACAACTGACTCTGGAAAATGGATTCATCCCCACTGTGACCAAAAGTTCCCCTTTGTCTGCTATGGAGGTGAGCGTTTCCAGTCTCTGTCCCACCTCTTTATCCAGAGACAGTTTGAGTAAAAGCATTTTAAAGTATTACAGTATAAATGAGTATTGTCTGTGAAAACCTTGTTTTCTGCACATAATGTGTAAACCCCTTTGGAAAAAGTAGACAACGCTTGACCAAAAGAACTACCTGTTTCATTTTTTAGCGCTACACAAATGTTCGAACAAAATATATCCAACATTTATAAAATAATCTAATTTTTGGGATTTAATATGTAATCCTAAAAAATTATTATAATACAATAAAAAACAGAAACCGGAAGTTCTCTTCCTGCAAAATGTTCTATAATAGTACAAAGTTATATAATAAATTGTTTTTTTGTTCAATCAATTGTATCAATAAAAGAGAATTAGACATCTTGTCCCGCAACTCACATTTGTCATTCTGAGGATAATGTTTTCTTCTCTAGATGACAAATTAATTAAAAGACAAAAAGTCAGATTGACCCTGTCCTGTGGTGGAAAATGCAATTTAAATGATACTTCACTACAGACTGTCATTCTCAATGAGGTATGTAATAATTCTTCTATCCAAAACTTTAATGAAGTTTGGCTCGGAACTTAAAAGTGTGTGTGTAACCCAATCTACTATGTGTATGTAACAAACAGTGTTTTTGTTGTTATTATTAAGGACTATGAATGATATTGATTTTTGCCAGCTGTTTTCCAGATAACTAAAAAGGTACAGAGTCTTGCACCTGGAAGGAAATTTGAGGTAAAATGGGGAAAGAATGAAGGTTAAGAATAGAGATCCACTTTTTGGCAAATTCACATATAATAATAAATCTGATGGATCAACAATATACTGTCTATGACGTACTGCTTTCAACAAACTCAATAGAACAACTACTCCTTGTTTTTATGTTTTTTGTTCAGTTTTCAGTTATTATTCAGGATTTTTAGAAATGTTTCCACTTTTGCAATGATGTGACTACCATGATTTACTGTTTATATGTAATTCAACATCAGGCAAACACACCCTCAATGTCAATAAACAGTCTAGTCTCATGTAGACACAAGCATACTTTACTAAATGAACATACAATCTGCAAAAAGAAATGTTATTTGTAGACTTAAAATGTAAGCCTTTACTGCTCAGATTATTCTTCAAGAATTGTTTTAGATTTTAAATGTCACTTGTTCATGCATATTCGCATATATTCTAATAAAAACAATAATCAAATGGAAATTTAATGGAATAAAGATGGAAATTTCAATTCCAAAATTCACTCGCAGAGATTGCACCAATCTAAATGTAATAACTGTTTATGGAAAAACACGTTTTTAGACCTTTAAAGCAATTGCGATACATAGCTTCACAAATTGCACACAAGCAAACATCTAATGGTCAAATGAACAATGATGTAATGCTTTGGATATATTTTCATTTTGAGCAAAACAAAATATTCCAAAATACAGAGAGCTAAACACCGACACTTCATATATAAGAAAGATTTCTTTCTGAGTATATTAAAAGGTTTTCAAAGCAATAAATGAAAAAAATGCTCAACATATTAAGAACCTTTGACATCTTGTGTAACTATCATTTGTACTGTAAACATTTTAATATATCCATACAGGTGTGTTTTTAATGATTTTCTATAGTCAGGTCTGTGCAAATTTCTGAATTGTCGCGTACATGACGGAGATGTGACATTATTGTTTGTTTCTCATAACACATGAATAAAATCAATATTTTAGGTTCTAAGAGCATCCCTTTTCCATTCGCAAAGAGATAGATTGTATCATTGGAGGCACGTGCATTGCCCGAAGTTAACTTCCGGTCTGTGTTTGGTTATGATATAACAATTACATCATAACCTACTTGGCGCTGAGTTTGTAGCGCTGTGCTTTTCATCAAGAGAAGAAATGTGTGTGTGCGTTTGCTCATGGCAATCCTGTGTGTCTCCAGGTAAGGCCATTGGTATTTGTTTGGTTGTGCTCTGCGAATGTATGTTTTGTGGTTGTTTGTTTAGATTTAATTTGGTAGTAAAAGTGATTTAAATTTGGTATTTAGAATATGGGTTACTAAAGGTCATGACGACTGTGCCCTGTTAGAACATGTTTGTTTGTTTGGTATTTTAATGCAACGGTTATTCATTAACTAATTTATGGTTATAGGGTTGCAAAAGTCGCTATAGATGCTTTTATGTCGTTTTTTGGGGGGGTATTTAAAGTGAGTGTAAAACCATGACTGCTCCCTGTTTTGAATGTATGTTTATTCCCTAGCCAGCTTATTTGTTTCTTTCTTTCTTCAGTGTTTATGTGCTGGCTAGGGGATTATTTTCTTTACTTTTGGTTGTTTTCCCCTTTGTCTTTTTTTTGTTGTTTTTGTCCTGGGTTTCTTCTACCCCCGGTTAAGCCTTTTGGGTTGCCTCCAACTGAAGCATTCGGTGGAGACCGAGGGCGAAGGATAATATAGCACCTTCAGGGTGTGTGTGCCTAATGGTGTGATTTACTGGTTGTGAACGGGTCTTACCTAACATCAGAGCTGGGTAGCAGATACATGTAATGTGGATTGCGTAGTCAGATTCCAAAAATCAAGTACTTGTAATTAGACTGATTAGAAGTATTTTAAAATGTTGTTTACTCTAAAGTTACTTTTTTATGGATTACACGATAACATCTTTTTCATATGGCAGTAAATTGTTTATAGTTCAGTGACTTTCCCGACATTTTTTTCATTTTTTTTTTCTAATGTTTTTCAGTTTTTGTATAATAAACATGTTTGTGATTCTTTAAGCTTTTTCCGGCAGAGAGGGGAGGAGAGAGTCGCACAGAGATGCAAAATTGAGTGACACTCAGCATTTGATGGCTGGATGTATAGACACTATAGGGGGACATGACGAGACACTAATCCCACGAGATGAGACAAGACACAAGATTAATCTTCATGAGAACAAAACGCAAAAAAGCAAAGATTTTTACACTAGTTTTAAATAATCCTCAGTGATCAAAAATATCTGAAGAAAAAAAATTATGAATTATAATATGACGTAAAAGTGACAGTGCATCATTAATACTAATTTCACCATCAAACTCCATCATGCTGATATCATAAGACCTTGACGAGAAATCTTGTCACATTTTAATCTTGCGTGATCTTGTGGCACGATATCTTGTCAGACCCCTGATAGACACCCTTTCATTTTTAAGGAAAGTAATGGGAAAACTATTCAGTGTTACTATCATGCTCTTGTTGGTGATAAAGAGTTGAATATTTTTTGTCTCTTTTTAGCTGTCAAAATAGTATATAGTATATAATAGTAATAGCTTCAATGTATGTAACATAAAATGAGATGTAAGTAAAAAGTTATCTAAATGTTATCCAAAGGTAGTCGGATTAAATTACCAAAAATGTGAACTCTAAAGGGTGGTTTCCCGCAAAGTGATAATCTTAAACCAGGATTAAGGCCAAATTAAATTAGGACAATTAAGTATAGTCTTCAGCAAACATGTAATACAAAAAAACATTATAACACAATGGCACTGATGTATTATTATAACGACACGGCAGAAGCTCTGGTCCAAATTTCCATGTTGCTTTTTCTGACCAAGATCCGCCCATCTACAGAAAAATAACATGACCATCCAGAGTTCTTTTCATTTGTGAAATAATTGGGAAAGAGGTTGTAAGTCTGTGTATACACGTAGAAGGTTAAAGGACGATAAAGACTTTTGAGGTAAGAAATTCTGATTGTAATGTTGATGGTTTAATAACAGAACATCTAAAAAAAGATTTAACATATTAAAACAGTTTGCTATTAAGTCACATTGTGTGCAAAAAAGGCTTACATTTACCTTTTCCTTCTTTAATTGTGAGTAAAATCATAATCTCCTGCCCAATAAGAGTATAGGGCTAAAGTGGATTTAATCTTTAAATCGTATTTATTTTAAGAATGGATTACTCTACACTTCTTTTGTATTATGAAAAGTTGATTAAAACAAGTCGTGAATGATTCATGTTAAGCCTTCTTCACCTGTCCGTAATCTGGGTGTTTTATTTGGCACATCTCAACTTTTGCCTCGCATATTTCTTCTGTCGTTAAAAACTCTTTTTTCCATCTACGTAATATTGCACGTCTTCGATCTTCTCTCACTCTAGCTGATGCTGTAATCTAAATTCATGCATTATTCACATCACGTCTGGATTTTTGTAATGCTCTATTTCTTGGTCTCCCTAAAAAACTCAAAGCAAGGTTACAGTATGTTCAAAACTCAGCAGCTAGAGTTCTCCCCTACACCAGGCGTTCTGCTCACATTACTCCTCTACTGCATAATCTTCACTGGCTATACCTGTGGCATCACGTATTCACTTTAAGATATACTTCTAACATCTAAGGTATTAAATGGTCTTGCTCCTCCATATCTGTATGATCTAATCTGCTCCTACTCTCCTGCCCGGACCCTCAGATCATCTGAGCTCGGCCTTTTGTCCACTCCCCGTTTTCGGCTGTCCACAGTAGTGTTAATGCTTCTAAATTATGGAATTCGCTACCCCTTACACTTCGTGATATATCATCCTTGCCTACCTTCAAGACTCAGCTAAAAACTTATCTTTTCAATATGTATTTTGGATAATGTGGCCTTATGTGTTTGTGGATGTGCAAATGTATTGTATAGCACTATGTGAAGCGACCTTGAGCTATGGAAAGGCGCTATATAAATAAAACTTATTCTTCTTCTTAATTAATAATTAATAACATACAGTATAGGCCACAACCTACAATAATTGAGTTCAAAAGTTAATATGAGCTTAATTCATAATACTAGGCATTCTAATCTGAACGATTAATGACTTTTGATTATTCTTAACCATTTACATTTGTTCATTAAGCAGAACTATGTAACCTTTCAAACAGTGACTGTCTGATGTTGTGATCCATCTTTTTTCACTGACATGTGAGAGACTCATACAAAACTATTACAAACTATACAAAAATCTTATTTTTCTTTTATTAATAATGGGATTTAGCAGCTACATATGATGTTTGAAGACAAAACAAGAAGAATTTGAACACCCAAGTTACTTATAGTTGTGTATGAGCAATTGTATGATTTTTTTTTATTCCTGTTTGCTGTTTTCTGTAAGGGTTATGGTGTTTCATTCAGCCTTCTCATTATATTTTACACTTAAAAACTCAGAGATGACCTCAACATTTGTATTGGGCTTTTCGAAAGAGGTTTTTACTCTTATTTGAATCTCATAATAATGTAAAGCCACAGCGCTTGAACTATTTTAATACAGTCAAACAACCGCCCAGCAGTGAGCGGTGACATGACACACGCACATTGAGCTATTTGAATGTGAACTATGTACTGTTTTGTAAACTCCCATCCATAGCAGATAAAAGGATACTTTAGATCACAGACTTCAGCTGACCATTTCCCAGAGTCAGCTGAAGTCTACCTCCTCGGGGGTGATTTTTAGACGATCTTTCTCTCCAACATCTCTCTGGTGCAAAGTATCTCCATAGATATCTATGAGTATCTCTGCTCAAAGCCTTAGTACCGCGGGTCCTGGAAAGACTTATAATATTAACACAGATCCTAGCTCCTGCCTGACTTTTATCCTTCTTTTTCAAATAAAAATCCACAAACCTTTAATCGTATGTAATACATAAGACATCGCTCTGTCTTTCAAATGCCCGCAAAATCTCTTCCCTGCGTCAACACGATAACGACATCTTTTTGTACTGTGGTGGCCACCGTCGTGTTTGGACTGAGCGACTCGTGGCAAATCTATAATACAACGCTAGTGGCCGCTGTAAATCAAGAACAACGCCTTTAAATAACAATCATCATTATAAAAAGGCGCTAAATTGCGTATTAATGGCTAAATCGGGAGGATTTGTGTTTTCATTTGGAAGCTTTTTGCAGGGCTGCATATTTTGAAAATGACCCTTTGGTGGCATGGTTCTATAGGAACCCTTAACGTCCACAGAATCTACAGAAAAGGTTATTTGTAGTTAAAAAGTCTTGTTTTTGGAATATTAAGACATGGTGTTTTAAAGAACCATTAAACCTTTGAAAACTCTTTTCTGCCTCTTTTTTTAAGAGTGAACAAAAAGTTTTCATATTTAAATAGCTGATTTCCATAGAACTCTTGTTTGTATATTAAAATTATTCATAGTCAAAAGAGCTGCCTGTCCATGCAGCCTTATTTGGGTGGAGTGAAGTGATGCTATTTCCACCTTGGGGAATCAGAACAGGTTTAACAGAATTGTTACAGAAAAGATAATAGGACAGCTATGCTATTGTTTAAAATAGTTTTCTTTTTTACTGTGTTCCATTTCTTGATCTTTGTTGGTATGTCTATTTCTCTAACAGATCAGATCAGCGTGCAGTGATGCTGAAAGATCAGAGAGGAGCTGTGAGAGCCGTGATGGACATGAGTCTGTTTGTGCTGCTGCTGCTGCCAGGTCGGTGTCGTTATTTAAATATGTACATGTGCACTTGCATTTATTTAAACATGTTTATTTTAACAGGATTTCTGTTCAGCACTTCTGTTCCAATTACGCGATATTATTACTACATAAACAATAGAATGTCATGGGCAGAAGCTCAGAGTTACTGCAGAATGAAGCACACTGATCTGGCTACTGCAGATACAAAGAATGATGCGAACAGGGTCTTAGGTGCAGTGAACGATGGATACAAGGGATCAGTGTGGATTGGACTGAAGAGAGGGACACAGCGTAAATGGGGTTGGTCTTCGGGAGACAATACTCTTACACAGTACAGTAAATGGGCTACGGGAGATCGTGATCAACCATGTGGTTATTTTTCCACTGGATTTTGGTATGATTTATCATGCTCGACACAAATACACTTTGTGTGCTATAATGGTGAGTAGTTAGTTTTTCGTCTGTGTTTGTATTAAGTTAAACTGAGAAGCACCGAGACTTTATCTTATTTTCGATCTCTTGATAGAAAGTAATACATACTTCAGACTCTTTTCTGCTAAAACCTGGAAAGATGCTCAGAGTTACTGCAGACAGTATTACAAAGATTTGGTCACTATTAAGAGCGCTGAAGAACAGGCCCGGCTATATGCACTTGTTGGATATGGGCCATCGATCTGGATGGGTCTGTTCTCTGACTCTTGGCAGTGGTCTGATCAATGGAGTCTCTTCTTCAGAAACTGGGCAGCAGGACAACCAACTGGATCTGCATCTCGTGACTGTGCTTCCATGTCAACAGCTGACTCTGGGAAATGGTCAGCTGAAGTCTGTGATCTAAAGTATCCTTTTATCTGCCATGGATGTGAGTTTACAAATCACTTCACATTTAACTCAAAAGTTGTATAGCTTTATGAGTTTATTGCATCAGTGTGTCTGTTTTTGAATATCCTTCAGGTCATCGGCTATTTTAATAAAGGTAAACTCAGTTTGATTTGATTGGCTCTTTGCTGTGAGCCATATAAGAACGGTTTTGTGTCATTTTAAAAGGAATTTTACAAAAATTACGGGTGTCACGGTACCATGAACAGATCTTACGGTAACGCTGTGCCATGTTTGTAATTAAATCAACGAAATAAACCAAATTCCTTAATACACAGGTCTAAATGAAAGATCTTGTATACACCATAGTAAAATGTTTTATACTGTATACTACAATATTTTGTAGTATTAACTATAGTAATTGGATAAATTGTAGCAAATACTGTAGTATACTTTAATACATTATTCACTATGGTGGGACTCAAAAACACTAGTATCTACTAGAGTAAAATGTAAAATAATTCCTAGACACTAAAGTACACTAAACATTTTTCATGTAAATGCGCCATAGATTTCATAAACACTGCAATGTTTATAAGGGGAAATATTTGAATCTTTCAACCAATTTGTTAAAAATCACTTATTTATTCAATAAGAAGCATGTGTCTTGATGAATGACTCACTGAATCATTATCTTGTCCGAGTCGTTCAAAACACAGTTTATTTCAGGAGAGAAATGTGGCAAAAAGGCAGATGTAGGGTGAGGGTTTAAATTGATTTAAATTAGATTGTAAATGCGCATATGCAACATTACTTGAGGAACAACGATACTAATGTTTAAAAATGTTTTAAGCACAATTTTTACTTCTGCGTCAGACCTACACGGTAGAATACACTCTTAAAAAAAAAGGTCCTTTAAAGGTTCTTCACAGAGATGCCACAGAAGAACCATTTTTGGTTCCACAAGAAGCCATTCAATCAAATGTTTTTTAAGGAACCATCTCTTTCTAACTTTTTATCATCTAAAGAGCCTTTTTTGCCACAAAGAACCTATTCTGAAACAGAAAGGTTCTTCGGATGTTAAAGGTTCTTTATGGAACCAAAAGTTTCTTCCATAGCATTAAGGAACCTTTTGAAGCACTTTAGCTTCTCCAACTATACACTCTTTAAAATAAAGGGGCTTCAATGGTTCTTCACAGTGATGCCACAGTGATGATTTTTGTTTCCACAAAGAACAATTCATTCAAAGGTTCTTTAAAGAACCATTCCTTTCTTACTTTTTATAATCTGAGGAACCTTTTTCTCCACAAAGAACCTATTGTGAAACAGAAAGGCTCTTTAGATGTTAAAGGTTCTTCATGGAACCAAAATGTTCGTCTTTGGCATCCAAGAACCTTCGCTGAGAAAAATATTTTAAGCATCTTTATTTTTAAGGGTGAATGGTTTCCTTTTTAATTAATTACATATTAAAGCCTGTGATATAACATGACCTGTATGACAGTTAACATAAATGAAAGTGAAATTATAAATAATGTTAAGAAAGTGTGCTCACTTTCTTCATATATCCTTACAATCCCATTTTTCTCCATCAAAGCACCCAAGATTCGTCTACGAAAGTACCAATATTTAAATGAAACGAGGACATTGACTGATGCTCGAAATTACTGCAGAGCGAGATTCAGTGATATGGCAACTGCAGACACCATGAGTGATGTGAACAGCATGATGAACACAGTGGATCCTGGATACAACGGATCAGTGTGGATTGGACTAGTAAGGATCTTACCCACACGTTGGGTCTGGCCTTCAGATAGCACCTCAGTTTCCCAGTACAGTAACTGGAGTCCGGGGGAACCAAGTGGTATTTGGGAGTGCGCAAAGAGTTTGAATGGAAGCTGGTTCGATGAGGACTGTGCTCTTAATCTCCCATTTGTGTGTTTCAATGGTGAGTCATTAAATCTGTTTAATTTTTTTTGTCCAGTCAAGTTGATTCTTGGCTAAGGTTTGGTCTTGTGTTTGTGAACAGACACCACTGGTTATGTGCATATTAACATTCCTCTCACTTGGAGAGATGCTCAGAGTTACTGCAGACAACATCATGCAGGCTTGGCGAGTGTCAGCAGTCCAGAACAACAGCGTCTGATCAGTAATGAATCTTCCTTCTGGATCGGTCTGTTTCTGGACTCTTGGCAGTGGTCTGATGGGTCGAGGATTAACTTCAGATACTGGAAAACTGGATTACCATCCACGATTACAGAAACTGGTATCTGTATTGCCATGTCAACAACTGACTCTGGAAAATGGGCCTATCACAGATATGACCAAAAGTTACCCACTATCTGCTATGGAGGTGAGTGTTCCCAGTTGATAACTGATATCAAAAAAGGAAAGAGATACTACTTGTTTTAGATACTATTAAAGTAGCAGCATTGCAGATTTTCTTTACAATTATTCATATAAAATAAACAGTGTACATAAAAATGGTGAAAAAGGCATTTGAATACAAAAGATACAGTGGACCTTCTATCAATAAGTGGGGCATGTTGTCATGTTGTCATGTTGTATTTTACCCACTAGTCTCAGAGTTCTGAGTATTATATTTGTGTGTGTGTTCCTCTAGATGACAAGTTAGTTAAAAAACAACTGGTCAGACTTAACTTGTCATGTGGTGGAAAATGCAAGTTAAGTGATACTTCACTTCAGACAACCGTTCTAAATGAGGTATGTCTTTGTCCTAAATACTTTGATTCATTTTGTACACAAAGTATTTTTGTGCTGTTTAAGATTAAATATAATAAACTGGTCGATTACATTTCATCCTGTACATTATGTCCACATAGCCACAGCCACTATTGAACTGATAACGTAATAGCACAAATAAAAAAATATGATTTCTAATCATTATTTTTCTATGCCGAAAACCCCAAAATATTTTAAACCTTTAAAGATTTAGTGTGTTTGTCAGTGACTTTTTCTTAAAATCTCCTGTATGTAAATATAACAAAATATTAAAAATATATAAACCTTGTGTTGTGTTTTGATCTGTGGGATTTTTTTTTCCTCAAAAATGCTGTAATTATGTTTTTCCAACACTTTGTGTTGTTTTAAAAGACGATTGACACAACAGCAAAGACTATGTGTGATATCTATCCAATATATGAACCATCATTTCTCATTACTTGATTGCATATTTATTTTATGAAATATGAATTTTATATTTTCCAGGTTAAAAAAAAGCTACAACGTGTGGGACTGGGAAACTACGTCTGGGTAAGATGGGGAAGGATTGGATAAAATGCATTTCATCTGAGAGCAACTTTTCAGCAGGATTAACACAATAATAATGCCATGGGTCTACTTATCTATCATTCACTGTTATAAACGCAATCAAAGAATAATGTGTCAATTAAATATTTCTTGTTTTAAACTCTTTTCATTTACATGGCATGCATAGAGATTTAGATTTACAGATTTAATGATGTAACTTCTTTAAATTCAGATGAATCTGCAAAAGTTGTTTTTTATTGACAGTCTTGTGTGAGTGTATATTTGCTGATAAAACAAGAACTATATTTACGCAGTACTGCGATGAAGAGCTAAATATGGGTTGTTCCTCAAATGAAAAGTCAGTATGGTATACAATACTGCAAAAAAGCATTGAAAGTAGTCTTTATGAATCTTTTGTTCTGCTTTGTTTTTGCATTTTTTATGGTTTATTGTGAAGGTTCTGGGAGCATTCTTATGGTCAAAGTTTGTCGCAACAGCTAGTTCATAAAACATGAATGGCGTGACCACATGAGCAAAATGTAAATGCCATTTAAAAATAAAAAGAGAAAGTGTATTTTATTATTTACCTTGTTATTCATTGCATAGTACACCATCACCATGAAATCTTACATTTTCCAAAACCAAGATATTTTATTGTAATTTTATAATACCAAAATGTTATGTATGGGTATGACCTTTGCAAAAACAGATAAATTGTTTTGAAAAACATGTGCTCAGACCCGAGACCCCACATACTCCCATCATGCCTTTGTTGTATGGTACATTTCACTTCCTGCTTTACCACCTGGAACGGAAGAAGCTATATAATTATACGTTTTCATCAAAATATAAGATGTTTGTGCAAAAAAGGCCCCAAATTATTACTCTTGGAGAGCAAGTAACATTAGATCATGACCATTTAATTTCACCCAGTGTGTTATATTGCCGTGTTTGAAAGTAAGCAGTCTACCAAGTTTTAAGTCCGAAGGTGAATAAATAACATAGTTATTGGCTTGTTAAAAAGGGAGTCGACTCATAATCACCCAAACGAGACATGACCTTGTCCGAGTCTCCAACCGCCGTGTACCTACGTCACTAGAAATAGTTCCCTCCTACGTTTAGCTGGGACTGCCACAAAACTTTACTCTCCTCCAACAAATACTGTTCCTTGTTCGTGATGCGTGTGCATCATGTCTAGAACCTGTGTTCTGGGTTGTGAATCTAAGTCCTTCTTATTTAAACTACCAAAGGAAGAACCTCTGAGGAAACAATGGTTACAGTTCATTTTTCAAATGACACCAAAGCAGTGTAACCCCAAGGTTTTACTGTGCGCACATCATTTCACTGAAGATTGCTTCAATAATCTTGGCCCGTTCACGCATGATATCTTAAACGACTATTCTTAAAAGAAGGGGCAATCGCTTTTTATATTGGACCTGTAAGCTCCACTGAATCACAACCTGTAAGTGTGACCATTTAATTTTGTCTTAACTTCAAGAAATATTTGTGTACCTTATGTATGTGTTTACATGTACTGTTATTTCTGGGGTATTACATTTTGTTTATCTAGCTATGAACTCGGCTTATTTAAGTGTTCAATCTATTATCGTCTATCTACTATCGTCTTAGGAAGTTTCTTCGTCAGACTCGGCCTCAAACTGGTAAGGTAAAATCCCAGCCATCTCTTTCGATACACTGTATATAATATCCAACCACCCGTAATCCAGTAATGATGGTAGGCGTTCCATTTGCAACAAATGATGAATGCTGTAACAGTATCAATTCAATTCAATTCAAGTTTATTTATATAGCGCTTTTCACAATGTGCATTGTTCCAAAGCAGCTTCACAGGAGCAAATAAGAAAACACAGAAGTAAAACACAGCACAGTGTTTATAGGACAAGCAAGATCATTCTAATAGATAATATCTAATAAATAAATAAATAGATAGATGCAGTCTCCCGGTGAGCAAACCAACACTGCCCTGCTGTGGCGAGGAACCAAAACTCCAATGATTAATTGATGGAGAAAAAAAAACCTCGGGAGAAACCAGGCTCAGCCGGGAGGACCAGATCCCCTCTGACGTGTCATAGCTGCACTCAGTGACCCCGACCAAGTCACCGAGCAACCACCCACGAGGAAGAGGGAGAGCCCACCGACAGCGACCCAGGTAATCCCACTCGCCGAAACCATGCACGTCCAGCCCGGTCCCACTCCACGATCGACACCAGAAAACAGAGGAACAACCAGGGAAAATAGTAATGGCATATTGGAACCATATTCCTCTGCTGTCTGACATCGACCACAAAACAAGACCAAACCAGACCCACACAGCCCCAACAAATAAGATCCCAACCAACGAGATCCCCCCAACCCCCACACGAACACGAACACCCGCCCGGCAATCGCCAATCAGGGCCCCTGAATGCAGCTATAACTTCAAACTGCTGACATGTGATGTAGTTTAGCATTAAATACCAAGCATTGTAACTTTTAGCATTAATGTGACAAGTAGTCCGTCTTTGCTCTTGGATGGGGATAGAATGGTCAGAGCTGGGATGGTCAGATGGTCGCCTTTCTCTTGGGTGGTAATGGGGTTGCCTTAGATGGAGCTGGGATGGTCAGTCAGTCCGCAGCTGGCGTAGTCTCTAGTTCGGGATAGGCATATGACGTCCATCTGGGCCTGGAGGAATCTCTCCCTACCTCGGGATGGGCATCCCGAGGCGGAGGCAGAAAGAGAATAATTAGCGTAGCTGCTGTTCATTTACTATGCATTAGTGAAAGCTTGGGTGAAAAGATGTGTCTTTAATCTAGATTTAAATTGGGAGAGTTTGTCTGACCCTCGAATAGTATCGGGAAGACTATTCCAGAGTTTAGGTGCTACGTATGAGAAAGCTCGACCCCCTTTGGTAGATTTTGTTATTCTAGGTGTTACCAAAAGTCCTGAGTTTTGAGATCTTAGAGAGCGTGATGGGTTGTAATGTGATAGAAAGCTCTGTTAAGTAGGTAGGGGCTAAACCTTTTAAGGCTTTATAAGTAATTAAAAGAATTTTAAAATCAATATGATACCTAATGGGTAACCAGTGAAGCGATGATAAAATTGGGGTAATGTGATCGTATTTTCTTGACTTGGTTAGAACTCTGGCAGCTGCATTTTGAACTAACTGTAGTTTGTTTATTGTAGATGCAGGACAACCACTAAGAAGAGCATTGCAGTAGTCAAGTCTTGAGGTCACAAATGCATGAATAAGAGTTTCTGCGTCAGCAACACATAAAACATTTCGTAACTTGGCAACATTTCGAAGGTGGAAGAAGGCTGTTTTTGTGATATTTGAGATGTGATTTTTAAATGACAGGTTGCTGTCTAATATAATGCCTAGGTCTTTAACTGTATTTGTCGGAGTAACAGTGCAGCCTTCGATTTGCAGGTTATAATCTGAGATATTCTGTATATAATATTTCTGTTTTGTTAGAGTTTAAAAGAAGGAAATTACTAGTCATCCAATGTTTTATATCTTTGATGCACCCCCTGCCAGTTTGGATAGCTTGAAGGAATCATCTGGTCTTGATGAGATATATAGCTGAGTATCATCTGCATAACAGTGGAAGCTAATTCCATGTTTTCTAATAATGTTGCCGAGGGGCAGCATGTATATGGAGAAAAGCAAGGGTCCTAAAACCGATCCCTGAGGTAATCCATAGTTTACTTGCGTTAGATTTGACGATTCCCCATTTAAATGGACATATTGATATCTCTCAGATAAGTAAGATCGGAACCATTGTAGTGCCTGTCCATGAATACCGGTATAATTTTGTAAACGATCTAAAAGTATTTTATGGTCTACAGTATCGAACGCAGCACTAAGGTCAAGCAGGACTAGGAGTGAGATGTTACCTTTATCAGATGCCATAAGTAGATCGTTTGTAATTTTAACGAGCGCAGTTTCGGTGCTATGATGCGGTCTAAAGCCAGACTGAAATTTTTCGTGCATGTCATTATTTTGTAGGAAAGAGCACAACTGAGTGGACACTACTTTTTCTAGTATTTTAGACAAGTACAGGAGATTAGAAATCGTTCTATAGCTTCCAAGTTCACTGGGGTCTAAGTTTGGTTTTTTGATAAGAGGCTTGATTACAGCCAGCTTAAAGGGTCCTGGGACATGGCCTAGATTAATCGACGAGTTGATAATATTATAAATGGGCTCAATTGCAACAGGTAGTAACTCTTTTAATAATGTAGTTGAAATGGGGTCTAATATATAAGCATGTTGTCGGTTTGGATGTTGCAATAAGTGTAATTAAATCTTCCTGTTTTATAGGTGAAAAACACTGTAGCTTTTCTTTTGGGGTGATGGTTGATACTAATTCATCAGACACACTTGGCGGTTGGGTTTTAACTACATCGTCTCGTATTTTTTCGATTTTTTTCTGTAAAAAATGTCATGAATTCATTGCTACCAAGGTGTGGCGGAATAGCCAGGTCAGGTGAAGTCTGTTTGTTTGTTAGTTTAGCAATTGTACTAAATAAAAACCTTGGATTGTTTTTGTTAGTTTCTATGAGGTTACGAAGGTGCTTGGCTTTTGCTGCTTTTAGTGCCTTTCTATAACAGTTTACACTCTCTTTCCATGCAATTTTAAAGACCTCTAAATGGGTTTGTTTCCATTTGCGCTCCAGTTTACGCGTTTCTCTTTTTAGGCCGCGAGTGGTGCTATTGTACCATGGTGCTATGATCTTCTCATTAATCTTTTTTGACTTAATAGGTGCGACCGCTTCTAATGTATTAGAGAAAATAGTTCCCATGTTGCTGGTCATGTCATCGAGCGATTCTGTATTAATTGGCAGTGTTATTAAAGGAGTCAGATCTGGCAAGTTCTTTACGAAACTATCTTTAGTAGATGAGGTGATTGTTCTACCCTGTCGATAACGAGCTATACGACTGATTTTCTGCAGTGCGCATGTTATAAGATGATGATCCGAGACATCGTCGCTTTGAGGTATAATATCGATATTGGTTAGATCGGCTCCGTGAGATATAATCAGGTCGAGTGTGTGATTAAGTCTATGAGTGGGTCTATTGATGTTTTGTGTTACACCAAAAGAGTGTAGAAGCTCTTTAAACACCACTGCTAATGCATCGTTAGCACTATCTACATGGATTTTAAAATCTCCAACAATCAGTACTTTATCAACGTTAACCAATAGGACCGATAAGAAGTCCGCGAACTCCTTCAGAAAGTTAGTGTAGGGCCCAGGGGGTCTATACACAATAGCCAGTGTTAGAGAAAGCAATGGTTTTTTACTTTTGTTTGGAACAATTATGTTCAACACAAGCACTTCAAATGATTTAAACTTATGCTCTGTTCTCTGAGTTACGGTAAGAAAGTCTCTAAAGATTGTTGCGACACCACCACCTCGACTAACCGGCCGTGGCTCATGCATATAACTGTAGCTTGGTGGAGTGGACTCATTTATATCAAAATAATAATTTGGTTTAAGCCAGGTTTCAGTAAGGCAGAGTATATAAAAACTGTTGTCTGTGATCATTTCATTTACAATAACTGCCTTTGAATTTAGTGATCTAATATTAAGTAACCCGAACTTTAGGAGTTGGTTTTTCTCATCAAAGATATTGTCTTTGGGTTTAATCACGATAATGTTTTTTCTCTGACTTTGACATACATTTTTATTTAGTTGTATTATTCGGGGGACAGACACAGTCTCTATGTATTTGGATGTAGTAACATTTTTAACAGTTGAGTGAGAGGAACACAGACTATGGTTAACGCTTGTACTTACTAGTCAAATGGTGCGTAGCGTCTTTGAGATGTTGTCAGACAGGAGTTCCGCTCCAATGCTGCTGGGGTGCAGGCCGTCGGGGCGGAAAAGCCAAGGTCGCACCCAGAACAGATCGAAATTATTTACAAGGAGCAGCTTCTGTTCAATACACCATGACATTAACCATTGATTAAGCGTAAATAGTCTACTGAACTTTTCATTCCCTCGTCGGTAAGTAGGAAGCGGCCCTGACACGATGATCCTCGCCGTGGGCGATGCGTTGCGTACAGTATCGACCAGACTCCTGAAATCCCGCTTCAGGACCTCCGACTGCCGCATCCTGACATCGTTCCCCCCCGCGTGCAGTACGACAGCTCCGACGCTACCGTCGTCCTTCAGGATCGAAGTTACCTGCGCAGAGACATCGAGAACACGGGCGCCAGGAAAACAGTGAGTGCGAACCTTACCTTGATTGAAGGAAGCGCGTACGTTCCGGACGATTGAGTCTCCGACGACCACAGCGTTGCATTCCGTCTCGCAGAGGGCGGCAAAGCGGTTCCTGGTCGGGATCTCAAAAACCGGTGGCATAATAAAACAACATAAAATCCAGGCCCGGGGTTTGTTTCAGAAACGAGGTTAGTGAAAACTAGAGTCCACCAAGAGTATATTAACCCTGAAATGAGGGAAACTCTGGGTTTTCTGTTTCAGAATGTGAGGTATGTCAAACCTGAGAAAGCGGGGTAACTCAAGCCCGTTTCTAAAAGAGAGGTTACTTATACTCAGAGTCAGTAACCATAGTAACTTACTCTGTGAACCTAACCTGGTCTGGAGCAGGTTTTCTTTGGTAAACCCAGAGTTTATTTCGATTTCCTCTCCCTTTTAAAGTGCAAGTCGTGTAAATCATTCATTCATTCATTAAAACAGTCACTCATGGCACACAGTACGATCACACAGAGGCCATCTCAGTGACTTAATGTCATATGTGCTTTTATAGAAGATCCATGAAGAGGCTTAATTTATTGGGATGTACATGGCTTTCAGGAGAGCAATTTCCTTGTGAATTTTTATTAACACTGTACAGTTTTTCTTTACAGTGAATCGGATATAACAAAATATATCTCATCCATCCTTACATCAATAACATCAGACATCGTACGTGTATTACATCAGAGCATAATTTTCTATGGATGATGAGAAATGACTTAATAAGGTGTATAAATAAAGAAATTAATAAATACAGACATACATACATGCAGAAATTAAGCGATAAAGGTAATACATAAGGAAATGTTGACATGCAGCCATTCAAACTCTATCTGCTTAGAGCAGGGTTCAAATTCTGATGCCCTACAGGTGTCCTTTAAACCAGACTTCTGACTCAACTACTAGAGCACTCATTGGGAGTCAGAATATATGCTTTTTTAATTATTTTTGTCTTATTTCTGTTGAGTTTCCTAGAGTTGGTTGAACCTCCTTATTGAAACCAGCCCCTGGTCCTCTCTCGTCGTACCTTCCTTTCGCTAGTCCTTTTATGCTTCCGATTTCCTCCGTGAGAGATGCCAGACCGCTGCAACTCTCATTATTACTCGGGTCACCGCCTCGCATCATTCCCTCATGGCTCTCGTCCCCCCTTGCTCGTTTCAAACGCGTTTGTGCAATCATAACATACAATACCATCTGACCAATCACATGACACTAGGCAAGCGGATAGGATTAGACGGATGAATTGCGGAACGAATCATTTGAGAGTCATTCAAAAAGTAAGGTAAAGTACTGAAAGTAAAGCCTGAAAGTAAAGTACTCTTTAATACAAAAGCAACCAAAGTGGAATGTGAATTTGTTTTTTGTTTTATGTATAAATTGAGTTTCATGTTTTTCTTTGTATCTGAATATGGTTAGCCATACAGGGTTTTAGACTAGTCCTAGATTAAAGTCAATGTTAGAGCTGTCTAAATTGAAAATATTTAAAACATCTTAAGATTCAAAGTCAGTAATGTTTCTGTAAGGCATGTTTGTAAAAACCATGTCCTAATTTAACTAAAGCCTAGTCCTAGTTTAATCTAATCCCAGGAAACCATCCCAATATGTACACATTTGTCCTCTTATTTAGTTTCAGCTGTTGGTGACGATGAATATGTTGGTGCCTTTAATAACGTTCATTGAACATCTTTTAAAAAACATGTGTCCTTCGAATTGTGACAAATGCCAGGGACCCTAGAATTTGCGGACCCTCCTTAGTAAGATTCATATTGAACTGTCTTTTTATTATATATATATGTAAAATAAATAGTAAGTTTGACATTTTAATGACAATATATAAGTTCACTGTTAACGATTTCCTTGTATTTTTACAGTAAGTTACTGGCAGCACGGTTGCCAGTAAGTTACTGTATTTTGAATTACAGTACTGTACTGTAATGCCTTATTACAGTACAAAAAATATTACTGTATAGCTACAAAACAGTATTTTACTGTATTTATACAATATTTTGTAATTTAGTCTATTTTTACTGTATTTGTATTATACTGTAATTTGCTGTAATACCTATATTGCCACATTATTACTATTTAATTACAAAAAACATTATATATTATAGCTAGTTTAGATATAAATCTATAGTTATTCATATTACAAAACTGCTATACTTGACATTATAATTCAAAAGACAATCCAAGCAATGTTTGCATCAAACATATTTTTATTGAATAATTTCATTGAAACAAATGATTAACATTTGATTTCTTAAAATGAAACAGTTGAAACAGTATTGAAGTATTATGCATTATATTGATAAAAATATATATATATATGAAAAATGACTATGTATATATTACAACATTAAGGTGACAATAAAAAATTAAACATTACACATCAAAAGAAACAATACCAGATGTCATTAAACAGATGTCATTAAACTAGGGCTAAGAGAACATTGGTCTGTAGTTAAAAATGTTTAGTTTGAAATCTTCCATTCAAACTCCAGCAGGGACTGCATGAAGCTGTTAACATGGGGGTTAATGGCCACCGCCTTCTCTGCACCACCTTCCCTGTCTTTTTGATTACTCCCTGTCTGGATGTGCATTTTTTCCCATCTTCAGGATTGACTCTGGCAAGAAACCTGTTAGCAATATCATACACATTAAGTCAACAAATATGCCTATTTGTATTATGTTTACAAATATACAGAAGATTCAAATACACTCAACTCAGCCATGAATTTACTCCAATCCTGAAACCTTTTGCTCTTATTCTATATATGATATATATAAAAATGATCAAAAAAGACAATTGTGTAAGCAGTTCTGTAAGTGTCTTGTGTGGCTTGTGTGAGAGTGTAGTGTGAAGGTGTGTGAGAGTGTAGTGTGAAGGTGTGTGTAGGCCTGTCGCGATAGTCGATAAATCGATTAATCGCACAATAAAAAAAAATGACCTCCATAATTTTTCCGGCCGCGATAATTTCATTTGCATACTTGTTTGTTATCCGCGATTGAATGACAACTCTCGTTTCCTTAGCATAGGAGAAATGAACCCTCTTGTCAGTTGCATTGTCTTTTGTGTGGGGAGGCGGCGCTTGTCAGTCACATGGACTTTGTGTGGGAAGGCGGGAGTGTTTGAGGCGACTGCAGAGAAGAGCGAAAAGACGAGACGCAAGTTGTGACATGGAATTGGTTTCAAAGCCAAACGCGACAGCTGCAGTGTGGGAGCACTTCGGATTCAAACCAAATGACTGTGGTGAACCACTTAACCTGAGCGAGCCGGTATGTCGCATTTGTTTTAAAACAGTATCGACTAAAACCGGTAACACAACAAACATGCACATGCACCTAAAACACAATCATCCGTTGCAGTTTTCCCAGATGGGAAAAAAAAGCTACAACAGACGGGCCGTCTTCGTCTTCCCGACAGTGCACCATAACTGGGGCATTTAGTCAACAAACAAAGTACAAACAGGACAGTGCAAAATGGTGTGCACTCACCGACAGTGTAGTTCGCTTGATTGCTAAAGAGATGCTGCCCTTTAGTATCGTCGAAAAGCTGGCATTTCGACGAATGCTGCAAACATTTGACAGCCAGTATGAATTGCCTGGGAGAACATACGTGTCACAAACGGCAATTCCACAACTGTACAACAGCATTAAAGATGGCATACTAAACGAGATCAAAGACATCCAATTTTTCTCTGCCAATACGGATATGTTGCGCCTATTGTTTAATATTTTTTGAAGTGCAATTTTGTTTACATCCATTTTATTTATTGTTTTTGGTATTTATTCAAGTGCATTTTTTGTTAACAGAGACTGAGAGTCCATTGCTTTTATTGGTTTTGGTTGTTTTGTTCATTGTTATTGTGGATATTTAAAATGTTTTCCATTTTCAGTGTTAAATAGTCTTTGGAAATAAACGTTTATTGAATTTTGAAAGGTGTATGTGCATTATTATGCCATTATCATTATTCTAGATGAAAATGGTCTCAGATCGACAATATTATCGTTTATCGCGATAATTTCTTGGACAATTTATCGTCCAGCAAAATTTGTTATCGTGACAGGCCTAGGTGTGTGTGAGTGTAGTGTGTGGCTGTGTGAGAGTGTCGTGTGTGTCTCGGTAAGCACAAACTTATCGTGCATAATGAGCCTTGGTGTGTCTGGTATCAGCTGCTGTGCCTCCACATCTGCCTGGGTTGCAGTGACCTGTAACATAGTCAAACAACATGAAGCAAAACACAAAACTTGAAGTAACTACAGAAAACACGATGGCATCAGGCTCCAGTTCTTCAATCTAAAAATGAAAGGTAACTGCAAATGTTTTCATGGTACTGCAGGCAAAACAAACAATGAATATGTTGAGATAAAACAACACTTACATCAGTTAAGATGAACAGGGAGTCCATAGCTCTCTGAAGAAGGCCATCAAGAGCAGGATGACTGAAGCCGCCATTAAATCTTGATCTTGTAGTGTCCTTGAGTCATTCTCCATTTCGGTCAGCAGAGCCTGAATCTCACCTTTCCACCTCAACTTCTGATGCTGGAAGTAGTTGATGATTCGCCTGCCTTTATTCTGCAGTGCCACAGTGAGTCTTGTGAGGATGTCATCCTATGTTAACAAATATAACCTTATTGTAAGTGTTACTAAAAACTCACTAGTAAAACCCAAAACAAATTTGAATTAAAAGTTGTATTATTATGGTCAATACTTACAGAAAACCCATAAACCCAGGGTGCAAAAGTGGACCAAACTGTCACGTTAGAGCTGTAAGAAAAAAAAATATGTTACTTGCTGACATTTTGAAACCATTCTGTTTATTAAATACGTTTAAGATAGCCAAGCAAAAATGTAGCAAAAGGATCATTTAAATGTTTTCCCTTTATGCATTAATATTAAGAGTTCAGATATTGGGGATTGCATTTTCGGTTACATACCGAAATAGTATGTGTGTAGCGAAATTCAATGTGGTTTTGAAAATGCATTTTCAAGCTAATCGCGCTCGTCTCTCCGACGTACAGTGTCAACGTAAAGGCGGAGCCGTTACCAAAGGACGTGCAATGATTTGAGGCTTTGAAAACTTGTTATAAGTGTTGTAAGCAACATTGCTACAAATATGCTACCATATAATACTTATTGGCCAACTGAATGTAGAAAGAACATCATCTCTGCTTTTCTGATATACCGTCATAAGTAAACTGTAATAACAACGCAAACCCATTTATTCACCTAGTACCTTAATGAAAACAGCAGTAATCTGTATAGATCGCACTCATCTCAGTTAAATATTACATTTCACTTCGTGTGGAGCAGTTTGGTGCTGTGTAGGCTACTTACAATGCCTTTGTTTTTCACATGCGATTTATTTGGGCTGAGTGAGAGCTTGAGATAGAACCTGAAAGCGTGTGTCAAATCTGGCTCTATTAACAGACAAACTGTGTTGATATTCATATATCCAAACAGTATTTTTACTTTTAAAAGAAGACGCAAATACCGATTAGTGATTGATATGAAAATGTTGTTTTAGCACGTGCACAGCTAATTCACGAGTCAGCCTGTCATACGGTCGAACTGAATACTGCGGCTGCTTCTCCCTGCCCCTTACTGAGCAGAGTGTGGTGTAGTGTTATACATTTAAGCCAAGATAAGCGACCCTAAGCTGGGACAGCAAGACAGAGCTCGCGAGGAGTCTTAGTTCAATGGGTTAACGGGAATAAATTGGTTAACGGGAGTTTTGTCTATTGCCAAATACAAGTCATTCACCTACCTTGCCATTGTAAACGAACTTCAACAATTTGATAGAAAATCAACCCTCATGATTACTTAAGTGGGTTGTGTAAATCGGGTTTAAGCAGTGGGTGGACATCTAGTTTAATTTCTGAGGGAGACTAGGCCTGTCACGATAACAAATTTTGCTGGACGATAAATTGTCCAAGAAATTATCGCGATAAACGATAATATTGTCGATCTGAGACCATTTTCATCTAGAATAATGATAATGGCATAATAATGCACATACACCTTTCAAAATTCAATAAACGTTTATTTCCAAAGACTATTTAACACTGAAAATGGAAAACATTTTAAATATCCACAATAACAATGAACAAAACAACCAAAACCAATAAAAGCAATGGACTCTCAGTCTCTGTTAACAAAAAATGCACTTGAATAAATACCAAAAACAATAAATAAAATGGATGTAAACAAAATTGCACTTCAAAAAATATTAAACAATAGGCGCAACATATCCGTATTGGCAGAGAAAAATTGGATGTCTCTTTGATCTCGTTTAGTATGCCATCTTTAATGCTGTTGTACAGTTGTGGAATTGCCGTTTGTGACACGTATGTTCTCCCAGGCAATTCATACTGGCTGTCAAATGTTTGCAGCATTCGTCGAAATGCCAGCTTTTCGACGATACTAAAGGGCAGCATCTCTTTAGCAATCAAGCGAACTACACTGTCGGTGAGTGCACACCATTTTGCACTGTCCTGTTTGTACTTTGTTTGTCGACTAAATGCCCCAGTTATGGTGCACTGTCGGGAAGACGAAGACGGCCCATCTGTTGTAGCTTTTTTTCCCCATCTGGGAAAACTGCAACGGATGATTGTGTTTTAGGTGCATGTGCATGTTTGTTGTGTTACCGGTTTTAGTCGATACTGTTTTAAAACAAATGCGACATACCGGCTCGCTCAGGTTCAGTGGTTCACCACAGTCATTTGGTTTGAATCCGAAGTGCTCCCACACTGCAGCTGTCGCGTTTGGCTTTGAAACCAATTCCATGTCACAACTTGCGTCTCGTCTTTTCGCTCTTCTCTGCAGTCGCCTCAAACACTCCCGCCTTCCCACACAAAGTCCATGTGACTGACAAGCGCCGCCTCCCCACACAAAAGACAATGCAACTGACAAGAGGGTTCATTTCTCCTATGCTAAGGAAACGAGAGTTGTCATTCAATCGCGGATAACAAACAAGTATGCAAATGAAATTATCGCGGCCGGAAAAATTATGGAGGTCATTTTTTTTTATTGTGCGATTAATCGATTTATCGACTATCGCGACAGGCCTAAGGGAGACTGCAACGTTTGTCGGCGACCTTTTCTCTCTCATTCCACATTTAAAACAACATTGTGAATACACACACATAAACACATAAAACACATAAAATAAACCAAACTGCAAACTTACCGAACTGCCCGAAATCGAGTTGAATATCCTCCTCTTGCTGCAGCCAGGAGTTGTGCTCTGTGTGATTTGACGTGATATGACGTTGTGGCGCACTTTTTGCCTGGCACATTACAGCGAGGCTACAGCGAGGTTACAGCGAGACCAAATATACTGTAAAAGTTTCCCGCTCAATCAAAATGACCCACAATGCATTATGAACTGCAGTATTTTACTGTAATATACACATACAGTATTGTACTGTGGATTTTTACAGTAATGTGCTGCTAAATCTACAGCGATATCTAACAGTGTTGGCTAGAATCATGTTGAACTTAACTTATAAACATTAACTTTTGTCCAATAAAAGTGGACCTAATAAGGGGAAAAAAATATACGTTTGTTTTGATTTGTGCCCAGTAATTACGACACAAAATGTAAAGTATGCCCTGAATAAACTTCAGCTGAAAGGAATAGCACTCTCAAATTTCTTTCATGATTTACGTCCCCTCATGTCATTCCAATCCTTTACAAATTCCTTTCATCACGACAAGAGTGTGATAATTTTAAACTGTAGTGTAAACTTGCCTTAAATGAGTACCAGTTTCGTTGTATTATAAAATTGCAGATTAATAGTAAAACGTCTTCAAAATAGACCAGGAAATTTAACTCTCATTTGTATTGTGTAATGGAAATGCAATTTTAATGCAGTCAAATAAAAGCCCTGCAGTCACAAAATACACACATGACGGGCCATTTGACTATGGAAAGTGTTTATTTCTTGTCTTTTTTTCTTGTTTTTTAATGGTTTTGTTGAGGAATGCTTAGTGTTTCAAGTTAGTGTGTAAACTGAAAAACAGGAGATGGGATGAAGTCTGCTTTTGACTACACTGTGTAAAAAATGGTTAAGGATAATAATCGAGTATTAAAGTGAAACTTAAAAGGATAGAGGGATTTTGAATTCTAGTTTGTGTTGAAGAAATAAATAACAATGTCAGGCTAAGAGGAATGAAGGTGGGGAATGTTAAATTAATATGTTAATTGTTTAATTATATTAATGTCAAATAACACGTGCTTACCTATATGTAAATATGCATATATACAATATATACATTTGTATACATATATATGCATGTGTGTACATAACATATATAATAAGTCAGTCATCATTCAGTTAAAATCATTACGGATGCATCTTTAGTGCTGTTAGTATTTTTATCCTTTTCATCTTATTGGCTCATTTTTATCATTTCCTGATTTAAATAGATTTTTAAATTAGAACGGGATGGTCTGAGATGCACTTTATTCAGGGAACGCACATAAAACATATACCTTGAAACGTATACATCGCCTGACAAATGCATGATAGAAAGATAGATATTCATGATGAACCTTCAAGTTCTCTCATATCAAATAATGTATGTGCTCAGAAAACTTCAAACTTTATTATAGAAATTAAAAGGGAGCTTTACAGCATTCCATGTCGTGATAGAACGTGCAGAAACAAGTTATATGTAAATTAGCTATTTGAATAAGAAAACTGCTGATTTCTTGTCATCACATTGTTTGAAACAACATTTTAGAAATTTGCTTTCAGATAATGTATGAAGTCTAGACATCTGAAAAGTGAAATGTGGTGTTTCTTCGTGTGGCTCAGCTCCATTTCACTTACCATGCGAAAAATATTTATGTGAAGGATTTTGTGGCCTATAACATGGGCTTGGAATTATGAGGCTCTGCGTTCTGAGCCGTTTTGAAATAACAAGCTTTAAAGTTTTTCCATTCCATATGAAATTTGACTTTGTAGATAAAACCTTTTTGTCGTCTAAAAAAGTCCCTAAATCGAAACGACGTTGCGTAAAAATATAAAATATGTATATGTACACATAGGTTCATATCACAAAAAAAGTACAAAATGTCAGATAGAACCTTACAATTCCGAGGAGATGATCGTCCCACACATAATCTACTTGCATTATCTGTTAAATAGCGTTTACAGCGATAACTACACTCATTCTGGACGATGCATGGTTATGTCACAGTTATATTCTGTTCTGTTTTGGCTCTGTCGTTGGTGTTCCCTTTGCCTGACTTCCTCATTAGTTAATTCATCCTTCATCTGAAAATGTTCCCCATGTATTTAAACCCCATGTATTCCTCAGTTCCCTGTCTGCTGTTGATTATGTTGCGAGCGTGCATTTGTTTGCCTGGTCAACTATTGAAGGACTCATTGTGGATTCTACTTCGTCGTGCGTGTTGGTATATAGCCATTCCGTGACTAGTAAATAAAAAGATTACACATTTTTAGGATAGATCATTTCACATCACATTGAAACAAACGGTTTCCTTTTTTTTGCTTATCCGTGTCTTATTCAAAACTTTGAATGTAGTTCAATGATGTCGTGTCACTAAACAGGAAAACTAATGCAAAGCTATATTGAAAGGTTAACAACACTGTCTTCTATAAAGATTGACCACTTTTTGACCAAGGTTATATTGTAAACATGAACTCGTATAATTGCTTATTAGAATTTAAGGACAACGTGCAGTTAACAAACAAAACTTCTTATGAAATGTATAGTAAATCTGCAATGTACTTGTAGCAGGTACACGACGACTTCATCAGCTGAGAGTTAAGCCTCCCGAGCAATCTGTGGAGTGGTGAAATAAAGACCGGACAAAAACATGCATGTGATCACCTCGTCTTGTTATGACCTCTTTCACAATGCTCACATTAGAGCAAACACATGTCAAAACATGCATTATTTAACAATAGATTGCTTCATGTAAACATTCACGGTTTCAGTACCTTTATTGTAAGTTCAGAGCAATTCCATCATGATCTGTCCATCCGCCGATCGCTGTGTTGCTCATTTGCATATGCGAATGCTATTCAGTGTCACAAGACTTGAGAGTTCTGAGTTTCCCTTAACTCAATCATATCAAATGCATATTTAAACACGACACCCGTTTTAAGTTGCTCTTGTGCAGTTTGTTAGTAAACTAAGCTTTGTTTGAACTGATATATAAACACATTCATCACCAGTAAGTAACCACTATCTCAGAGCATACGTGTCCTCCAACCACAGGTGAACATCGTGATTTCACTTCATGATTTAAACATGCAAAACCTTACCAATATCAAACACATCAGACAAATATACATATAGGCTACTTAAACATGATGAGAACAGCTGTATATAACAAATAGAGACTTAAACTTTACTGCAGCGGCTCTTGTCAAAGCGACGTGTCAAAAACTCATAGCAACGCGTGCTTCATTGTTTTAACCTCGATTAGATGCAGACGCGTGTTGGATTAGTACATAACGGCAATAACAACGGCTTTAAACGGCGGTTCAAGTTCAGACATACAGAAGAAACTTAATTTGCACCCAGCACGTCGGAAGCGAGATAGGGACTCACAAGCGCATGTCTGCTCCCGCTTTGTGTTTGAGCTGCAAGTCACAAGCCTGCGTTACATCGACCAATGATTACTATTCCAATTAACCGTTTTAAAATTGCACATAGGCTGAGATGTATACCGTATTTCACAATCATGTGTTAAACATTAAAAATTGCATTTAATTTAATTATACATAGGGTTAATATATAGTCTCTTCAAGTACCACCAGTGGCACCACAGTTTGAGACCCACTGGTCTACGGAAACTCGATTTCCTTAATACATTTACACATGCAGAAATAATTGTAGTTGCATCAATTGTGACAAACAAACAATTGGGGCATCACATTCTCAATACTTATTCAATCTTTCTCCCACTCTTTTCAGACTAGAAGAGTGTGCATTGATGCTGAAACATCAGAGAGGAGCTGTGAGAGCAGTGATGGACATGAGTCTGTTTGTGCTCCTTCTGCTGTCAGGTTGGTGTCGTCATTTCAATCTGTTTTCACAAGTATATGTGCACATGATTTGTTTTGTTCATTTTAACAGGACTTGTGTTCAGCGTTTCTGGTCTTTGGCGAGATTATCACTACATAAATCAGAATAAGACATGGTCAGACGCTCAGAGTTACTGCAGAGACCTGGCTACTGTAGACTCGATGAGTGACGTGAGCAGAATGATGAGTATAGTGGAGGCTGGGTTCAATGGATCAGTGTGGATTGGACTGAAGAGGGCGACACAGACTCGTTGGGGTTGGTCAATGGGAGATGATACTTACACACAGTACAGTAACTGGGATTCAGTAAATGCTTCTAACAATGGAGCATGTGTCTACCATGACAACAGGACTTGGTTCAGTGCTTCGTGCTCAACGAAACGCTACTTTGTGTGCTATGACGGTGGGTTGATTACCTGTTAATATTCAATTTCGCTGGGTGAAAAATATAATACCCGATTCTTTTTCGTGTCTTTTAACCTCAGGTGATGAATTCATGTGGGCCAAGATGAATAAAAACTGGACAGAAGCTCAGAGCTACTGCAGAAGGAATCTCGTTGATCTGGCAACAGTCCGCAGCTTTTCAGATCAGAAGAGGCTAAATGATATTTTCTTTAATAATGTTAGCATCTACTGGATCGGTATGTTCTTGGACTCTTGGCAGTGGTCTGACCAGTGGAACCTATTCTTTAGAAACTGGGTAGCAGGAAAACCATCCAACAGTTCAGCATCTGGTGACTGTGTTGCCATGGTAACGAACGACTCTGGGAAATGGACTCACCACAGCTGCGATCTTCAGCGTCCTTTTATCTGCCACGGAAGTGAGTTTCAAATCACACATATCCATATACACATGAAGTGAGTTTCAAATCACACATATCCATATGTAGATGTCATTCTTCCACATTTTGTCATCGTGCTTTTTTCAATTCGCATACGAATTGAGATTCAATGTTTTCCTAGTTTTCATCGATTCACAAATTTCACATTTATTGTATTTCTCTAGCTCGGATAGCTAACAGGGAGATCATCAGATTGAAGTTTTCCTGTGATGGTAAATGCAATTTGAATGATTCTTCACAACAGACGGCCACTATGAATCAGGTATGTCAGAAAGACGGCCACTTTGAATAACACACAGCCCAAATCAAGCATCCAATGCAAATGACAAAAGTTAAGATTAACCGGAAAATTACATTCACACTGGAGGCAAATTAGAAACCATCTGATTTATTAACATGTATCTGATTTGAAAATGTCACTTTTAGTGCATTTTGGCTGTTCACACTGTAACAGTCACATGTAAGGGATATAATCAGATTTAGGTAATTTAGCATCGCGATATTGTTCAAGTCTATTCTCAGGGTTGTTGTTTTGAATTATATTTAGGAAAGATGTGTTGGTTATGTCATGATTTGTCTGTTCCTTTGTTGGCTGGTGTTGCAGATAAATGAAAAGATGAGAAGCTTCAGCCTGGGAAGTAACAACGACATTACCTGGCTGAAGGATGAAGGAGGAAAGGTGTTTCATATGGAGATTAATGAAACAAAGCCAAACATTGATGGGAACTAATCTTCAAAGAAATATACACTTCAAAGAAAATATAATTGACTCACCTTCTTGTCATTTTAACCTGTAAGACTTTCTTCTGCAGAACACAAAAGAAGATATTTTAAAAATGCACTTCTATTGTATGGACACAATTTAACACCAAGTAAATGGGGGCCAGTTAACAACATTCTTCAAAGTATCTTCTTTTGTGTTCTGTGGAGGCAAGAATGAATGTTGAAAATGACACGAGGGTAAATAAATGATGACATAAATTTCCTTTTTGGGTGAACTGTCACTTTAAGAGGTGGTGGAAGCTTTATATTTCTTGGTATACTGGTCATACTCTTGTATGAGTGCTTTTTTTCACATATTCTTTTATTGCATATTTGAGGGTCATGAAATTTAAGTTGCAGGGCATGGCCCTTTTCTATTGATATTTACAGTAGTTGCCAAATATTTATTTGCTTGTAATGTCCCCCCACATTAGATTAAGCCTTCAAAATATGAGGTGTGTGGTACAAAATGGACAAAGCACTAATCTTTTGATGTATTTATTGGACAACATTATTTAGCAAAATACAAATTACATGCAGCATATCAGAACAAATGTGTTTCTTGAAATATACAAAGAATACATAAACAAAAATCTCACAGGAAATAAAGTTTACATTGACTTCAACGGTTGTCAATATTTCGTTTATCCTTCTACTTTCTAATTAAATACATGAATTCATGAAAATCTCTTAATATTTCTTAATTATCATGTTTTATGGCCATATGTAAAAATTCATATTAAAACAACTGGGAAATCTAAGTAGTTTAAAAAATCAATTGTTAAGAAGCTCTTGGGGACTTTGGGGAACTACTGTGTCATGACAGGTTGTCAGGTGTGGAAAAACAACACTTTTTTGAAGGAAAAAAAATAATCTTATTAACTAAACTATTTCTACAAATAATTAAGTAAATGTGTTGTTTCATTTTTACCTACTAGGCGGTCTAGCCATAAATAGATAGCTGCCTGTGACCTCTTTGTGTTTCTACCTTCGTATGTGTCTTTTTCATGTGCCTTAGCTTTCTAGTGATTACGCAAGTAACACCAACCGAAAACAGGGTAAAGTGAAAATATACCGAAGCAAAATCTGAACCTGCGGACCAGCAGTTAGGATATAAGAAAGATGGCATAACCGCTGAGCTTGAGGCAGTGCAGAGACGGTTAAAAAGGTTCACTTTTACTGTGAACCTCTCGGAAGCATTCCCTTTTTGTTTAGAGAAAAACTTTGTGTGAAATGATTCCTAGCAAGCCTAAACGCCATCGATCCACAAACAAAACACCCATCACCAATTGAAACGAGATTTTAGTGATTTTTAATGATCCTTAAATGGCTTAGCCACTTATATATCTGGTTTAATAAAACCCCATGATCCATCCAGGTCTCTAAGGTCTGCAGACCTTATGTTGTTGGCAGTCCCTAGAGTAAGACTGAAGCAAAGGGGAGAGCGTGCCTTTGCTGTAGCTGCCCCTATCTGTTAAATGTGTTACCTTTGTTATTGAGGATGGCCCCTACCTTGTCTGTGTTTAAAACTAGCCTTAAAACACATTTTTATTCATTGGCTTTTTAACTCAGTTTGAGAGATGTGGTTGATCTTTGTTCTTTGTCTTTCTAGTTCCTTACTGATGTTAATTTTGTACAGCACTTTGGTCAACTGCGGTTGTTTTAAATGTGCTTTAGATATGTATTAAAATTGACACTTGGAACAGACATCAATAATTTTGTGAGTATGAGAGATCATCCACATAAAAAGGCTGCTTTGATGAGAAAAACGTATAACGTGTCCGAAAAATCGCACACTAACTTAACTGGGTTCCCTGTGTCGTCGTGATCAAATCCAGCCAGGAAGATTTTATATTTCCGTTAGAGAATCTATGGGGTATTATCAAGAGAAAGATGAGAGACACCAGACCCAATAATGCAGATGACCTGAAGGCTGCTATCAAGGCAACCTGGGCTTCCATTACAATCGAGCAGTGCCACAGACTTGCCTCCATGCCACACACACAAAAAATTTTTTAAAACCTCATTATACAGGTTAACAATATTAGAAAATTATTATTAAAATAAAGCATAAGAGTAAATAAATGGAACTTTCATTTAATGATCTCAGGGTTGGTGTAGGGCTTACCATTGATTGTGTGATTGTTATGACATTGCGTAAGGAATTTAATCTGATTGGTGCAAGCATATAAATACTATGGTGACACTTGCGCATGTGGTACAACATGATGGATGCGCTGGCACTACTGTAGAATTATGCAAATAGCAGGCTTAGGAGGGAAAGAGTGTTCAGGGACCATGAAGATTTCCTGGCCAAGGATGATGACTGGTTAATAAACGCGATTCAGGTTTCCTAGAGCCAGCGGGAATTAGCCAATAATTCACTTTAAAATTATCATGGTGTATTTTTTTTCCAGCACAAAGCCTTTTTTGGAATTGTATAACACTATTAGTTTGTCGTAGATCTGGGTGTCAGGATTTGGTATAGAAGAACCCAAGCGAAGGCAGTGGTGTGTGAAGCAAAACTAAAGCTTTATTAAACACACTAACAAAAATCCACGATGGGGAGAAAAACAGAATTTTAACTACATATATAAACTAGGAACAAAAGACTTCCCATGAGGTGATAAAAAACTGAAGAACAGGATCGAACTTAAACTAATACGATAGACAGGACTGGTGAAACCAGGCATCAAAAGACGAACAATCCAACACGACAGGGTATAATCCACAAAGTAAGATTACAATCCACTTGACAAGAGGAACAGTCAATCGACTGGCAGGACACGAGCCAGGTATGCAATGCAACAACATCAACGCAAAGCAAAGCGAACTAGCACAGGACAGCAGACACAACAGCATTTTAAAGGGGACCAAATTAAGAGGGAACAGGTGCAGGGCATGAACTAATTAACAATCAATAATTGAGCAACGAAAGGGCGGGAACAGAGATGAGACAGGAGAGAACATATGGAAGGCCAACAGGGCCAAGATGCCTCTCTCCAAATAAAACAAGAGGCCCTGCAATGATTCTGCCACAAGACCAAGAAAGACATTATACGATGAGGCAGAATCATGACACTGGGATTTCACAGCCATCTGTGAGCTCCTTATGTCTGCTGTTTTAAAAGGGATTATTCAAATGACGAGTCGACACATAAAGTTTCCATACACTCCTGGAGAATAGGCCAATATCAAAAGGCAATTTGCAGCAATGTCCCATTTTCCAAATGTAATCGGAGCAATTGACTGAACCCATATTGCTAGGGCGCCACATAAAAATGAATTAATTGGGGACCTCTGGACACTCCACAGCTTTCTGGCGTACGTTCATTTTTAGAAGGAGGACTTTAGAAGGTCTACACACTCTTTTAAAAATGAGAATGGTCTCGTTGGAAATACATACCTCTGTAAAAATTGCTACAGTTTTGAGACGCACAAGTCCACTGGGGGCGCAAAAGAGAAAAGCTGTACTGTGAATTCCAATACACAAAACAAGTTTTACATTGACCAATGATGTTATGCAGTCAGCGTGTAAAAATGTATTAATTGAAAATTAGCTATTTCAATAAAATTACATGATACAATGATATATTATGAATATATGTACGCACTTGCGTAAAAGACTTAAAAGACCCAAAAATAAAAATTCTGTCATCATTTACTTGCACTCATGTCATTCCAAACTTGTATGACTTCCTTTTCTCTGCAAGGGAAGATATTTTAAAGAATGTTGATAATCAAACAACACTGACCCTTAATGGACTGTTTCTGGAGAAGGAGTCATTTAGGTGTATGTCATTATAAAAATCCAACGTGTGATAAATGCATAAGTTCTCTTTTGAATAACAATTTCAGCACACAAAACAAGAGCCCTACAGTGACCAGTGTCGTGATTCAATGTGCAAATACATTCAATGGAAATTAGCTGAATGGAAAGAAGCTATTTAAATATGAAAAGTACTTATTTCTTTGTCTCACAACGTCAGAACTGTGAAATGATGCTTAATTGTGATAAAGAATATTTAGTGAAAAATTACTCCTCAGGTGTTTACTGATGCCAATCAATAATAATTATTATTAACTGGCCAACCAGTTTGAGCAGCCATTTATAACACTATCAAACTTTTGTTAATATTATGTTCTAACATAAAGTAATGATGAAAAATGTATTGCATTTGTACAGTATATTAATACGTTTTTAATGGAAACATGTTTACATAAATGTGTAGATACAGGCAGGGCCGCATTAATGCACGGGCTTACCTGGGCTGGGGGGGCTCGGTGATGTCGACAAAATTATGGAGTGTCTATTTAAGTTACACTTGTAAATATTAGCACAAATATTTTATTTTATTATTAGTGTTTCACTATTATTTTTAGACCGAAAGTATCGTTGTTGCCTTAAATTAGTTTGGTTGTATAACGCATTTAAATTTAAACAAAATTAATTTAACTTCAGTCTTGAAAAACTTTGTTTACATTACGTTTAAAAGTTACATGAATGTCTTTATGTAAAAACGAATGTAGATATAATTTACTGATCATTTTTAGGCCGCAATTATATAATAATGTATGTACTGTACATGTTTGTATAGTTTTCCTCATTTTGGTGAAGAAAAAAAGGTCTGTGGCGGAGGAGACAGGTGCATGTTTCTAAGCAGGATAAAGGTTTAAAATCTAATGCTGCTAATCTTGCATTCCAGGCTGCTTAAATCAAGCGCACACAGTTGTAAGTTTGCTTCATTTATTTTTTCTCTTTCAGATCTGTCAGAGGCAGGACCGCCGGTCTTCAGCCCCCACAAAATGTCCTGGAGCCTGCGACACAAAGCCAGGCAACCTCGAGCTGTGACCCAGTGCGCGTTTTCCACCCCAACCACATTGCACATCGCAAAAATAAGAAAACATCAAATGCATGCGTCTTTTCTGTTTTCATTCAAATGCATATATTTGTCAAACAAAGAAGCTATCATCTTGCAAATGGTAAACTCACCCATTGCTTGTAATTGATTATTGTAGGTTTTTAAATGTTTTACTTTTAACTGTGCATTTTAATTGTGGTAAATTGTTGTATAAGTAGCCCAAAGGCTCATGTTTTTTACACCAAAGCACCCGTTAACCTTGTAATTTCAAACAATGAAATGATCATATAATTAGGCTGGAAAGGAAAATACTTTATTAATGTACTGAAAATTAGAAATTGCATCGAAATCTATTTTTACATTTGTTATACTAAACGAAAAAAACGAATCTTTCTATTTGTCATTATTCCTTTCAGGAATAATCAAAAGGGTAAAGCACAGACCTTCACTCTATCTCAAAGCTTGCGTACACGAACTGAGACCTGTCATGAGATTTGATCGTGGTAACCGCTCACGTCCATATCGACAAATGGCAAGTTTTGCGTGGAAACAACCATACGCCCAGTTTTCAGTCGTACGCTTGTTTCATAAATGTATGGAATTATTTTTGTGCCAGTAAAAATGAACGCACACTTTAAAAAACGAACAAAAATATACAATGAGAAAAAAAAAACTTTGATAATGAAAACAATACACTCAATTGCAAATAATTCACTTGGTTTTCAAATTAAATGCAACTTTTCTTAACAATTTTCTTACCAAGTTTCGTTTTTGCCAATAATGGTTTATGAATTCGATGCTAGATTTTTCATTTGCGCTTTCGGAACTTTCGTTTACGCTTTTCAAGTTTTCGTTCGCCTTTCTGGCACAAATCTCACGTGTGGGGCGGGACTTATAGTGAGATTGAAAGCTCCCTGGCCAGGAAGTCGATACTGAAGACAGCGCAGCAGATTAGTGAGCGATCTGCATATGCGGTTTCCTGTTTTGTATTTGTTAAATATATTGTGTATTTAAACAAACAGACGAACACACACGTTTAGGTTTATCTCCTCGTTGAACACTTCTATGTTGCCTTTCTCTTATTAGTAAACGGCGCCCTCTAGCGGCTGATATAGGTAACAACATAAATGCATAACACTCTCATACATGACAGTTTTGTTTGTGTTTGTACTTAAATTACTTTATAATTTTGTTAGTATATTAGCATGGTTGCCAACTTTCACGCACTTAAACTGGGACACACACTTCCAGGCTCTATCACGCCGTAACAACAAGCCAACGTCTAAGAAAATACAGAATAGCCATATTCACATGGGTGTACATTTATGCATTTGGCAGACGCTTTTATCCAAAGCGACTTACATTCCCCTGTATTTTATACTTGTTTCTGATTATGTGCAGTTACCTGGGATCAAACCCACTACCTTGGCATTGCTAGAGTGCCATGCTCTAACCACGGAGCCACAGGAGAGCAAGGTGTCTCAGTGAAAGGTTTAGAGGCCGTCACGACGGCAGTCTATAATTTATCATTACAATGACTTCAGGAAAACGAGATGCCTAGTGAGTTTGAGGAGCAATAACATGTTAAGCTTTCATCTCATATTTATTATTTATAGATTATAATCATGGAGGCATTTTATGTATTGTTTCCATCTTTAAATGTTTGTTTATATTTAAGAAGTCTTTAACCTGTTTTATGTAGGTGTATACACATAATGAAATAGTTGTTTGCAAGAGGCAGACTAGACTAGGCAAGGCAAGGCAAGGCAAGTTTATTTATATAGCACATTTCATACACAAGGTCAATTCAAAGTGATTTACATAAAATGATTGACAGAGAGAAATAAGACGTATCTTTAAAATGCAAATTATTTAGGATCACTAATATTTTAGATTTTAAGAAACAATAAAACGTCAATAAAATTGATTAAGCATGTGAGTGTATGTATAAAAAGGATAAATTAGAAATAGAAGTGCAGTTGATGTAAAGCAGCATAGTGCTCAGGTTGTGAATGCACAGCTAAACAAGTGTGTTTTTAATCTGGATTTAAAAGTAGCTACTGTTGGTGAACATCTGATGTCTTTTGCAAGCAGATTCCAGCTACGGGTGGCGTAATGGCTAAACACTGACTCGCCCTGTTTGAGTGAACCCTTGTTATCTCTAACTGATTTGATCATGATGATCTGAGAAGTCTGTTTGGTTTATATTCAATGAGCATATCTGAGATGTATTTAGGTCCTAGACCCTTGAGTGATTTATAGACAAGTAATAATACTTTGAAGTTGATTCTAAAAGTAACTGGTAACCAGTGTAAGGACCTGACGATTGGAGTGATATGCTCAGATTTTTTGGTTCTGGTCAGAATCCTGGCAGCAGCGTTCTGTATGAGCTGCAGCTGTCTGATGGTCTTTTTGGGAAGACCTGTAAGGAGTCATTACAGTAATCCACCCTGCTGGTGATGAAAGCATGAACTAGTTTCTCTAGATCTTGGCTTGAGACAAAACATCTGATTCTGGATATATTTGGTAGATGGTAGTACGCTGATTTGCTTTGACATGATTGTTGAAACTAAGGTCAGAGTCTAAAATGACAGCAAGATGTGTTCCCTTACTTTGTGTCTTTAGACCTCTTAAGTCAAGGTATGTGTTTACCTTGTTAGATTCATCCTTGTTACCAAATACAATGGCTTCAGTTTTGTCTTTATTTAACTGGAGGAAGTTTTGACAAATCCAGCTGTTAACTTCATCAATGCACTGGCAAAGAGAGTCAATAGGCCTGTAGTCATTGGGTGAGAGGGCTAGGTAGATCTGAGTGTCGTCTGCATAGCTGTGGTAGGCAATTTGGTACTTTTTCATTATTTGGCCAAGTGGGAGCATATACAAATTGTAGAGGAGCGGAACAAGAATCGAGCCCTGTGGAACACCACAAGTCATGGGTGTCAAGTCAGATTTACGGTTGCCTATGTTCACATAGTAACCTCTCCCTTTAAGGTATGACCCAAACCATTTAAGTACCAACCCAGAAAGCCCTACCCAGTTTTCTAGCCTATGTAGGAGTATGGTGTGATCTACCGTGTCAAAGGCAGCACTGAAATATAGTAATACCAGAACTGATATTTTGCCTGAATCAGAATTCAATCGAATATCATTCATTATCTTTATGAGCACTGTCTCTGTGCTTTGATGCTGACGGAAACCAGACTGATAATTGTCCAGGTAGCCATTTGAGTTCAAGGTCATCTGATTGAAGTCAACCCTTTCAATGATCTTCCCTATAAAATGAAGATTTGATATTGGTCTGTAGTTAGATAGTAAGGTTTTTGTCTAGATTGCTCTTTTTTGGAAGAGGTTCGGCAACCGCAGTTTTTAGGGACTCTGGGAAAGTTCCTGAAAGCAGAGAGGTATTTACTATTTTTAGGAGATCTGCTTCCAAACAGTTAAACACTCTTTTGAAAAGGATGTGGGAAGTGTGTCAAGGCTGCAAGTTGACGCTTTAAGATGCTGTACCGTTTCCTCCAAGGTTTTGTGATCAATTGTCTGCAATTCAGACAGAGTTACTTATTTCTGATGTACTGAAGTCAGACAGACCTGACTGCTGATTTCCATTCTGATATTATTGATCTTCTCAAGGAAAAAGTTGCAAACTCATTGCATTTGTCATCGGACAGCATTTCCCTGGGAACTTGGATTTGAAAGTCTCTCTACAGTTGCAAAAAGAGTGCGAGTGTTTCTCCAGGGTGCTTTACGCCTGCCAGTGATCGCCTTGACCTTTACTGGAGCAATGGCATGGAGGAGAACATCCATAGAGTCTCCAGATATATTTGTTGACGAAAACATAGCATTCATAAATAGCTCACTGGTGTTCTCATTTATGAATCTCTTTTTTATAGAGACGGGTCTATCTTCAGTGGCAGGACTGATTGATATATCAAAGAAAATACAGAAACGATCGGCCAACTGTATTAATAGTGGATGAAATGTTTAGACCTTTGCTAATGCAGATCCAGAGTGTGTCCACGATCGTGTGTGGGACCGTGCACATGCTGGATCAGATCAAAAGTGTTTAAAACATTTAAGAGTTCATTTGCAGTGTTGTTTTCTGTCTTGTCTACATGAATATTAAAATCTCCAGCAATAACAAAGCAGTCAAATTCTGAGGAAATAGCTGATAGCAGTTCTGAAAAGTCATCAGCAAAGACTGGGGAGTATTTGGGAGGTCTGTAAATAATTGTAAACAGAATGAGTGGTGCACCTTTTAAAGCAATACTCAAGTATTCAAAGGACAGGTAGTCACAAGTAACACTAAATTAATAAAACATTCTAAAGGCCTCTAATTGTGTCACCTTATGAATTTGTTTTGTTGTAGGGTTTAAAAAAAATACATTTGATTTGAATAAATTGGTACTATTTTATGAGGTGTACTTTCTGAGAATGTTAAGAAAGGGGTATAATACTGTACATTCACCATGAGGTTAAGAAAGATACAGTACTTGACTTATAAGTAGACTTAGTTCTTTAAAAGGAGACTGTTTGCAAGAGCGACATCGGCATCCTCCTCCTCGGCTGGACACAAGTCACCCTCAGGTTTACGTAACCGAGATAATACAATTAAAGGTTTTAATCTCTGTACAGTAACTATGCAGCAACGTTTTCATTTAGCACATTAATTTCTTTAATGTTATAATTCACGTTGTTCGTTCCTTTTTAAGAAAATAATCTTTATAGTCCATGAAATAATACCTGACAAAACAAATATAAAACACACAATGAACGACCTAAGTAAGGACCGAATTGCTACTGTACATGAATTAAACTTTTAGCGATTTTCTTCATCATCGGAATTACATTAATTTACCGAGGGTGAGGAAGATGATGAGGAAGACACTCGGATCCACACCGCGCATGACTTACCAACTTCAAAAACCAATTACTAATATACTAACTAAATAAGAAAGTAGTTTTAAGTACAAACACTAAACACAAAACAATAAAGATAACAGCATGCATATCGTTCTCTAAAATTCGTCTTCAGTATCGAGTCGGCTTCCTTGTCAGGGAGCTATCGATCAAAAACTCAGTGGCCAATCAGCGTAAAGCGACCATAAGTCCAGCCTACACGTGATATTTGTGCCAGAGAGGCGCACGAAAACTATTCCTGTCCGATGCTAAGTACCTGATGTTAATAAAGTTGAGACATAAAGAGACGTTGTCGCCTTATTGAAACATTACATGGTGTCAGAAGTGGAGCGCTGTTAACGCTATGGCAAAGTTTCAGCCGCCAGACAATTTTGACTTGAGCCACCTCGCCAAATGGCCAGAATGGCGTCAAGATATCACCGCTACATGATAGCCACTAAACTGGATAAAGATGAAGCTGAAGTTCAGTCTGGATGCTGCTTTATTCAATGGGAAAAGACACAGAAGAAGTGTATCAAACATGTACGTTCAGAGAGGGTGAGCGAGAGGATTATGATAATGTGATCAGGAAGCTTGATGACTACTTTGTACCTAAAGTTAACGTTATCCATGATCGTGCATGATTTCATATGAGAGTTCAGAGGCCAGGAGAGATGGCCGAAGAATATATTCGCAGCCTGCATGAGCTAGCTAATACATGCTAGCCAGTGGTGTAGTCCTAACAAAAAAAAGTGGTGTACTATACTATACAACGATAATCCCGACCACACATGGCCAAAAGACAGGGGTCAGTGTGTTTGTTTGATTTGTTTTACTAGTAATATATGACAATTATTTCAGTTAAATATGTATGCATTATTCTTCGCTTATGCTTTGAAACATGAAGCTATTGAATTGGAAAAAAATAAGTTGGTGGAAAAAGGTTGGAAAAAGCAGGTCTATGCCAGTACTGTCGACCACAAACGATATTTTTTACAAAGCATCATATCTTTGTAACGCATCACATATACAAGAATACGTAAAAACATATGCAAGATTTTACAGAATAGAGATGTAATATACTTAATTACTTAAGTCAATATAAGTCAATACTTATTAATAATTTAAGAGGAAGATATATTAATGAATGAAGTTAACGTTGTGGTAAAAACAGACTACATTATTTTAAATGTAGAAAAAACGTAACAAGGAGTTTCACAATGACTGTAAAGGGAACGAGGATACAGAGAAAATGTAAGGATTCTGACTTTAAACAGTAGGGCTCTGTAAGTGCTTTGTTTCATTTCATCATGTGTCATTTAAAGAAAGCTAGTATTCACTGACGGGACGAACTCCTAGCAGGCGAGTTGCCAACACTGAAGATGATGCGCTTGGCGTGGTTGTTGGAGGCGGGGCCGCAAGACATTTTGTGAATTTACTTAAGAAATGCACCAATTGTATGAATGAATTGTGAGAATGTCAGAAAATCTTCAATTAATGCCCGACTTGACACTCAGAAACTCCATAGAGCTCGTGCGACAGCCTGAACAAGTCCGGGGACACGTAATGAATAGGCTGCATGCGTAAGTACTCAAATCAGTGAGGTGGCTAATGCCAGGGGAAAATCCCATTACAATGAATGAGGTAGACAGCATATAGGCTCAAAACGATATCAAACTGAGCAGGCAACAGGACGGAGATGTAAAAGATGTGGAAGAAATCATGGAAGAGGGGACATATGCCCAGCAAAAAGTGCTGAATGTCACAAATGCAGACATTTTTTTCACTTTTAGGTGCAGTTTGTAGAACCCGAGCAGTTCATGATGTCACCAAATCGCCAGAGGGCAGCAACGTCACACACTTTGATGATGTAAATGAAGCATGGAGGGTCAGACTTCCAATTCAAGGCACAGACATTGACTTTAAGATCGATACAGCCGCTGACATAAGTGTAATTTCTGAGAAAACCCTCTCTGTTCTGAACTACAAGCCACAACTCAAAAATGCAAATGTGAAACTTGAGAGCCCAGGGGGTACATTGCATTGCAGAGGACAGTTCAGAGTCATCACAGTCTACACAGTACAGCAGTACAGCAGTACAGTTGTGACTGGTCCCCACGTAAAAATTGGGCTTAGTAAAGAGGCTGGTAGAGCTTCAATCCATTTCCTCTCCTGCATTAGGTTTAGAAAAGATCAAACCTATCAAAATCTGCCTGAAAGAGAATGCAGTTCCCTACAGTGTGCACACTGCACGACGAGTGTCCGTGCCCTTGCTCCCAAAAGTCAAAGCAGAGCTAGAGAGAATGGTTAAATGTGGTGTCATCCAAGAAATCACAGAGCCTACTGAATGGTGTGCCCCTATGGTGGCCATTCCAAAGAAGACGAGGCAAATTATAATCTATGTTGATCTAAAGCAACTAAATAAATCTGTCAAAAGGGAGAAATTTGTGCTGATGACAATCGACGACATTCTTCCTAAGTTAGCACACGCTCAAGTTTTCTCACTCCTTGATGCTGCAAGCGGCTTCTGGCAGCTCCCACTGGATATGGAATGTGCAAAACTAACAACATTTTGAACTCCTTTTGGGAGATACTTCTTCCGCAGACTACCCTTCGGGATAACCAGTGTACATGAAATTTTCCAGCGTGAAATGTCGGAAATCCTCAAAGACCAAGAAGGGGTCACCATGTTCCTGGACGATATTTTAATTTATGGCAACACTCCTGAGGAACATGAGCAGCGATTGCAGAGGGCTCTGACAGTCCTTGACCGGGCAGGTCTGCAGCTGAATAAAGAACAATGTCTACTGCGACAGAAACAACTCAATTATTTAGGATGTCATAGACAAGGAGGGCATACGGCCTAATACAGCCAAAATCGAAGCTATTACACACCAGGAAAAGCCACAGAACATCTCAGACCTGAGGAGAATGCTGGGAATGATTCAATACCCAGGCAGGTCCTCATTTCTCAGATGTCCTTCGACCTCTCAACGAGCTGTTGAAACGTGATGTCTTATGGTACTGGGGTCACTGAAAATCCCGTGTTAGCATTCTATTATGTCACGAAGCCCACAGTTGTCTGCGCAGATGCCAGCAGCTATGGTCTGGGGGGGCGTCTAGCTGCAGGACCATGATGTACAGCTGAAACCAGTGGCCTACTGCTCCAGGGTGCTGACAGGTGTCCTGCCAGGGGGTAGGTGTGGGCTAGATCTAGGATGGGGGTTATCTTTGTCTTTGGGACCACCAACAGTTGCTTTCCATCCCTCTCCTCTGGGCGACACAGCAGAGCAGACCATTCTGTACGACGAAGTAAGGGAGTGGGTGAGGTGCGGGCTGGCGAACCTCTCGCCGGCTGCATCGCCTGGGCCAGCAGCTGATCGAACCCCGGCCAGTCTCTACCCAGGAGGACAGGCCATGATCCGGGTTTGGCAGAAATGGTGACACGCACGTGATAGGGATGGCCATCTTCCCTCGAGGCCGGACCACCGAGGGTTTCACCAAGGTCACGGAGCTGCCGGAGTCCAATGTCGCAGTAACCCCTCTTCCGTCAAGGTGTACGGTCCTCCTCAGAGCCCACGACGGCAGGTCGAGGTGCCCGACGCAGCCGGCTAGCCACGCCCGGGGGTCCAGGGGCGGTGGGTTCCGTAGGTATGAGCTCATCTTGGAGAGAGGGGGCCGCTGGTCTGTCTACTGGTCGCGAGGCACCCACATTTAACCCTAAATGATCAATCAAAAATCTACAATCTTATCCGAATAAATTACAACAATTGATTAATTGATCGACCTCCACTGAATCTGGGAGAAAGTCTATGAAGTTAAATGGATTTAAATGTAGTAAAATATTTTTAAAAATCACTTGGAACCTCCCACTCAAAGACAAAGAGATCAACTGTAATGCTACTGACCACAGTTTCTTTCATTCGTGAAATTATTAAGGTAATCTGGGAAGTGTTGCAATGCATTAAATCAGACATTTACTGGGGAAACATAAGGTGACGGCAGAAGTTGTATGTTTCTGTAATAATATAGAGGATTTACGGGACAAAACAACTTTTACGAAAAAAATCCTGTTTTTATATTTTATTTGTGATCGTGAAATAAATGGCAAAGGATAGAGCTTCGTCTGATTTTTATGTTACGCACACTGGTGGGTTGTTTTACTGCCTTAACTACTTTTACTTGACTCACATACATTGTATATGTGATATAGATATGTGAGAGTGATGCACCTAAGTCTTGTTTTTTTATTTTATAATGGAAGAGACAGATATGGTGAATTTGGGTAATCTGGGAATCTTTTTGCAATTTTGATTTCTGCGATTTATTTCGATATCTATCTAACACATTAAATCAACACATTACACATTTCTGAAATCCCTAAGATGTTTTCTAACCACACCAGAAGAAAGAATGTAGATATTATACCCAGAGGAGACACATCACACCTATGAGTGTTTTTGTGCCAAAAAAAAAGATTTCTGCCTAAATTTGATAATCTGGGACAGTTCACTTTGAAATCTGGGACATATTCATTAGGCCTAAAAAAGATTATTAATTTATGCATGCTATTCACAAAATCACCAATTTTTTAAAAGCATTATGAAAAAATGACAAGTACAGAAATCTCAAAAAGAAAATGCATATTCCAATATTTTCTGTCTTTACACAGGATTAACAATCTACTGTGTTCATTCATTTAAATTAATTTAAAACTCTTTTAAATTCCATCCATCCATCCATCCATCTTCTTCCGCTTATCCGGGGCCGGGTCGCGGGGGCAGCAGTCTAAGCAGGGACGCCCAGACTTCCCTCTCCCTAGACACTTCCTCCAGCTCTTCCGGGGGGACACCGAGGCGTTCCCAGGCCAGCCGGGAGACATAGTCCCTCCAGCGTGTCCTAGGTCTTCCCCGGGGTCTCCTCCCGATGGGACATGCCCGGAACACCTTCCCAGGAAGGCGTCCAGGGGGCATCCGGAAAAGATGCCCGAGCCACCTCAGCTGGCCCCTCTCGATGTGGAGGAGCAGCGGATCTACTCTGAGCTCCTCCCGAGTGACCGAGCTTCTCACCCTATCTCTAAGGGATCGCCCAGCCACCCTGCGGAAAGCTCATTTTCGGCCGCCTGTATCCGGGATCTTGTCCTTTCGGTCATGACCCACAGCTCATGACCATAGGTGAGAGTAGGAACGTAGATTGACCGGTAAATCGAGAGCTTCGCCTTGCGGCTCAGCTCCTTCTTCACCACGACAGACCGGTACAGCGACCGCATTACTGCAGAAGCTGCACCGATCCGTCTGTCAATCTCCCGTTCCATCCTTCCCTCACTCGTGAACAAGACCCCCAGATACTTGAACTCCTCCACTTGAGGAAGGAACTCTCCACCTACCTGAAGTGAGCAAGCCACCCTTTTCCGACTGAGAACCATGGCCTCAGATTTGGAGGTGCTGATTCTCATCCCAGCCGCTTCACACTCGGCTGCAAACCGTCCCAGTGCATGCTGAAGGTCCTGGTCTGATGGGGCCAGCACGACGACATCATCCGCAAAGAGCAGAGATGATATCGTGTGGTCCCCAAACCCGACGCCCTCCGGCCCCTGGCTGCGCCTAGAAATTCTGTCCATAAAAATTATGAACAGAACCGGCGACAAAGGGCAGCCCTGCCGGAGTCCAACATGCACCGGAAAACAAGTCTGACTTACTGCCGGCAATGCGAACCAAGCTCCTGCTCCGGTCGTACAGGGACCGGATAGCCCTTAGCAAAGGGTCCCGAATCCCATACTCCCGGAGCACCCTCCACAAGATGCCGCGAGGGACACAGTCGAATGCCTTCTCCAAATCCACAAAACACATGTGGATTGGTTGGGCAAACTCCCATGAACCCTCCAGCACCCTGGAGAGGGTATAGAGCTGGTCCAGTGTTCCACGACCGGGACGGAAACCACACTGTTCCTCCTGAATCCGAGGTTCTACCATCGGCCGGATTCTCCTCTCCAGTACCCTGGCATAGACTTTCCCGGGGAGGCTTAAAAAATTAACATTGTATTAACAATAAAAAAATCTACTAAAATGTAAGCAACACTAAGCAACAATTTGATAGACCCATCATCATCTATCTAATGTTTTAACCTCCTGTATTAACACCCATTTCTCATTAGGGTATGTATTAGCCCTTGTCATTGGATTTATAAAGTCCCTAAATGCACATTTTCCCCATTTGAAAACTCTCCCAGATTGCCCAAAGCATGCTGTCCCACATTCTCAAACACATTTGACAATGTGGGACAACACAAAATGTTTGAAAGAAAAAAAAACTAAAACCCATTTTCAACACTTTAATACATATTTTGTTGCTAGAATAGACCACAAACATAACTTGACATCAATTAGGAACATTGTCTTATTTTTGATAGATTTATGTCCTTAACATTAATTCAGTCAGAATCCTATATCACTGACCTTTGTCATGCAATTCCAGGGGAGCTTCTAGATTGACAAGTGCCCCGCCCCTTTCTGTGCAATCACCATTTGAAGTCATGTGATTTCAATTACATTAAAAGTCCTGTTGACTAAAATTTGATAGAACAGGAAATAAGTTTAATAAGAGTTTAGGTGTCCCAGATAACCCGATGTCCCAGATTACCATAATTCACTCCTCTGATCAGTTCAGATATGATGTTTTTGTTGATCTTTCTGTTGCACTTTTTAGAAAGCATCGTAAACCTATGTTGATCGTAGCTCCATTGGTGACAATGGTTCTAAGATCACCTTGAGAGCACCATGCTTTTGGGAAACGCACCCCTGATCAGTGATGCTGAAACAACAAAATCAATTAGTAATAGTCTATTTTCTACCCGGGTTTTGATGCCAGCACGACAAACGCTCTGTTTTAATGGGCGTGCCACATTGAAGACTTGGAAGTAAACGCCCACTCCTTTGATTAAATAGCAGTTTGCGTAGTAAACTTAGTTGGAGCCTTCTGTGAATTTGGTAAGACACGTAACGTTAGGTTACACATTTGCCCTATTTGCACGGGATTAGTATTATCTGGGGACCTCGTGTGATTTAGAAATGACCTCCCCACCATATTTCATGTGGTGCATTTACATGGGATAAATGCTGTGATTTTGCTCAAATGTACTGACTTATTTCCCGGATGTGATGGCAAGGCTTTGCGTATAGTTTGTTAGCCTATAGTTGTATTGCGTTTAAAGATATATGACCGTATCTTACAGCATTTGAGACCCGTGATCGCGAACCAGACAGAAGATCACTGCGATCGCAGGACTCAAATGTTTTGAGAGTTTCCATGATAAATAAACAAACGGGAGACTCCCGGCCAAAACGACAGTGTTGGCAGATTTATGGATATGACCCAGCACCCAAAATAATATAAAAACGCTTAAAAAAAGCCTCCATTATTTGCAAACGATGGATAAACCCTTGAAAATGATACTGTATATGAGCATGGGACTAATATTATCATTGGACCTAGGTGTTCATCACAATATGATAGGTTATTTGTGGGGGAATATTTACTTCACAAATTACAGACATGGCCGATTCGAATGGGATTAAGATAGCAGACAACCTCTGCAATTATTACAAATGACTAGAGGTCCCCGGTTAATAATAATCTTGTGCGAATAGTGCTCAGGGCACATCAAGCGATCTCTAACAAAGCAATAGTGACGCATAGTACAAAAATGTTGTACTCACATAAGATTGCTGCACCATTCCTATCGCATCAAATATTGAGAGCACAGCACTGCTTTTTTAATTTTGGCCTCTACTCAAATCCAGCGTCGACCTGTGCCTTGTTCGCAATGGAATCCGCGGTGAAATGAGAACAAATGCTCAATGTTTTACCCACGTGAGCTGGAACGTCTTTAAAAATAAACTTTAACCATGCATCACTTATGTCGGAATCCGAAGGAAGGTTATGAAGCGACTGTGTTCTTCCACAACCAGTCACTGACTGCACAATATTAAGCAATCTTTAACGGCATGTTTATTGCTTGCTCGCTCTATCTGGTTCCGCGCAACTTCTGTTACTTCAGTACTGTCATGCGTGAACCAGTGGGCACGGGCTAGAAAAGTAGTCGTTGATATTCTTCTGTGGAGGCGGTGTTAAACCTATAGATATAGGTGCATTCCAGGACCTGGCGTTCGGTGTCAATAACAGTTTTAATTTCAGTAACAAGGGCTTTTTTTAGTTCTGACACTAACAGGATGTTCGCTTGAATAAGATTCCCTCTTATAATACAAAAGCTCGGGTTAAAATTGGTGTTAATTCATCGCTCCTTTAAAAGAAAGTGTCGGAAACATCCTGATGCCTGTTTCAAATCCCTGCAGAGTTGCTGCAAACAGTATCACATTGGTCTGGATCGGTCAGTTCTTGGACTCTTGGCAATGGTCTGATCAATGGAGTCTCTGATTTAGAAACTAGGCAGCAGGTTAACCATACAACAGTTAAGCATCTGGTGACTGTGTTGCCATGTCAACAACTGACTTTGGGAATTGGATTTATTACAGCTGATCAACAGCATGCATGTATCTGCTATGATGGTAAGTTCACCCGGCTAACAGAATAAAATGCCAAGCTAAAAATCGTTCTTTGATTTATCATTACATACAGCTGCGACTTGTATTCATGAATTTATGTGTTTCTATTTTGTAGATAATTGCATTTGAAATAGTATATAAAACATGTCCTGTGATGGAAAATGCAATTTAAATAATCCTTCACTTCAGACGGCCACTCTGAATCAGGTTTGTCTCTGTGGCCTGGTCATTTTCTTTTTTGGGTAAACTTTCTCTTTAAATATATTAAATATAGTTATATAATTCTATTTTGAAGGGTTGAATACATTTCCAAATAATAATATTATTGTTATTGAATAATTTTTAGTGAAATACAGCACATGCATATTGTATGCAAAGTGATTGGGGGTCATTGAGCTTGGCTTCCAGAGAATGGATAATGAATGTTAGCAATCTGATAGTTGGAGTAATCACGTGACAGCATATGCAAAAGTGTATTCCAGGAAATTAGCCATTTGATTATAAAAACAGCACATTGGAGCACTTTTTCCAGATCTCACCCAACACACAAAATAGACGGATAGTAAGTATTAACAAGCACAAAAAATCTGATAAAAGACTGTTTAGTTGAACAAAATAAAAAAAAATGTCAAATGTAAGCATATTTTAGAAGAGTATGTTATGATTCATTGTACAGCACATCAGTCAACAACTGTTGTTTTTAAACATACTATTAAACAGTACAAAACGTTCTTGGGTGTATGTCATGAAGAAAATAGGCTACTTATAATATGTCATAGCAACAGTAGTGCTCTTTTGACTTTTTTTAATACACAAAACAAGAGTCCTAGATTGACAGGTGCTGTGAGTCAGTGGGGAAAACACCTCGATGTAAATAAGCCATTTAAATATGAGACTAGAGATTTATTCGCACAATGTTAGAATCTGATTATCTGATCACTTGTGCCAGATAATTTTCTGACAAAGAATCGCACAGTTAGAGCGTGATAAATCTTTGTAATAATATCAAGGATTTACAGGCTAAATAACAATTTCAAGGTAAGAAATTCAAAAGCAAATGTTCTTTTTAAGATCTTAATTTAAGATCATGATAATGAATGTCAATTGAACTAGCATTGTATTGCTGTTTTTTAAAGAGTGGATGTCTTAGTTAGGTTTTATCAATAAACACAGAATAGTGTAATGGTTCTGATAATGGATTCTTATGTTACACATTCATAACATTATTTACTTATTGTGTTATATGCTTATGCTGTTATTGTTACATAGAAAACAAAACGTCGAAAACAAAATCTTCACACGATGACACCTCATGACTAATTTTAATTCAATCAAAGTTCCACGTTCTCCTTGAGAGATCTTGCTGCACTGGAGTAAAATAATACAATGTGCAAATTGATCATAAGCGAAAAGTATCTATTTATATATAATATGTAATGCTACAGTGCATACATAGATGCATCAGGTGAATCTTTTTTTTACTTTTTCGTTTAAGGAAATAAACAGACTACACTACCTGTGTTTCTGAAAATGTAATAAAATAATATCCGATATTATTGACCTTAGAGGTTTCTAAGCTAATCGTTCAGTTTTCAGGTATAAGCTCATACGGCAAAATCAGCCTCGCTGCATTTAACAGCGTGATAGAAAAATCTATTGCAAAGAATAAGAAGATCAGTGATACCAGTGATGTGTCATTTGAAGCATTATTTACGTTGGTGATTGACAGTGACGTTTTCATCAAGGCTGCAATTTCTGAAGTCTTCCAAAGAGCCTTTACGTTCAACATTCTGAGTAGACTTTAAACGGCTCAGATACGTTTTGTCTTCTCAGTGGATTTGTGCGTATATGATCAGTGCATCCATATGATGCAAGGCTCTCGTGACAATAACACAAAATTAAGACTTTAATGTTAATGTTTACACTGTCTGGAATATCTGCTATTGCCCATCTAGTGCATTCTGCGTCATTCACCATGTAGGACATAATAAATATGCAAACAATTGGCTGAATGAGGCGCCACTTCCGCAGCTCTCATAGCTTAGGCGGCGGGACTCTTCGGGTTCTGAAGCGAATTTGATTGGACAAGAACTTTGACGAGTGGCTGAAGTGTTGAATGATGTCATGAAATTTATAGATTTTTTGAGCGCAGTGCCAGGCTCTCAGTATTGAACGCTTAGATCTTCTGAATGAGAATTTTGTCAGCACTTTGGAGCATATCAGTTTATTGACGTCCTTAAGGCTAACATATTTTTAGTAAAAGGAAAAAAACGTTAATTTCCATTTCAGTGGGGCTTTTACACATTTGCCGGAACATCACATAAATTATTACGCAGGAGCTGTGGTAATCTCAAAGGCACATGCAATGTATAAATACAGTTTGTTTGCAAATTTGAATTCAGGAGTAAAATGCAGTTTAATTTAATGCAATAAAATGTAAGACAATGGTGGATATTTAAGACGCATGTAAATTGTTAAAGGTCCAAGTAATAAAAGGAAACTTTAATGGTTTATTCTTTGCTGTTTAACACAGAATGCACTTCTTTATGTTGGATATGTTTTCCTCAAAATTTGCGATGGACAAGTACACAAGCACACAGAAAATGAATAATGTGTTTTATCTGATCTTACTGTTTACTCATTAGATCAGATAAGAGTGCAGTGATGCTGAAACATCAGAGAGGAGCTGTGAGAGACGTGATGGACATGAGTCTGTTTGTGTTGCTTCTGTTGTCAGGTTGGTGTCGTCATTTCAATCTGTTTTCACAAGTATATGTGCACATGTGTTTATTTAAACATGTTCATTTCAACAGGGCTTGTGTGCAGCGATTCTGGTTTTCCGCGAAAGTACTACTTCATAAATCAGAATATGACATGGTCTGCAGCTCAGAGTTACTGCAGAGAGAAGTACACTGATCTGGCTACGGTAGACTCTATAGATGATGTGAACAGGATACTACAAGCAGTGGATTCGCAGCACAATGGGTCAGTGTGGATTGGACTGAAGAAAGGGACAAAGGGTCAGTGGTGTTTGTCTTCAAATAATGCGGTTACACAGAACACTTACTGGGGTCTATTTGAACCTTCTGGTGATGGACCATGTGTCAATATGAGATTGGGATTGTGGAATGATTGTCCGTGCACCAAACTTTCTTGGTTTGTGTGCTACAATGGTGAGTAGTCAAGTTTTTTTAAAATTCAGTTTGGCGGAAAAGACGTGCTGAGACCAGATTTTGTTTTGCATCTCTTAATTGTAGGTATCGGAAACATCCTGATACAGATCCCCAAAACCTGGAGAGATGCTCAGAGTTATTGCAGACAGTATTACACTGATCTGGCCACCGTCAACAACCTTGAGGAGCTGTTTCAGATAAATATTGTTATTGGACTATTTGAGGCATGGTTCGGTCTGTTCTTGGATTCTTGGCAGTGGTCTGATCAGTGGAGCCTTATGTTTAGAAACTGGGCGACCGGATACACTTCGCAGACTTCAGAATTTGGTGACTGTGTTGCCATGTCGACAACTAACTCTGGGAAGTGGATTCAGGACAGCTGTAGCAAACAACGTCCTTTTATCTGCTATGATGGTTGGTTCAGTTACCAGAATAAGATACAGCACATGATCATTCTTTGAACTTTCATTCATGTATTCATGTGTGTCTTTTTTGTGGATAACGTCGACTCTGTATTTCTCTTGAAATAGTATATCGAAAACAGGTTCTACGATTGAACCTTTCCTGTGATGGAAACTGCGATTTGGATGATCCTTCACTACAGATGGCCACTCTGAATGAGGTATGTGTCTTAAATGTGTAAATTCAGTTTCATTACCATGTTTTGGAACATTTATACAAACTACCAACTGGCTGTGACAAGAAAACAAAAAATGGCTTAAAAATACAATATCTGTCTATCCGCTCTTTAAGATAATAGTCAATCAGAGCTAAAGTAGCAGTGTCAGAATATTTATATGTAGGATTTTCCATTAAAACCGTTCACATTCGAAATTAATGGTAGAACCTCGGATTCAGGAGGAACAGTGTGGTTTCCGTCCCGGTCGTGGAACACTGGACCAGCTCTATACCCTCTCCAGGGTGCTGGAGGGTTCATGGGAGTTTGCCCAACCAATCCACATGTGTTTCGTGGATTTGGAGAAGGCATTCGACTGTGTCCCTCGCGGCATCTTGTGGAGGGTGCTCCGGGAGTATGGGATTCGGGACCCTTTGCTAAGGGCTATCCGGTCCCTGTACGACCGGAGCAGGAGCTTGGTTCGCATTGCCGGCAGTAAGTCAGACTTGTTTCCGGTGCATGTTGGACTCCGGCAGGGCTGCCCTTTGTCACCGGTTCTGTTCATAATTTTTATGGACAGAATTTCTAGGCGCAGCCAGGGGCCGGAGGGCGTCGGGTTTGGGGACCACACGATATCATCTCTGCTCTTTTCAGCTGAGGTGGCTCGGGCATCTTTTCCGGATGCCCCCTGGACGCCTTCCTGGGAAGGTGTTCCGGGCATGTCCCACCGGGAGGAGACCCTGGGGAAGACCTAGGACACGCTGGAGGGACTATGTCTCCCGGCTGGCCTGGGAACGCCTCGGTGTCCCCCCGGAAGAGCTGGAGGAAGTGTCTAGGGAGAGGGAAGTCTGGGCGTCCCTGCTTAGACTGCTGCCCCCGCGACCCGGCCCCGGATAAGCGGAAGAAGATGGATGGATGGATGGACATTCGAAATTAATATTCTGTCATTATTTTTACTCCCTCTTGTCATTACAAACCTGTTTGACGTTCTTTGGTAACAGAACAGCACGTTAACAGTTTCTTCTTTTGTATTCTGCTGAAGAAAGAAAGTCAAACAGGTTTGAAATGACAAATGGGTGAGTAAATGATGACAGAATTTCCATTTTGAAAGTGAACTACTCCTTTAAGAGAGGGGAGCTGTAACTTTAGATCTTACAACATTGAGTGAAAAGAATCCCATTGTGGACGCAATACCAATGAAGTAGTGTGTGGACAACACACTCGTATTTTATTAGATATGATAAATTGATCAAATATCAGTGTGCAAAAAATTTCAAGTGGTTTGATTTGTATCTCTGTTGTCTTCCAGATAAGTAAAAAACTACAGAGCGTGGGACTTGGAAATTACATCAGCATAAAAATTAGAAAAAACTAAGAGGTTTAAGAGGTGTTTCATCCAGAGCATCTATCATTCTTGAAATTATAGTTCACCCAAAATAAAAATTCTGTCATCATTTACTCACACTCGTGTCATTTCAAACCTGTATGACTTTCTTACTTCCGCAGAAAACAAAAGAAGCTATTTTGAAGAAGGTTGTTAACTAGACCCCATTCACTTGCATTGGTTTTGTGTCTATACAGAAGTAAATTGAGTCCAGTGCTGTTCGGCTACCAACGCTCTTCGAAATATCTTCTTTTGTGTTCTGCGGAAGTAAGTCATTAAGGTTTGAAATGACAAAAGGGGAGTAAATGATGACAGATTTTTTTATTTTGGGGTGAACTATCACTTTAATGTACTTCATGGTTTGTATGAATGACATTATAATCATTAGAATTAAAAAATGTACTTCCATAAAATAAACGTTTAAACAAACCTTAAGAATAGTTTACATAATGTCAGTATGACAATAATGAATCTGGACCTAAACTGAAAAAAGAAGCATTTTGACATCAGACTCTTCTTCTTATCTCCAGATCTCAACGTACACATGTTTTATTGTTGTTATGCATGTATTTTGTGAACATGTACTGTTTTCTCTCTATTCATCTTTCTTTATTATATGTTTGGGTATAGCTATAAGTGGGAGCTTTAAATTGCTAGCTGAAATTCTGTAGGAGTTTGTTGTTTTTCCTATGTGGTGTTATTAAGTTTCCTTTCAGATGGCTTGAGGGTCTGCCTTCCAGTAAAGACAGAATGTTTAGTTGCAGTGACTGTTGAATTGTTGTGAATGAATTTCATATTAAAACTGATAAAAATATGAATTGACTGGAATCATATTGTGCTCATTTTCAGGTGATGTATCATGCTCGAGTATCTCCTGTCTCTTTTAAGGGGTACTTCGTGCTTCAATAAAAATCTCCCCATGTTTTACTCACCCTCACGTATCCATTTACTTCCAAGCGGTAGAATGGGATTGAATGGGGGAAAAAAGTTACACTATTAACAATAATGTCTAACATCAAACCAGAGGCTTGTTTTTCCGGCAAATGACGCAGGCATCCTGTCATAAGTTACAGTGACGAACACAACATTTTCCGTTTTCAGCCAAAAAAAAACACCGCCTGCTCTGCGCGGGAGCTTTCGTCACTATCATTTAGTGGAAAAACAAGCCCTTTCGTTCGCTTGCAGTGGATTATCGTTAATAGCGCTCTCAATATGGATGTTTCTCTTAAACAAACGCATTGATCTTTGTATACCACCGTGTCGAGCCGTTTTTTGATCGATGGATGCACTTTTTGGAGATATTCATTATATTCAGCAACATAGGAGGCTTTAAGGGTGAGTAAAACATGGGGAAATTTAGTTTCTTGGCTGAAGTATCCCTTTAAAGTCCTTAAAGTTTTTAGTGAAATGTTTTGAGCGCGTGTCAAAAATAAACACAGCCCTGTCCATATCCTTCCTGCAGATGAGTTTCCAAACATCGTTTCTGCATTCGGAGGTTCCCTCAGCCTAGTCAACAAATTCACATGTACTTCGATGCCAACGGGGAAGCTTATGCTTACGACACCAGTAGCGGAAGATAGTGCTTATCAGCCACATGGTGGAACCCGTGAGCAAATGTGCCATAGTGTTGCTTTAATTTAAAAACTAGTTTGGAACTGCTATTCATAGCCTTAACCTTGACTTAAAGGCTGTTCATTTATCAGTATTAGTCACAAATTTTTGTTAGTATTTTAGTATTAGTCACTCTGTTGTTGTGTTTTTAAACTACATTTGATGTCATATATCCCAAAAAGTGGGTCGCGGCTTGTTGACCATGGGAAATATGGGTCCCATGGCCAAACCAGTTGAGAACCACTGGTATAGACCAGGGGTCGGCAACCCGTGGCTCCCGAGCTGATGTGGCTATCTGTCCCCCTGCTGCGGCTCCCTGCAGTCTTTATAAGGCCCTGTTTATGCCAGATATTAAGATGGGTTTCGGCACATACCCGTTTACACCTGTTGCTTAAATCCGTCTATTTTGTCAACTTTTGACCACTTCTGTTCTGATTTCATCTGAGGCACGATCATGCTAGGTAAGCTATTGAGACCTGGCAACATTACATTATAATCTACTTTACGGTTATAAATTGTGAACCAGTAACGTTAGTGCGCCAATAAACAACCTGAGCACAGCCAAATTACTATTAAACTCAAAAGTACCGGAGAGTAAGAAAAATGTTACATTCAAGTCCAGTAGCAGGAAGGCTAACGTTAGGTCTCCATCCGTTTTGCAGCTCTTGTCGCCGAGTGTAAGTCCATCAGATATTGATTCGTGTCCGATCACCCTCTCTCTATTCCTCTTTGTTTTATTTGCTGGCTCTGATATGGTGATGGTTTGGAGACTTGCGTTGAACTAGATTGTTTCGTCTTATTGTTAGCTGTTGGCTAACTTCTCCCAGGCTACGAGTAAAACGTGACGTATGCCGTGAAGCAGGGGATAGGTAGGGCTTGTACCGGCCCGAACACCAAAGTTAAAGTGCAGTTTCAGCCGATAGGAGGCTGCTTAGGTAGCAACGGCAGTAAAATTCGTCCAGTTAATAGTTGTCCTACCACTAAAATAATTTTAAAATAAATAAAATGGTCTGGAGAGTTTATTATTGCTATAGACGTAACATTTGTACTCTAGTTTTGGATCAACTCCTTAAAAAAAAAGAAGATTATAGATTAACTACTGTTTATAGGATTATAGAAAATCTTGGTGAATTGTCGAATATCAATACTGTGTCTTGCGTCCACAAATATGTTTTTTTACGTGCATTGATTTATAAGTTCACATTACTTAACATTAACAATACTTAAACAGCATTTCAGTCATGTTGAATAATGTTGTTTTTACTAAATATTAATACATTTGTGAAAGATTAACATCAGATTCATTTAACTAGTATTCAACAAGTTCATGATACCGAATGACAAAAGGAAATGCTGTCCAGTGTGGGAGTACATACAGTATGCAAAAACATGTTCAAAGGAAATAAGAAATTTAAATATAAAAACAGCGCAGAACAAGGTGTGGTCCATATTACAACTCATTCTGGATCTCACACGCACGCACACTCATTGATTGACAGATAGATCGAAGATTGACAGGTACAAAGCGCCTCAAAGCTCAGAAAATGTGACATGGATCTGTGGTTGATGGTCATATAGATTAACTCAGGACAGTTTTAGTGATTTCTTTAGTGACCATTATTCAAAATCATTACAGCAGGACATTCTACTTCAAGGTTTCCAAGTCTGTGGTTTTCCTGCTGGCTACACTTATACTGTTTCTGACTGTTTTTTTTTCTTGGGTTAAAGGTTTGACAAAGTGTATAAATTATATTTGACAAAAATGCATGTGTTCAAATATTTTACTCTTGCCAGTATAGCAGTAAAGACACTGCTAGACCATGAGCCAGACTAAGAATGTTTTTGTGAGGAAGGTAACATGTTAGCAGGCCACTTTCAAGATTGTTACTAGGAAATAATAAAAAAGTAAAAAGCGATATAATATGTGTCTTAGGTTTCGGAATAGCATATTTTGAGTACTTGTGTATGAGATGGGCCTTTGGATGAACTTTACTTTACACAGATCTGGCAACCCTGTCCCTGCTGTCATCATAATTCAAATGACTACATACAGTAAGTGTACTAAACATACTTATTTAATAAAAAATGTAAACATGTATTCTGTGAGAATTCTCTTTAAAGGAAAAAAGTCAACTCAGTATAAGAGCTATTATGCCAAATGTCTTTATAATGTTAGCTGGACCAGTGTTTGTCTGATTTTAGATTGCATGACCTGATGTGTGAGTAAATATGAGGGGAAAAAATCATTGGTGCTGAGTTTTTGTGGTACAAAAAGTTGTCGTTTGTATCTCACAATGGGAGCCACACTAGTGCTGTTTTTACAGATAATTTCAATACACAAAACAAGAGCCCTACAGTGACCGACAACATTATACAATGTGCAAAACAATTCAATGTAAATCATCTATTTAAATATGAAAACTTTCTTCTCTGACTACGAGAATTGCGAATTGTAAAACGTTTTGTGCCAAAAATTATTACAACCAAATATTTATCTCAAATGGTGTTCTTTATGTGGGTTAAAATGCCAATCATTTATATTGAATAGCAATTTGGGGCACTATAAAAATGATGTTTATTGTTATTTTCTAACTATGTAAACACATTTGTTTTACTGAATGTGGGTAAATTCGTTTTTCACACTTTGCCTTTATAGAACAAAACATGTTATGGTGCAATCTGAACATCGCCGTCTCATTCAGAACCCTCTGAACCCTCCCTCTGATGAAAATGTGTTTGGGGTGAAGCCCGTGTGAACTCAAGTGATCATTCGAAAATAAAATATTCTGACCCTTGTGTCATTCAAACCCTTTATTTCATGTGGAACACAAAAGAAGATATCTTAAGACCTAAATATCGTTCTTCTGCAGAAGAATGACATACAGGTTTGGAATGAGATGAGATTAAGTTAATGATGCCAAATAATGTAATTCTGAGTGATTTCTTTAAATATATAGTTAGTAAAACGTGTAAATATACAACACAATTCCTACACTGTACTTGCTGTCTACTGTAGAAACATCTGTCAAAGCATTTAATAAACAAATATGCAAGGTGTATGGGTGTGTTAGTCTTGTGTCACCATCACCAAACATTTCCCAAACATACTGCTTCTTATGCTCCTCTATCCCAGTCATAGCAAAAAGGCTAACAAACTTAAGAGTTATACCTACCAATTAACATTAGCCCTTCATTCATGACATGGATACCCTGATAATCATACAGAGAGAACATAGTTGCATACCTTTATCTTTTGCTCGTTTCTCCTCTTCTTTTTTTCTAAATTGGGCACCTGATGGCTTTGACCTTTTCCTGTCCATCTCTGTGTTTATTTGGCACTCGACAGATTTCCCATCCCCCCAACACGACCAGGGGCCCGTTTCAATAAGGAGGTTCAACCAACTCTAGGTTAAACCTTGAACTCAGAGTTGGTTTACTTAGAAATGAGAAACTTTGAGTTTTTGGTTTCAGAACAGCTGATTTGAGTTCAATTGACTCTGGGTAGACTTCCCCTGGGTTAAGCGCGTGCACCACGACCATAAAAAGTCATCATCAATGGAGCTCCGATATGAGGATTCACCATGGCAACGGCACCAAAAAATGCAACATGGCAGCAGAAAGCGCTGGAGAGAGAGGCACACTTTCCGCTCTGCATACAGTGGATTCACTGATGTGCTGAAAATGACTTAAGTTTAAATTAATAAAAAGATAAATGTACCAATAAACAAATACATTTATCATTAAATGAATGAAACATCAGAAATTAGACAGAACAAATAATCAAAATCGCATGTTCTTACTCGCCATCATTGCTCTAGTAAACGCGAATGACGTCATAGTGTAATAGGACACATGTAGGGCGTCAGATTCTGGTGCAAAGTTAGACTGATGGCCGGTTCAAACCCTGCTCGGAGTAGATTTGAGTTGGATTGACTGCAGGTCAAAATTACTTGTGTATTACCTTCATCACTTCATTTCTGTCTGTATTTATTCATTTCTTTAATCATGCACTTTATTAACAAACTTTATTAAGTAATTTCTTATCGTCCATAGAAAATTATGCTCTGATGTAATACACGTACGATGTGTGATGTTATTGATGTAAGGATGGATGAGATATATTTTGATATATCTGATTCACTGTAAAGAAAAAAATGTATAGTGTTAATAAAAATGCACAGAGAAATGACGAAATTCCACTCGGGTCCTAAATTACTCTCCTGAAATCAAAGTACATCCCAATAAATTAAGCCTCTTCATGAATCATATATAAAAGCACACATGACATATAAGTCACTGAGATGGTCTCTGTGAGATCATAATGTGTGCCATGAATGACTGTATTATGAATGAATGAGTTACACCACTATGCGCTTTAAAAGGGGGAGGAGATCCAAATAAAGTCTGGGTTTACCAAAGAAAACCTGCTCACGACCAGGTTAGGTTCACAAAGTAAGTTACTATGGTTACTGACTCTGAGTATAAAGTTACCTCTCCTTTAGAAACGGGCTTGAGTTACCCCGCTTTCTCAGGTTTGTCATACCTCACATTCTGAAACACAAAACCCAGAGTTTCCCTCATTTTAGGGTTAATATACTCAGAGTTTTCACTAAACCTCCTTTTTTGAAACAGGCCCCTGAGGTCTACAAAAGTGTTTGTGCTACAAAGTGTTTGTGTAAAACTGAGCAGATGCCTAATGATCTTGCTTGGTGCTTAGTTCATGAGGCCCATAACCTTTGACCCATTAGGCTCACAGCCTTTTACTATGAGAGAAGTGTATGTGACCTAAACCTAACTTAAATATATAAAAACTAAATACTATAATAGAAAAAACCACCATAGCCTCCACAGACGCTTGGTAGTAGGGTAGTCACGGTACTATAAACATGTCTTACGATACTTAACCAACTCTTTTAGAAACAGGCTTGAGGTACCCCGCTTTCTCGGGTTTGATATACCTCACATTCTAAAAAAAATCTTCTTCTTTATAAATAACTGAAAATAATGCTCTTTAATGCAAGTCGATCACACCCCAGAATCGCTATAGCCATGTCTGCAACATCACGTTTTCTACTCTAAACTTTACTCACGAGTCAGCAGTATTTAACTTGACTGTAGTTTAAATCTATTGTACTTGGATGTAGACACACACATTCATGGATAAAGAATCACTGTTACACAGTTAAGAGACACCCGATATAATCACAATGGCCATTTGCTGTAACTTAACATACATATAAAGACTGAAGACCCGATTTCCTATTTTCTCAAAAACGAGCAGCCGTCTGGGGCGGCATTTTTCCATGTAACATGGGGGAACTTAGGGACCGTCAACTAAGAGACATTCAGTTTCTAACGTCAATTGCAGTTTAATGGAAAACAGTCATAAATCAGTGCAGGAGAGATTATTGACAGCACGATAATCTTTTTTCTTTTAACACATACAATTTAAGCATAAAATATGTTTTTGTTGTTTAATTATAAAATCTAAAAAACTTGCAGTATGAATCATTTAAACATGCTTTTGTGGTTTGGCCACATGATAAATTTACTTTCCTTTTTAAGCCAAACTGTATTTATTTTGCTCATAAACAATGCACACTGTAAAAAGTGATTTTTTGATCTTGTAAATAATGGAAACATTATTCAAGTATGTTTTACAAACAAATACTTTTTTGTCTTTTTACTTGAAAATGGCATGTTTAATTCAGTACATTACTTGCAGTTTCTTTGTCATTTATTGTTCTAAAATACATATTTAAATACAATCTCCTAAGTAATATTTACTTAGTGTTCGCCATCTAAATAAATCACACCAATAAATAAACAACTCAAGTAAAATGTAATCAATACAGCAATATAAATGATGCGCATGCGTCTTTGGCTCCGAGTCCGAACTGGCGCGCACAGAGGAAAGGAATCGAAACTTCACGACGGATAATGTGAATTTTACCACGGTAAATTATTAATATGCTTATTAAGTAATTGAGGTATGTTTGCAGAAAAGTGTAGAGTTATTAAGCTATCTGCAGTCCCAGTGGTTTGTGCCTAAGTTACCTTTTCTTTTTTTTATTGAGTTACGGATGCTAGCAGTGTTCATGTTAACAATGTTAACAGATTTTTGGATAACGTTAAAACATAATCTTAGTTTTGTTTTGTTAAACACATGAATAACAGAGTTAAATCATTAATAAATGAAGCTATTAATTTAGTTGACAGACTTGCACCACCATCCGTTATTAGCAAATGGCATCTCTGTTGAAAACATTGTCTTAAGTTTTATATAACGTTAATCTTGTCAGACGATTATTGTAATTTTATTATTACAATAATTGCCGTCGGATTATTGCCGTCGTGTATGAGCATTCTGTCCCGGAAAAGTTCGAGCTGCCGAAATGTAATAATCACCCTGTTTTTCGCGCATTAATCACACAGGATAGTTTTTAAAATGCACGTGTAGGCCTACAAGGCAAATAGTACCTTGAACTTTAACTTTATTTATATTGTTTACCTATACTATCGGGTATGATCGCTATATATAGAAATCGATAAGATCACACTTTTGCAATTACACAAGTCTAAATGCTCATATCACTTAGCACGCGCTCGTCGCTCGACTTGTCGAGACTGTTTTTCAAGATGGCGCCTGTCTTTATAAAGTATCTTCTTATTAAACTGTTTGTACACTTACAAAGTTCTCAATGCTTCGGTTTGCATGTAAGGACTAGCGATTTACTTTAACTTACTCTCTGCCCCATATACTAGCGTTATAAACTAATCTGTTTTTAGAGATAAAACTCTTCACATTCGATTATTATGAAAACGCATCCCAGAGAACGATCTACTCGGTAACCATGTGTTAATTACCCCTAGGTTCATTTTTCACCAGAGTTGTCCTTTAAGACTAGTGGACAGTTTGTCTCAGAGCAGGAACCCATTGAGGAGAATTGAAAAGTTGATACTGTACAGTATTTTAACCACTTTGCACTGATTTGTGTATTTCACAGGATATCAGCAGGGAGATGATTAAGGATACCTTCTCCAGTCATGTCATGAGCAGATCTGTAGAAGAGGAAGATGCCAGTATGTCTGATGTCATCATTGTCATCGAGGGGACTGAGGTGCTGCTGGGATGTAAAAATCTCGCAAATGCATGTCTTTCACTCATGGGCTGCATTTACTCCCTAAACTTAAGCTATCCCCCAAAGCTGAGAAACACCTTTGAAGTGTTTCAGAAAATCTTTCTGGGACTAGATGTGTTTAAATTTTCGCCAAAGGTTAACTCTTTGCATAGAAAGATTCTAATGTAATCTGCTAGTTGGGCACTACTTGCACTTATTGTAGTGTTTTATTTTATTTATTTTTTTGCAAGAAAGGTTGTTCAGAAAACAACTTCAACTACAGTACTGTTTTTTAACAAATTCTTATGCATTTAAGTAATGCTATTCTGCTGGGACCATAGATGCAGGTTTTATTATTATTTTATTTTATTTTTGTTGTTATTTTAAATTAGTGAAATTAAAGTTAGTTAGTTGTTTATTTGCACTTTTATTGTATTGAAATTTCTGTTGTAAAATGTTTTTTTATTTTTATAGAAAGGTTATATGTTTAAACTGTTTGTTTATGCATTAATTACCAGAAAAATCAAATGTGGAGTTTTATTGGTTTTTAAATTTAAAATATAAAAAATTTAAAAAAAAAAAATGTTAAACTTTAAATTTACTTAACATTCCAAGTAAATTTAAATTTTCTAAAGTAACTTACTTGGGGAAATTATTTAAGTGAAAAAAAAAAAGTATCAAATTCCAAGTAAACTAAACGATTAGAATTCTATTGAGTGAAAAAAACTTTCCTAACTTTTTTTAAGTAAATCCTACTCAAATTCTTTTCAGTGCACTTTCAGGTAAACTAAGACTGTAGCGTGTGTATGTGTGTGATTAAATGGTGATTTTTTTTTATAAAAAAGTGCCAAAAGTTTTCTATGAGGCTAAGGTTTAGGGGTAGGACTTGATTGGTGAAAAAAAATTCAGAATGAGAAAATAGGAAATCGGGTCTTCAGTCTTTATATGTATGTTAAGTTACAGCAAATGGCCATTGTGATTATATCGGGTGTCTCTTAACTGTGTAACAGTGATTCTTTATCCATGAATGTGTGTGTCTACATCCAAGTACAATAGATTTAAACTACAGTCAAGTTAAATACTGCTGACTCGTGAGTAAAGTTTAGAGTAGAAAACGTGATGTTGCAGACATGGCTATAGCGATTCTGGGGTGTGATCGACTTGCATTAAAGAGCATTATTTTCAGTTATTTATAAAGAAGAAGATTTTTTTCAGAATGTGAGGTATATCAAACCCGAGAAAGCGGGGTAACTCAAGCCTTTTTCTAAAAGAGTTGGTTAAGTATCGTAAGACATGTTTATAGTACCGTGACTACCCTACTACCAAGCGTCTGTGGAGGCTATGGTGGTTTTTCTATTATAGTATTAAGTTTTTATATATTTAAGTTAGGTTTAGGTCACATACACTTCTCTCATAGTAAAAGGCTGTGAGCCTAATGGGTCAAAGGTTATGGGCCTCATGAACTAAGCACCAAGCAAGATCATTAGGCATCTGCTCAGTTTTACACAAACACTTTGTAGCACAAACACTTTTGTAGACCTCAGGGGCCTGTTTCAAAAAAGGAGGTTTAGTGAAAACTCTGAGTATATTAACCCTAAAATGAGGGAAACTCTGGGTTTTGTGTTTCAGAATGTGAGGTATGACAAACCTGAGAAAGCGGGGTAACTCAAGCCCGTTTCTAAAGGAGAGGTAACTTATACTCAGAGTCAGTAACCATAGTAACTTACTTTGTGAACCTAACCTGGTCGGGAGCAGGTTTTCTTTGGTAAACCCAGAGTTTATTTGGATCTCCTCCCCCTTTTAAAGCGCATAGTGGTGTAACTCATTCATTCATAATACAGTCATTCATGGCACACATTATGATCTCACAGAGACCATCTCAGTGACTTATATGTCATGTGTGCTTTTATATATGATTCATGAAGAGGCTTAATTTATTGGGATGTACTTTGATTTCAGGAGAGTAATTTAGGACCCGAGTGGAATTTCGTCATTTCTCTGTGCATTTTTATTAACACTATACATTTTTTCTTTACAGTGAATCAGATATATCAAAATATATCTCATCCATCCTTACATCAATAACATCACACATCGTACGTGTATTACATCAGAGCATAATTTTCTATGGACGATAAGAAATTACTTAATAAAGTTTGTTAATAAAGTGCATGATTAAAGAAATGAATAAATACAGACAGAAATGAAGTGATGAAGGTAATACACAAGTAATTTTGACCTGCAGTCAATGCAACTCAAATCTGCTCCGAGCAGGGTTTGAACCGGCCATCAGTCTAACTTTGCACCAGAATCTGACGCCCTACATGTGTCCTATTACACTATGACGTCTCATTCGCGTTACTAGAGCAATGATGGCGAGTAAGAACATGCGATTTTGATTATTTGTTCTGTCCAATTTCTGATGTTTCATTCATTTAATGATAAATGTATTTGTTTATTGGTACATTTATCTTTTTATTAATTTAAACTTAAGTCATTTTCAGCACATCAGTGAATCCACTGTATGCAGAGCGGAAAGTGTGCCTCTCTCTCAAGCGCTTTCTGCTGCCATGTTGCATTTTTTGGTGCCGTTGCCATGGTGAATCCTCATATCGGAGCTCCATTGATGATGACTTTTTATGGTCGTGGTGCACGCGCTTAACCCAGGGGAAGTCTACCCAGAGTCAATTGAACTAACTCAAATCAGCTGTTCTGAAACCAAAAACTCAAAGTTTCTCATTTCTAAGTAAACCAACTCTGAGTTCAAGGTTTAACCTAGAGTTGGTTGAACCTCCTTATTGAAACGGGCCCCTGGTCGTGTTGGGGGGATGGGAAATCTGTCGAGTGCCAAATAAACACAGAGATGGACAGGAAAAGGTCAAAGCCATCAGGTGCCCAATTTAGAAAAAAAGAAGAGGAGAAACGAGCAAAAGATAAAGGTATGCAACTATGTTCTCTCTGTATGATTATCAGGGTATCCATGTCATGAATGAAGGGCTAATGTTAATTGGTAGGTATAACTCTTAAGTTTGTTAGCCTTTTTGCTATGACTGGGATAGAGGAGCATAAGAAGCAGTATGTTTGGGAAATGTTTGGTGATGGTGACACAAGACTAACACACCCATACACCTTGCATATTTGTTTATTAAATACTTTGACAGATGTTTCTACAGTAGACAGCAAGTAGTGTAGGAATTGTGTTGTATATTTTACACGTTTTACTAACTATATATTTAAAGAAATCACTCAGAATTACATTATTTGGCATCATTAACTTAATCTCATCTCATTCCAAACCTGTATGTCATTCTTCTGCAGAAGAACGATATTTAGGTCTTAAGATATCTTCTTTTGTGTTCCACATGAAATAAAGGGTTTGAATGACACAAGGGTCAGAATATTTTATTTTCGAATGATCACTTGAGTTCACACGGGCTTCACCCCAAACACATTTTCATCAGAGGGAGGTTCAGAGGGTTTGAATGAGACGGCGATGTTCAGATTGCACCATAACATGTTTTGTTCTATAAAGGCAAAGTGTGAAAAACGAATTTACCCACATTCAGTAAAACAAATGTGTTTACATAGTTAGAAAATAACAATAAACATCATTTTTATAGTGCCCCAAATTGCTATTCAATATAAATGATTGGCATTTTAACCCACATAAAGAACACCATTTGAGATAAATATTTGGTTGTAATAATTTTTGGCACAAAACGTTTTACAATTCGCAATTCTCGTAGTCAGAGAAGAAAGCTTTCATATTTAAATAGATGATTTACATTGAATTGTTTTGCACATTGTATAATGTTGTCGGTCACTGTAGGGCTCTTGTTTTGTGTATTGAAATTATCTGTAAAAACAGCACTAGTGTGGCTCCCATTGTGAGATACAAACGACAACTTTTTGTACCACAAAAACTCAGCACCAATGATTTTTTCCCCTCATATTTACTCACACATCAGGTCATGCAATCTAAAATCAGACAAACACTGGTCCAGCTAACATTATAAAGACATTTGGCATAATAGCTCTTATACTGAGTTGACTTTTTTCCTTTAAAGAGAATTCTCACAGAATACATGTTTACATTTTTTATTAAATAAGTATGTTTAGTACACTTACTGTATGTAGTCATTTGAATTATGATGACAGCAGGGACAGGGTTGCCAGATCTGTGTAAAGTAAAGTTCATCCAAAGGCCCATCTCATACACAAGTACTCAAAATATGCTATTCCGAAACCTAAGACACATATTATATCGCTTTTTACTTTTTTATTATTTCCTAGTAACAATCTTGAAAGTGGCCTGCTAACATGTTACCTTCCTCACAAAAACATTCTTAGTCTGGCTCATGGTCTAGCAGTGTCTTTACTGCTATACTGGCAAGAGTAAAATATTTGAACACATGCATTTTTGTCAAATATAATTTATACACTTTGTCAAACCTTTAACCCAAGAAAAAAAAACAGTCAGAAACAGTATAAGTGTAGCCAGCAGGAAAACCACAGACTTGGAAACCTTGAAGTAGAATGTCCTGCTGTAATGATTTTGAATAATGGTCACTAAAGAAATCACTAAAACTGTCCTGAGTTAATCTATATGACCATCAACCACAGATCCATGTCACATTTTCTGAGCTTTGAGGCGCTTTGTACCTGTCAATCTTCGATCTATCTGTCAATCAATGAGTGTGCGTGCGTGTGTGATCCAGAATGAGTTGTAATATGGACCACACCTTGTTCTGCGCTGTTTTTATATTTAAATTTCTTATTTCCTTTGAACATGTTTTTGCATACTGTATGTACTCCCACACTGGACAGCATTTCCTTTTGCCATTCGGTATCATGAACTTGTTGAATACTAGTTAAATGAATCTGATGTTAATCTTTCACAAATGTATTAATATTTAGTAAAAACAACATTATTCAACATGACTGAAATGCTGTTTAAGTATTGTTAATGTTAAGTAATGTGAACTTATAAATCAATGAACGTTAAAAAACATATTTGTGGACGCAAGACACAGTATTGATATTCGACAATTCACCAAGATTTTCTATAATCCTATAAACAGTAGTTAATCTATAATCTTCTTCTTTTTAAGGAGTTGATCCAAAACTAGAGTACAAATGTTACGTCTATAGCAATAATAAACTCTCCAGACCATTTTATTTATTTTAAAATTATTTTAGTGGTAGGACAACTATTAACTGGACGAATTTTACTGCCGTTGCTACCTAAGCAGCCTCCTATCGGCTGAAACTGCACTTTAACTTTGGTGTTCGGGCCGGTACAAGCCCTACCTATCCCCTGCTTCACGGCATACGTCACGTTTTACTCGTAGCCTGGGAGAAGTTAGCCAACAGCTAACAATAAGACGAAACAATCTAGTTCAACGCAAGTCTCCAAACCATCACCATATCAGAGCCAGCAAATAAAACAAAGAGGAATAGAGAGAGGGTGATCGGACACGAATCAATATCTGATGGACACTCGGCGACAAGAGCTGCAAGAGGCAACGGGTGGCAAAACGGATGGAGACCTAACGTTAGCCTTCCTGCTACTGGATTTGAAAGTCTTATATGTACATTTTTTCTTACTCTCCGGTACTTTTGAGGTTAATAGTAATTTGGCTGTGCTCAGGTTGTTTATTGGCGCACTAACGTTACTGGTTCACAATTTATAACAGTAAAGTAGACTAGAGATTATGCAATGTTGCCGGGTCTCAATAGCTTACCTAACATGATCGTGCCTCAGAAGAAAAAGTTGACAAAATAGACGGATTAAAGCAACAGGTGTAAACGGGTATGTGCCGAAACCCATCTTAATATCTGGCATAAACAGGGCCTTATAAAGACTGCAGGGAGCCGCAGCAGGGGGACAGATAGCCACATCAGCTCGGGAGCCACGGGTTGCCGACCCCTGGTCTATACCAGTGGTTCGCAACTGGTTTGGCCATGGGACCCATATTTCCCATGGTCAACAAGCCACGACCCACTTTTTGGGATATATGACATCAAATGTAGTTTAAAAACACAACAACAGAGTGACTAATACTAACAAAAATTTGTGACTAATACTGATAAATGAACAGCTATAAGTCAAGGTTAATGCTATGAATAGCAGTTCCAAACTAGTTTTTAAATTAAAGCAACACTATGGTACATCTGCTCACGAGTTCCACCATGTGGCTGATAAGCACTATCTTCCGCTACTAGTGTCGTAAGCATAAGCTTTCCCGTTGGCATCGAAGTACATGTGAATTTGTTGACTAGGCTGAGGGAACCTCCGAATGCAGAAACGATGTTTGGAAACTCATCTGCAGGAAGGATATGGACAGGGCTGTGTTTATTTTTGACACGCGCTCAAAACATTTCACTAAAAACTTTAAGGAATGTAAAGGGATACTTCAGCCAAGAAACAAAATTTCCCCATGTTTTACTCACCCTTAAAGCCTCCTACAGTAGCTGATTATACTGAATATCTCCAAAAAGTGCATCCATCGATCAAAGAACGGCTCGACACGGTGGTCGTAACAAAGATCTTCTGAAGCAAACCGATGCGTTTGTTTAAGAGAAACATCCATATTGAGAGCGCTATTAACGATAATCCGCTGCAGGCGAACGAAAGGGCTTGTTTTTCCACTAAATGATAGTGACGAAAGCTCCCGCCCAGAGGAGGCGGTGTTTCTATTGGCTGAAAACGGAAAATGCTCTGTTCGTCACAGTAACTTATGTCAGGACGCCTGCGTCATTTGCCGGAAAAACAAGCCTCTGGTTTGCCTGCCGCGGATGTTAGACATTATTGTTAATAGTGCAACTTTTTTCCCCCATTCAATCCCATTCTACCGCTTGGAAGTAAAAGGATACGTGAGTAAAGCATGGGGAGATTTTTATTGAAGCATAAAGTACCCCTTAAAAGAGACAGGAGATACTCTCGAGCATGATACATCACCTGAAAATGAGCACAATATGATTCCAGACAATTCATATTTTAATATGAAATTCATTCACAACAAACAAGAGTCACATCATCACTGCAACTAAACATTCTGTCTTTACTTGAAGGCAGACCCTCAAACCATCTAAAGGGAAACTTAATATCACCACATAGGAAAAACAACAAACTCCTACAGAATATACAGAATTTCAGCTAGCAATTTAAAGTTCTTACTTATAGCTATACCCAAACATATAATAAAGAAAGATGAATAGAGAGAAAACAGTACATGTTCACAAAATACATGCATAACAACAATAAAACATGTGTACGTTGAGATCTGGAGATAAGAAGAAGAGTCTGATGTCAAAATGCTTCTTTTTTCAGTTTAGGTCCAGATTCATTATTGTCATATGGACATTTATGTAAACTATTCTTAAGGTTTGTTTAAACGTTTATTTTATGGAAGTACAATTTTTAGTTCTAATGATTATCATGTCATTCATACAAACCATGAAGTACATTAAAGTGATAGTTCACCCCAAAATAAAAAAATCTGTCCTCATTTACTCGCCCTCTTGTTATTTCAAACCTTAATGACTTTCTTACTTCCGCAGAACACAAAAGAAGATATTTCGAAGAGCGTTGGTAGCCGAACAGCACTTGGTAGCCGAACAGCACTGGACTCAATTCACTTCTGTATAGACACAAAACCAATGCAAGTGAATGGGGTCTAGTTAACAACCTTCTTCAAAATAGCTTCTTTTGTTTTCTGCGGAAGTAAGAAAGTCATACAGGTTTGAAATGACACGAGTGTGAGTAAATGATGACAGAATTTTTATTTTGGGTGAACTATCATTTCAAGCATGATAGATGCTCTGGATGAAACACCTCTTAAACCTCTTAGTTTTTTCTCATTTTTAAGCTGATGTAATTTCCAAGTCCCACGCTCTGTAGTTTTTTACTTATCTGGAAGACAACAGAGATACAAATCAAACCACTTGAAATTTTTTGCACACTGATATTTGATCAATTTATCATATCTAATAAAATACGAGTGTGTTGTCCACACATTACTTCATTGGTATGGCGTCCACAATGGGATTCTTTTCACTCAATGTTGTAAGATCTAAAGTTACAGCTCCCCTCTCTTTAAGGAGTAGTTCACTTTCAAAATGGAAATTCTGTCATCATTTACTCACCCTTTTGTCATTTCAAACCTCTTTGACTTTCTTTCTTCCACAGAATACAAAAGAAGAAACTGTTAACGTGCTGTTCTGTTACCAAAGAAAGTCACACAGGTTTGTAATGACAAGGGGGAGTAAAAATAATGACAGAATATTCATTTCGAATGTGAACTACTCCTTTAATTTTAAATGATGGTTTGCTGGTTTTAATGGGCAATCCTACATATAAATATTCTGACACTGCTACTTTAGCTCTGATTGACTATTATCTTAAAGAGCGGATTGGCGGATATTGTATTTTTAAGCCATTTTTTGATTTCTTGTTACAGCCAGTTGGTAGTTTGTATAAATGTTCCTAAACATGGTAATGAAACTGAATTTACACATTTAAGAAACATACCTCATTCAGAGTGGCCATCTGTAGTGAAGGATCATCCAAATCGCAGTTTCCATCACAGGAAAGGTTCAATCGTAGAACCTGTTTTCGATATACTATTTCAAGAGAAATACAGAGTCGACGTTATCCACAAAACAGAAACACATAAATACATGAATACATGAATGAAAGTTCAAAGAATGATCATATTCTGGTAACTGAACCAACCATCATAGCAGATAAAAGGACGTTGTTTGCTACAGCTCTCCTGAATCCACTTCCCAGAGTTAGTTGTCGACATGGCAACACAGTCACCAAATTCTGAAGTCTGCGAAGTGTATCCGGTCGCCCAGTTTCTAAACAAAAGGCTTTGGTGAGGTCTGTTGGCAGTTGGGACAGCTTTGAGAAAACCTCTTGACCTCACCTTCGAGTCCCGGCCAATGGAACCGGTTGCGGATGCACTGGGCCGTGTTAGCGGCCCCCAAGTGTCCGGCCATGGGATGGGGGTGAGCTTACTCGCACCTGAGCCCAACAGTTCCTCAATCAGTCATCCTCTCTTTGTTCTTTCCAGAAGGAGCCTCCAGCTGTTACCTGGTGGAACAGATCAACAAACAGGTTAGTGGACTGAGGACCCCACTCATCCTCTCGCTCATTCTCTGTGGCCAGCATCACAGTGTAGGTGATCCTCGGCCTCAGCCACTGGCGTCTCCGTTGCTGGTTTCCCTCTCCCGTCGTTTTCACCACGCGAGCCAACAGTTGGTCGAACCCCGGCCAATCTCGGCCCAGAAGAACTGGTACGGGTAGGTAGTGGACTATTCCCACATCCAGCAACCAGGTTCCTGGTCGGGCTGCGATGGCACACTGCGAGTATCTCTATGCACGCACGCGATGGGGATCGATAACTTCCCATGGGGCCGGGGTTGTACCATTGTCCGAGTCCAGCGTTGCAGTGGCCGGCTTTCCGTCGATGCGTATAACTCTTTCCTGGGCTCCCATAGGTAATGAGTGGTAGACCACGCAGCCGGTTAGCCAAGTCCGGGGTACTGGGGAGGCGGGTTCTGTTGGCATTCCCTCGTCTCGGGGAGAGGGGACCACTGGTCTGCTCACTGGTCAGGAGGTGCCCTCCGGTGGTCGCCATGTAGGGACCACCCTCCTGGTTGCTCTCTCTCCGGTTCCATGGGCAGCCACCGCCTCTGCCAACTCCCCCACTTCTACTAATTCCTGATAGGTGGAGGGATCGCGCATGTTCAACACCCCCCATAAGCATCGGGAAGGGCACGAAGCAGCCGGTCAATGACCAATTTCTCAGCAACCTGGTAGGTTGTGGGATCCCCGTGCAGCAGACAGATGTCCACTCATGGAATTGTGGATACACCGATCCTAGCGAGGATCTCTCTCTTCAGCGTGTCGTAATTGTCGTTTCCCCGGAGCGGGCTGGGAGAAGTATGCCGTTGGGCTTCCCTGGTCAGAAACGGGGTCAGAAGCCAAATCCACTCTGCCTAATCCGGTTGTTCCCGGTTGGTGGTCACCTCAAAGGTATGCAAATAGGCCTCGATGTCATCAAGGTCGCCGAGTTTAGTGAGGTGGTGGTGTGCCGTGGCACGAGCATCCAGAAGTGGAACCCTGGCGGCGGTGGTGGCCGTTAGGTGTCCAAGGGTTTGTTCCATCCGGTCCAGCCTTATGGCGAGCCACTCACTGAACCTCTGCTGGCGAAGATCATGTTGCTCACTGAACCTCTGCTGGCGAGTCGTGATCTCCGCCAACCAGCGGTTTTCCTCCTCCGTCTTGTCCGTCCTGGCGTGCATGAGAGAGAGAGAGAGAGCGCGGTTCCCTAGGGTCCAGAGGAAAAAGCATGGGTTATGGGTTATGGGGTGTTTTGCTCTTGTTAAAAATGTGTTTCGAGTAAAGCACAAAATGAAAAATCAGGTGAGATTTGTAAAACCCCGGAGGGTGTTATATTAACGTGCCAATGTGATTAGTGTCCCCACGCAAGCAAAAGATTGGGAAATAGCTCATGGGAGTCTTCCTGTGCAGTCCGTGAGAGTGGTGAGTGAAAGTCTTTGTCCAGAGAGTAAATAGCTGCCGGTCGTCAGGCGCTCGTGTCTGTGAGGACAGAGAGAATCAACATACATGTGAATCATATGGAGTCGTAGCTCACCAAGTTTATCTGTCTTCCCGCTCTTATAGAGCTTGGGAACGAGTTGCAGGTGTTGACGACCGGCAGATGTTTGGTCTCTCTGCCATAATTAATCTAGTGTGTCGTGGCCTCCGTGTCTCTGATGAGCATGGCTCTTTTCATTTTGTCCAAATTGGAACGTTTCCGTTCCGACGCAACAGAAACATGCAGTGTAACGGAGCCTTTACGATATACACTCACCTAAAGGATTATTAGGAACACCATACTAATACTGTGTTTGACCCCCTTTCGCCTTCAGAACTGCCTTAATTCTACGTGGCATTGATTCAACAAGGTGCTAAAAGCATTCTTTAGAAATGTTGGCCCATATTGATAGGATAGCATCTTGCAGTTGATGGAGATTTGTGGGATGCACGAACCTCCCGTTCCACCACATCCCAAAGATGCTCTATTGGGTTGAGATCCGGTGACTGTGGGGGCCATTTTAGTACAGTGAACTCATTGTCATGTTCAAGAAACCAATTTGAAATGATTCGAGCTTTTTGACATGGTGCATTATCCTGCTGGAAGTAGCCATCAGAGGATGGGTACATGGTGGTCATAAAGGGATGGACATGGTCAGAAACAATGCTCAGGTAGGCCGTGGCATTTAAACGATGCCCAATTGGCACTAAGGGGCCTAAAGTGTGCCAAGAAAACATCCCCCACACCATTACACCACCACCATAATTGCATTAATGAGATATTGAACAGGTGTTCCTAATAATCCTTTAGGTGAGTGTATATTACCCATGACATTTTTAAGCGCAGTTAATAGTGAACCTCGGTAATCGCTGCATCCCTAATTACAGACCCCTTCATCTCTGGTCGGACAAATGACTTTGCGTCAGATCGATCACCCTAATCTTAGGTAGGCCTGGGAATCGATTCCAAAAATAATTGATTCCTCACTTCTAGGGTGTTGAGAATCAAGAGCCCAAAGGTTTAAATTGTCTTCTCTCTTTAAGAGCCTTCATAAGCACAAGCCCCACCCCATGGCTGATGTCATCGTCAACTAAATCAAATTTTTTAGTTTTGCTTCAACATCGCATCTTCATTTTTAAGATTCATGAAAAATATCTTGCACTTCGACATAACACAGCTGCGCCTCGGTGTCAAATAGTGAGCAATGGTCAAAGAATTACAACTTTTATACTTTCCTTGTCTCATAGTTAGATGAGGCGACAGATGCACACTTTTAAGCATGAGAAGCGTTCATTCTTTTGTGATAAAGAGGGACTCATTACCTTGAACACGTAACTTATTTCCATAAAATAATTTATGCAAAGTATCCTGAGCATTATTTAAGAGCTGTATGTTCAATGGAATACTCCTTGCAAAAGATGCTTTTGTCTGAATGCGGCCTGGGCAAATATAATTTGTTTGTGCATGCATGCTGCTTTTCCTAGTCCTTCCACTGCAGGTTATTCTGTGTCAAAGCAACCAAATTTTGGAATAATCCCCATTCAAAAATAATAATTAGTAATTAAATATTACATTAAGTAGTTTATGTTTTTTAGATATTCTTTTTTAAATGCAATAAGTATCAGATCGCCATTTTGTTTTTAAACATTATACATATGAGCAATTGCAAACTTTGCAAATTGAGCCACATTGAGATCCCCATATCTCTGGGATTGTAAAGGGCCTAGTAAATAAAGAGACCAAATAAATCTACTTTATAAAAAAAAAAATGTAACGTATTTTTAAATCTTGAGTGTAAGATTTTTAAAATTATTTAAAATCTTATTTTTTTTATTTAATTTTTGAGCTTTCACCATTGGCAATTTATGTGTCAAGGATTGCTAAACTTCACAAATCTACAAACACCTACCAAAAAATTTAAAAAAATTACTGCTCATGCCTCCTGTCATTTTTCTCCTATTTTTCCAAAACACAAATTTCAGGAATTTCTCCTTCTGCCCACTATAAATTTACACATGTGAAGAAATTAACAATAATTTTCCAACAATATTTTCAGCACTGCAACACAATGCAGATGCACCTGTGCAAAAACATCTCTTTGCGTGAGCAGTGTATTACAATGTATAAAAAAATCTTCCTTTGATTCTTTCCTCCCCATTTAGTTTGCGTTCATTATTTTATCCTGTGATAGTTTGAGGAAATGAGGAAAAGGAACAATGCAGACTTTTATTTGTGATAAACAAAGAGGGACTCATTACCATGAACATGTATCTTATTTCCATAAAACAAATCTTTTGCATAATACCCTGAGCATTATTTAAGAGCTTTATGTTATATAGAATATTCTTTGCGAGAGATGCCTTTGTGTAAAAGTGCCTTGGGTATTGCCTTGTTTGTTTGTGTCACAAAAAATAGGGCTTTGAATGTTACAAATAAATGTTTACTTAGTTATCCACTAATTCGTAAATAACCTAAAATACATGGGGTAAACAATTTGATCAAAATGACCCTGAACCTAAAATATTTTATTACAATCTACAAGAAAAGTAAAATATATTAAAGACAATTTGAACTTTCACCATTGGCAAATAACAGCAAGGATTTCTAAAGTCAACAACAATCTCTGTTTGAAAATAAATATTTGAACCTCCTGTAATTTGGATCCAGTATTTAATTTGAAATTGTCATTTTTTCACCACTCAACATAACTCAATAATTATTCCTCCATGGCATTTAGTATTTTTCAAGAAGAAGAATGATCAATAGCCACGGCTTACTCCGTTCGTGGGAGTGAGAAGGCAACCTACACGTGGTGCTCCTGTTAAGTTTAGGGGGAAGCTCTGAGGGGAAAACGACGAATGCCTTCACCTGACCGACATCAATATCCACCCAGACCGCTGACGGATAAAAGAACAAACGGTGCCTTCCAGCAACAACCTGGACGCTCAACAATGAAATTGGGCCATTCTCTCCGCCTCCTTCAGCTAAATGCTCAGTGGTAAGAGCATTGCATTAACAATACAAGGTTGTGGGTTTGATCCCAGGGGATTGCAATACCTATGTATAAATGTATAGGATAATGCAATGCAAGTCACTTTGGATAAAAGCGTCTGCCAAATGCGTAAATGTAAATGTACTCAAAGAAAATGACATTGATGTGGGTGTACTCCAAGAGACCCATAGCCGAGACACCAAAGAAGACCATCCATGGCTACCGCATCATCAGCAGCATCAACGCTGCAAAGCATGGTTTGGCCACATACGTAAAAATTGGCATCACCAACATCCCAACAATGACCAACGACTCCGAGCTGTACATGGCGGTAAAAAAAAAAGAGTATACCATAGTCAACAAGTACATACCATAGTCAAACATCTGGCCAACTCCACCTCTGCCTCTACACCAATCGCCAACCATCTTCAACGGTGATTACAATAGCCAGCACACCGAATGGGGCTACAAAACCAGCAACCGCAATAGCCAATAAGTGTCTTGGTGGGCTTACTTCAATCCACAACCTCACAAAGGAAGCACCTTATTGGCTGCGCGATTTAGATATTGATGTCTAAACCCTTCCAATTTAGGTCATACACAAGAAGAAGAAAGAACTCAGATCATTTTTAAATCTCACCTTTAAAGAGACAGTTTTCTCAAAAATGAAAATATTCATCAACTCTCCATCATGTTGTTCCAAATCTGTATGAACACAGAGAAAGGTATTTGGAAAAATGCACCATTAACAATAAAAACTGCTTTATAAATGTCTTTGTTCTGATGAACACAAAAGAAGATATTTTGATGAATGTAAGAGCGAAAAGTTCTGGGGCACTTTTGACTGCCATTGTCATTTTTCCTACTATAGCAGGCAATTGTGTCTGAACTATAGAGAACTGTTTTGTTCCAAGAATTCTTCCAAATATATTTCTCTGTCTTCATTAAATAAGGTAAACAGTCCCGTTAAAAAGCAGCCATTGAGTCAATAGCTGCTCAGAAACAAAATGTGTAACTTTCTGCTTTAATTTTGTGCATTTTGGTATTGACAGTTAAGCATAATGGCATTTTCAATGTTCAAAATCACAATTCTTTTCAAAACGTTAAGAAAGACCCTAATTGTGTATTTCTGTCTAATGTATATTTAAGAAACTTTTATAGACTTGCAATGCAGGAAGTGGAAATGGTTGATTTGTATACTGGTCTTCCTGTTGCTCTTATTAAAACAGGTCAGCACACAGTGATGAAACATCAGAGAGGAGCTGTGAGAGCAGCGATGGACATGAGTCTGTTTGTGCTGCTTCTGCTGTCAGGTTGGTGTCGTCATTTCAATCTGTTTTCACAAGTATATGTGTGCATGCATTTATTTACACATGTTCATTTTAACAGGACTTCTGAACCGCGCTTCTGGTCTTTGGCGACAGTATCACTACATAAATCAGATTAAGACATGGTCAGAAGCTCAGAGTTACTGCAGAGAGAGGTTCACTGATCTGGCTACTGTAGACTCTATGGATGATGTGAACAGGACGACGAATACAGTGAATGATGGATACGGTGGATCAGTGTGGATTGGACTGAAAAGGGGCACACAACATCGTTGGGGTTGGTCTAATGGAGAAAACACAATCTCCCAGTACAGTAACTGGGAGCCAGGACAGCCAAATGAACCATTAAGTGAATTTTGTGTGTTTAGCACTAATGGGGGTTGGCATGATATGCCGTGTGACGCTAATCTTCCTTTTGTGTGTTACAATGGTGAGTTTTGTATTCGTTTCAATTTAAGAATGTGCCATTTAGAATAAAAAGAGCTGATTTTTTTACATCTGTCAATAGAAAGTAGTGAGTACATCATGGTAAAAAGTTCAAAAAACTGGACAGATGCTCAGAGTTACTGCAGACAGTATCACACTGATCTGGCCACCATCAGCAGCATTGAGGACACTAACCAGCTAAATGCTGTTGTCGGAAGCGGGCGATTGGTTTGGATCGGTCTGTCTCTGGACTTCTGGCAGTGGTCTGATCAATGGAGTCTCTTCTTTAGAAACTGGGCAACAGGATACACATCACAAACATCATTATCTGGTGATTGTGCAGTCTTGTCCACAACTGACTCTGGGAAATGGATTCAGGACAGCTGTGATCTTCAGCGTCCGTTTATCTGCTATGGACGTGAGTTTCTTTTACAAACTAACTTAAAACAGTTAGAATTCCTTTGGTTTCTTAATGTTGATGCTTCTATTTTTTCTCTTAACTTTACATGGGAATCAGTCTTATTAAAATATCATCTTTAATTGAAGAGGATATTTATTGCATTACATATGAACCTCAGAAATGAAATTGGAATTCTGCAAATAATGAGTTTTTAATAGTCTTTACAATGAAGTTTATTTTCTTTGTTGCCCCAGGGCCCAAACCTCTTTATCGACCGTATCACTACATAAACACTAGAATGTCGTGGTCAGAAGCTCAGAGTTATTGTAGAGAGAGGTTCACTGATCTGGCTACTGTAGACTCTATGGATGATGTGAACAGGATAATAAATACAGTGAATGATGGATACAGTGTATTAGTGTGGATTGGACTGCAGAGGGCGACACCAAGACGTTGGGGATGGTCAATGGGAGATGACACTCTTTCACAGTACAGTGGATGGATGTCAGGAGAACCTAATGGTGAAGGAGTATGTGGCGAACTTCAGAGTGGAGCTTGGAATGATCTTCCATGCAGCACGAATTATAATTTTGTGTGCTACAATGGTAAGTAATCATTTTTCTTTTTTATTCTAGTAATTTAATATTCAGTTTAACTGAAAAGAAGTGCCGAGACCTTACTTTTGTTTTTCTTCTCTCAAAAGAAACTATTGGAAACATCCTGATACAGACTCAGAAAAACTGGAGAGATGCTCAGAGTTACTGCAGACAGTATCACACCGATCTGGCCTCCATCAGCAGCCCTGAGGAGCAACAACAGCTGGATGATCTTGGATATGGCTCACATGTCTGGATCGGTCTGTTCTCTGACTCTTGGCAGTGGTCTGATCAATGGAGTCTCTTCTTTAGAAACTGGGCAGCAGGACAACCATCAGTATCTGGTGACTGTGTTGCCATGTCAGCAGCAACTCCTGGGAAATGGGCTCATGACAGCTGTGATCTGAAACGTGCAGTTTTCTGCCATGGATGTGAGTTTCTTAACAAACTAAATGAAAATTTTAGTCAGACGTCCTCATCAACATATCTGAACTTTTGCATGGGAATTAATCTTAAAATAATAATTTAATGGAAAATGATTTTATATCGGTTGTCGATGCCAATAGCCCTGTGGTTAGTGCGCCGACATATAGTGCCAGTTTACTTGCGGCCTGATGTGAGTTTGATTCCCATCTCGAGCATCCTTTGCTGGTCCCACTCCACTGTCTCTATCCAATGGTTTCCTGTCTGTTCTCCACTGTCCTATAAAAAATATATACAATGTTTATATTATATACCAGTATATATAGTCATAGAATTATGTTTTTTGTTAACTCATATTACTGTAAGTTGTCTTTACAATGTTGATCATTTCTGTTCTGCGCAGGGCCCAAACCTTTATATCGACATTATCACTATATAAATGAAAGTGTGTCATGGTCTGCAGCTCAGAGTTACTGCAGAGAGAGGTTCACTGATCTGGCTACTGTAGACTCTATGGATGATGTGAACAGGACGATGAATACAGTGAATGATGGATACAGTGGATCAGTGTGGATTGGACTGAAGAGGGCGACACAGAGTCGATGGGTCTGGTCGATGGAGAACAACACACTCTCTCATTATATTAACTGGAAAGCAGGAGAGCCAAACTTTGATGGAGAGTGTGTAGGGAGTTCTAATGGAAGTTGGTTTGATAAAACATGCTCGACTTTACTGCCCTTTGTGTGTTACAACGGTGAGTCCACAAAACTGTTGTGTATTTTTCAGTTCAGTTCAAAGGTTTATGCCTGTTTCACACATACTCCGTGTGCAGTGCGTATACGTATTAGCATATATTCACATATACTGCGTTGACAGTGCAGTGCTGATCTGTAGCTTCTGTGACCCACAAACTCAGTTGGTCACATAGTTTTCCGCAGAGAAGCTCCTCCCCCACAGACCTTAGAATAAACTGTGTTGTGTTAAATACTATGGTGCAATAACTAGGTTTTCATGTCAGTCAGTGTGATTTTGAGCATGATACGTGTGCTTCAAATCAGTCCGTCCTGTACAGCAAAAGTAGAGTCGTTTACCATCGCTGCACTACTGCACCGCAACTGCAACGCATGGACCACACCGCATCCACGTGCTGTGTGAATGATCTAACCTGTTAATATAGGCATGTTAAAAAATACGCACCGCATACGCAATGCAAGCGTGTGAAACAGGCGTTAGAGTTGACCCTTATGTTTCTGAACAGGCACCGCTGGATTTATTTTTATTAATATGACTCTGACTTGGAGAGATGCTCAGAGTTACTGCAGACGACATCACACTGACTTGGCGAGTGTCGGCAGTCCAGAGCAACAGCATCTGATCGATGATAAATCATCAGTCTGGATCGGTCTGTTTCTACACTCCTGGAAGTGGTCTGATCATTGGAGTCTCAGTTTCAGATATTGGACAACGGGACAACCATCCAACAGTTCAGCATCTGGTAACTGTGTTGCCATGGCAACAAATGACTCTGGAAAATGGGCTCATGACAACTGTGACCAAAAGTTTCCCTTTATTTGCCATGGACGTGAGTTTCTTTGACAAACTAAATAAAACAACAATCAGTTTTGCTTTTGTTCCATAATGTTTTCTGTCTTCACAATGAGAGTTCTGTTCACTCTCATTATGAAGGTAAGATATGAGCGGCCGTGCTGAAGGGCGTTGTGAGGCATGACGCAAAGTAGAGAAAATAGTGCCTGATCGACTGTGACGTGCTTTCAGACATGCTTCATATAGGCAGTGTAACAGAACTTTATTTGTGACCCTGGACGACAAAACCTAGAGTCAATTTTACGAAATTGTGATTTTTAAATAATCTAAAAGCTGAGTAAAAATAATTTTTTATTGATGTATGGTTTGTTTGGATAGGAGCAAAATATCAAAATATTAAGAACATTGCAGCATCGAGCGATGTTTGCAGGTGTGTTTCCAGACATTTTTTGTTAGCAGTATTGCTGCAACCATTTACTGTATTGAATTGACCAAATATGTTCATGGATTACGATCTTCACTTAATATCTTAATGATTTTTGGCATAGATGAAAAATCGATCATTTGTATTTTTGGCTATTACTAATAATGTTCCCGTGCTACTTAAGGTTTTGAGGTCCAGGGTCAAATTTAAGATTGTAATAGAGAGCACCTTGGCAATAACCAATCATATACAGTATATATAAGATACAATACTCATTTCTCTCTAGAAATGCAATCAAAAGTTATTGAAAGTGGAAATTAAACTTACATTTACACAAAACTGTGCTCTCTTGGGTCTCTCGGACACCGTTAAATTTTTCCGAGCTCGATCACCTTCCTCGTGCACATACCTGTGTAGCATTATGAGACATGGAAGGCATCAGATGGGTCCTTCACTCCCTTGCTTGTCTCACGTGTGTGTGAGGAAAATAATTGGTTGAGCAGGATCAAGCTCAAAAATACAACTAGAAGTAAAGTTAATAATGGAATCAAAAGTGCGTCCGAATTCCTTCTTTGAAATACAGCGTCTGAATGCAGCGCTTTATAGCTTTCTGATGAAGCCACATCCGTGCTTCGTCGTAAATAAAATCAGAATCAAGGACTTGAACTAACTGTTTTATAATTGTCTTTACAACGATCTTTCTACCACAGGGCCCAAACCTCTTTATCGACAGTATCACTACATAAACACCACAATGTCGTGGTCAGCAGCTCAGAGTTACTGCAGAGAGAGGTTCACTGATCTGGCTACTGTAGACTCTATGAACGATGTGAACAGGATGATAAATACAGTGAATGATGGAAACAGAGCCGTGTGGATTGGACTGAAGAGGGTGACACAGAGTCGATGGGGATGGTCTAATGGGGATGACACCTACACACAGTACAGAGGCTGGGGTACAGGAGAACCGTTTGGTGATGGAGTATGTGGCGAACTTAAGAGTGGAGCTTGGAACGATCTTCCGTGTAGTATCGAATTTGGTTTTGTGTGCTACAATGGTGAGTACTCAGGTGATTTGTGGGCAGTTATTCAGTTAAGGTGAAAAATGGGTGATGAGACTTGGTTTTGGTTTTTCTTCTCTCAAAAGAAACTATTGGAAACATCCTGATACAGACTCAGAAAAACTGGACAGATGCTCAGAGTTACTGCAGACAGTATCACACCGATCTGGCCTCCATCAGCAGCCCTGAGGAGCAAAAACGGATGTATGATCTTACTGTAAACATCAGTCGGGTCTGGATCGGTCTGTTCTCTGACTCTTGGCAGTGGTCTGATCAATGGAGTCTCTTCTTTAGAAACTGGGCAGCAGGACAACCATCAGCATCTGGTGACTGTGTTGCCATGTCAACAACTGACTCTGGGAAATGGGCTCAATACAGCTGTGATCATCAGCGTTCTTTTCTCTGCTATGGACGTGAGTTTATTTTTACCTGGGAATAAATCTCAAGGTTTTTTTTTATTTGAAAGATATTTATTGTACAGTATTCACACTATATCTCTGAATGAGCAATGAACATATATTTTCTTCTGCCACAGGCCCCAAACTTCATCGTCATTATCTCTATGTAAATAAAAAAATGTCGTGGTCAGCAGCTCAGAGTTATTGTAGAGAGAGGTTCACTGATCTGGCTACTGTAGACTCTATGGATGATGTGAACAGGACGATGAATACAGTGAAGTCTTGGTATAGCGGGCCATTGTGGATTGGACTGAGGAGGGTGACACAGAGTCGATGGCGCTGGTCTTCAGGTGATGACACTCTTGCGCAGTACAGTGGATGGGAGTCAAGAGAACCTAATGGTGATGGAGCATGTGTCTTTTTCGCCAATGGATTTTGGAAGGATTATTCATGCTCAAACCTTTTATTCTTTGTGTGCTATGATGGTGAGCATTCTTTTTTTTCAATTGCTAATATTCAGTTGAGCTAAAAAAAGGGCTAAAATCGTATTCTTATTTTGCATCTCTCAAAACAAGGTATTGGAAACATTGTGATACCAATTTGGAAAAACTGGACAGATGCTCAGAGTTACTGCAGACAGTATCACACTGATCTGGCCACCATCAGCAGCCCTGAGGAGCAAAAACAGCTGTATAGTGTGGTTGGAAATGGGCCGTGGGTCTGGATCGGTCTGTTCTCTGACTCTTGGCAGTGGTCTGATCAATGGAGTCTCTTCTTTAGAAACTGGGCAGCAGGACAACCATCAGCATCTGGTGACTGTGCAGTATTGTCCACAACTGACTCTGGGAAATGGATTCAGGACAGCTGTGATCTTCAGCGTCCTTTTCTCTGCTATGGACGTGAGTTTATTTTTACAAACTAACTTAAAACAGTTAGAATTCCTTTGGTTTCTTAATGTTGATGCTTCTATTTTCTTTCTCTTAACTTTACATGGGAATCAGTCTTATTAAAATATCATCTTTAATTAAAGAGGATATTTATTGCATTATATATGAACCTCAGAAATGAAATTGGAATTCTGCAAAAAATGAGTTTTTAATAGTCTTTACAATGAAGTTTATTTTCTTTGTTGCCCCAGGGCCCAAACCTCTTTATCGACCGTATCACTACATAAACACTAGAATGTCGTGGTCAGAAGCTCAGAGTTATTGTAGAGAGAGGTTCACTGATCTGGCTACTGTAGACTCTATGGATGATGTGAACAGGATGATAAATACAGTGAATGATGGATACAGTGTATCAGTGTGGATTGGACTGAAGAGGGCGACACAGAGACGTTGGGGATGGTCAATGGGAGATGACACTCTTTCACAGTACAGTGGATGGATGTCAGGAGAACCTAATGGTGAAGGAGTATGTGGCGAACTTCAGAGTGGAGCTTGGAACGATCTTCCATGCAGCACGAATTATAGTTTTGTGTGCTACAATGGTAAGTAATCATTTTTCTTTTTTATTCTAGTAATTTAATATTCAGTTTAACTGAAAAGAAGTGCCGAGACCTTACTTTTGTTTTTCTTCTCTCAAAAGAAACTATTGGAAACATCCTGATACAGACTCAGAAAAACTGGAGAGATGCTCAGAGTTACTGCAGACAGTATCACACCGATCTGGCCTCCATCAGCAGCCCTGAGGAGCAACAACAGCTGGATGATCTTGGATATGGCTCACATGTCTGGATCGGTCTGTTCTCTGACTCTTGGCAGTGGTCTGATAAATGGAGTCTCTTCTTTAGAAACTGGGCAGCAGGACAACCATCAGTATCTGGTAACTGTGTTGCCATGTCAGCAGCAACTCCTGGGAAATGGGCTCATGACAGCTGTGATCTGAAACGTGCAGTTTTCTGCCATGGATGTGAGTTTCTTAACGAACTAAATGAAAATTTTAGTCAGACGTCCTCATCAACATATCTGAACTTTTGCATGGGAATTCATCTTAAAATATTTTGATGGAAAATTATTTTATATCTGTTGTCGATGCCAATAGCCCTGTGGTTAGTGCGCCGACATATAGTGCCAGTTTACTTGCGGCCTGATGTGAGTTTGATTCCCATCTCGAGCATCCGTTGCTGGTCCCACTCCACTGTCTCTAGCCAATGGTTTCCTGTCTGTTCTCCACTGTCCTATAAAAAATATATACAATGTTTATATTATATACCAGTATATATAGTCATAGAATTATGTTTTTTGTTAACTCATATTACTGTAAGTTGTCTTTACAATGTTGATCATTTCTGTTCTGCGCAGGGCCTAAACCTTTATATCGACATTATCACTATATAAATGAAAGTGTGTCGTGGTCAGCAGCTCAGAGTTACTGCAGAGAGAAGTACACTGATCTGGCTACTGTAGACTCTATAGATGATGTGAACAGGATGATAAATACAGTGAATGAAGGATACAGTGGATCAGTGTGGATTGGACTGAAGAGGGCGACACAGAGTCGATGGGTCTGGTCGATGGAGAACAACACACTCTCTCATTATATTAACTGGAAAGCAGGAGAGCCAAACTTTGATGGAGAATGTGTAGGGAGTTCTAATGGAAGTTGGTTTGATAAAACATGCTCGACTTTACTGCCCTTTGTGTGTTACAACGGTGAGTCCACAAATCTGTTGAGTATTTTTCAGTTCAGTTCAAAGGTTTATGCCTGTTTCACACATACTCCGTGTGCAGTGTGTATAAGTATTAGCATATATTCACATATACTGCGTTGACAGTGCAGTGCTGTTCCGTAGCTTCTGTGAACCACAAACTCAGCTGGTCACATAGTTTCCGCAGAGAAGCTCCTCCCCCACAGACCTTAGAATAAACTGTGTTGTGTTAAATACTATGGTGCAATTACTAGGTTTTCATGTCAGTCTGTGTGATTTTGAGCATGATACGTGTGCTTTAAATCAGTCCGTCCTGTACAGCAAAAGTAGAGTCGTTTACCATCGCTGCACTACTGCACCGCAACTGCAATGCATGGACCACACCGCATCCACGTGCTGTGTGAATGATCTAACCTGTTAATATAGGCATGTTAAAAAATACGCACCGCATACGCAATGCAAGCGTGTGAAACAGGCGTTAGAGTTGACCCTTATGTTTCTGAACAGGCACCGCTGGATTTATTTTTATTAATATGACTCTGACTTGGAGAGATGCTCAGAGTTACTGCAGACGACATCACACTGACTTGGCGAGTGTCGGCAGTCCAGAGCAACAGCATCTGATCGATGATAAATCATCAGTCTGGATCGGTCTGTTTCTACACTCCTGGAAGTGGTCTGATCATTGGAGTCTCAGTTTCAGATATTGGACAACGGGACAACCATCCAACAGTTCAGCATCTGGTAACTGTGTTGCCATGGCAACAAATGACTCTGGAAAATGGGCTCATGACAACTGTGACCAAAAGTTTCCCTTTATTTGCCATGGACGTGAGTTTCTTTGACAAACTAAATAAAACAACAATCAGTTTTGCTTTTGTTCCATAATGTTTTCTGTCTTCACAATGAGAGTTCTGTTCACTCTCATTATGAAGGTAAGATATGAGCGGCCGTGCTGAAGGGCGTTGTGAGGCATGACGCAAAGTAGAGAAAATAGTGCCTGATCGACTGTGACGTGCTTTCAGACATGCTTCATATAGGCAGTGTAACAGAACTTTATTTGTGACCCTGGACGACAAAACCTAGAGTCAATTTTACGAAATTGTGATTTTTAAATAATCTAAAAGCTGAGTAAAAATAACTTTTTATTGATGTATGGTTTGTTTGGATAGGAGCAAAATATCAAAATATTAAGAACATTGCAGCATCGAGCGATGTTTGCAGGTGTGTTTCCAGACATTTTTTGTTAGCAGTATTGCTGCAACCATTTACTGTATTGAATTGACCAAATATGTTCATGGATTACGATCTTCACTTAATATCTTAATGATTTTTGGCATAGATGAAAAATCGATCATTTGTATTTTTGGCTATTACTAATAATGTTCCCGTGCTACTTAAGGTTTTGAGGTCCAGGGTCAAATTTAAGATAGTAATAGAGAGCACCTTGGCAATAACCAATCATATACAGTATATATAAGATACAATACTCATTTCTCTCTAGAAATGCAATCAAAAGTTATTGAAAGTGGAAATTAAACTTACATTTACACAAAACTGTGCTCTCTTGGGTCTCTCGGGCACCGTTTAATTTCTCCGAGCTCGATCACCTTCCTCGTGCACATACCTGTGTAGCATTATGAGACATGGAAGGCATCAGATGGGTCCTTCACTCCCTTGCATGTCTCACGTGTGCGTGAGGAAAATAATTGGTTGAGCAGGATCGAGCTCAAAAATACAACTAGAAGTAAAGTTAATAATGGAATCAAAAGTGCGTCCGAATTCCTGCTTTGAAATGCAGCGTCTGAATGCAGCGCTTTATAGCTTTCTGATGAAGCCACATCCGTGCTTCGTCTTAAATAAAATCAGAATCAAGGACTTGAACTAACTGTTTTATAATTGTCTTTACAACGATCTTTCTACCACAGGGCCCAAACCTCTTTATCGACAGTATCACTACATAAACACCACAATGTCATGGTCAGCAGCTCAGAGTTATTGTAGAGAGAGGTTCACTGATCTGGCTACTGTAGACTCTATGAACGATGTGAACAGGATGATAAATACAGTGAATGATGGAAACAGATCCGTGTGGATTGGACTGAAGAGGGTGACACAGAGTCGATGGGGATGGTCTAATGGGGATGACACCTACACACAGTACAGAGGCTGGGGTACAGGAGAACCGTTTGGTGATGGAGTATGTGGCGAACTTAAGAATGGAGCTTGGAACGATCTTCCGTGTAGTATCGAATTTGGTTTTGTGTGCTACAATGGTGAGTACTCAGGTGATTTGTGGGCAGTTATTCAGTTAAGGTGAAAAATGGGTGATGAGACTTGGTTTTGGTTTTCTTCTCTCAAAGAAACTATTGGAAACATCCTGATACAGACTCAGAAAAACTGGACAGATGCTCAGAGTTACTGCAGACAGTATCACACCGATCTGGCCTCCATCAGCAGCCCTGAGGAGCAACAACAGATGTATGATCTTACTGTAAACATCAGTCGGGTCTGGATCGGTCTGTTCTCTGACTCTTGGCAGTGGTCTGATCAATGGAGTCTCTTCTTTAGAAACTGGGCAGCAGGACAACCATCAGCATCTGGTGACTGTGTTGCCATGTCAACAACTGACTCTGGGAAATGGGCTCAATACAGCTGTGATCATCAGTGTCCTTTTATCTGCTATGGACGTGAGTTTATTTTTACCTGGGAATAAATCTCAAGTTTTTATTTTATTAGAAAGATATTTATTGTACAGTATTCACACTATATCTCTGAATGAGCGATACACATATATTTTCTTCTGCCACAGGCCCCAAACTTCATCGTCATTATCTCTATGTAAATAAAAAAATGTCGTGGTCAGAATCACAGAGTTATTGTAGAGAGAGGTTCACTGATCTGGCTACTGTAGACTCTATGGATGATGTGAACAGGATGTTGAATACAGTGAAGTCTTGGTATAGCGGGCCATTGTGGATTGGACTGAGGAGGGTGACACAGAGACGATGGCGCTGGTCTTCAGGTGATGACACTCTTGCGCAGTACAGTGGATGGGAGTCAAGAGAACCTAATGGTGATGGAGCATGTGTCTTTTTCGCCAATGGATTTTGGAAGGATTATTCATGCTCAAACCTTTTATTCTTTGTGTGCTATGATGGTGAGCATTCTTTTTTTTTCAATTGCTAATATTCAGTTGAGCTAAAAAAGGGCTAAAATCGTATTCTTATTTTGCATCTCTCAAAACAAGGTATTGGAAACATTGTGATACCAATTTGGAAAAACTGGACAGATGCTCAGAGTTACTGCAGACAGTATCACACTGATCTGGCCACCATCAGCAGCCCTGAGGAGCAAAAACAGCTGTATAGTGTGGTTGGAAATGGGCCGTGGGTCTGGATCGGTCTGTTCTCTGACTCTTGGCAGTGGTCTGATCAATGGAGTCTCTTTAATTTCAGATACTGGGCGACAGTACACACATCCCTGAGTTCTGGATCTGTTGACTGTGTTGCCATGTCAACAACTGGCTCTGGGAAATGGATTCAAGACAGCTGTGACCAAAAGTTCCCCTTTATCTGCTACGGAGGTGAGTTGATCATATAAGAAATTATTATATTCATAGTTTAATTACAGTACTTATAAACAAATTCTTTGACCTGGCATAATAAATCACTGAATTATTTCTGTATATTCTGGTTTGAGGATCATTTTTATTTTGCTTTTCTTTCTAGATGACGAGTTAATTAAAAGGCAGATTGGTAAACTACTTTTGTCATGTGATGTGTTACGATCCCCTGCTAAAAAATGCAGTTCTGGTGTTCCTTTAGTCAAGACAGCTATTTTAAATGAGGTATGTAAAAAAGTTATCCACAATAAAACATAATGTATTTTCTAATGTATTAAACACTAAGTATATATAAAACTAGACAGACGCATAAAACATGGCCGCTCAGTTCAAAAGTTAAAATTAATAGAATTATAATTAACTTTATTCGAATAAAATATCATAAATAACAATAGTACTATAGTTGTGAGAACTATACATTTTTTTTTACTTTGATGTTGCGGCAATGAAATAAAAATATTGAATAACATACTGTATTTGTCTTGAAGAAGAGTGTGCAATTTGCCTCAAGACTTGAGCTCTGAGCTGATCCTAAAAATGTAAACACTCTTTTTTCTTTTCTACGTTTTTTTATGGTCTTCCAGATAAGAGAAAAGATTATCGGGGCTGGATAGTAGCAAGGCATTGAGCTAGAGAAAGGATGAAGGTGGAGAGGTGTTTCACCTGCAACCAAATGTATAACCATTTCAAATTGTACATGTGACGAAAATGATTTTTGAACTATATTTACATATATTAATTGTGTATTTATTGATAAATTAATCAAGTAACCATCAATGAGCTTTTAAAAATGTACGCATATATTCCTTGTTTAATTGTGCTCTTTGTATTTGGCTATTTTCTAATATCTTTTTAACCTATAATTTCTCAAAGATATTTCAAAGTAGTATTAGTATCACCTTTATTTATATAGAATGTATGTATTAAATAAAATGTATAACAATCATCAATATATTGAATATATTTTGTAGATTTAACAACTTTATTAATAATTATTTTAAATGTATTAAACTTTATTCAATGTCATTCTACGTTAAACAAATATTTTACAATTTAACTATATATGTAACGTTTAAAAATAATAATAATAAAAACAAATAAAACTGGAAGTACATTTTTATCATATGATTCACAACAACTTCCATTGAAGCTAAACTGTCTCCTTGGCAATTGAATTTATGATTGTAATACGGTTAAAAGTAGGGCAGGAAGAACATTTAAACAAACTTTATTAAATAAACAACGAAAGTAAAATGGCGGAAGCTCCTCACGGACCACTGCCGCCCACACAAACATAAAAATAAACTTAACATGTGTCCGGGCCCGGTCCTCTCTCGTCGGCAGTCCTGTCGATTCGTCATTTTATGCTCGAAGCTGATTTCCACTATCACTTACCATACCGGTCCCGCCCCACGGCTCCCGTCCCGCCTTTCTCGCTACAGTGATCTTTGCACTATTATGCATAAAACTGTGTTTTATACCGTTATGTACATAATTTCACAATGAATTGATCCATTCAATGCTCAATGTTTCTGCTTTTCAGACAATTGTTTTGTGAAATTTCATCCATAATGTCTTGTAATTACATTATGTCCTTGTATAATTTAAGTTAAGACAGAAAACAAACGTTACTGCGCATGGGCATTTTTGTGGCCCAAACTTAACTTCCGGTACACATTCGCAAACATAAAGTCCTCCCTGTAGAAAATTACATTAACTAGCAAGTCAGAAGTATGTCTAGCAATATTATTTTGGGTTAGCTGTGAGAACCGTTACTTGGCTAAACTTGTTGACCCAGTCAACAAATTGCTTATTTAATACAATTGACATAAATTTTAACAAATTGTTTTCTTCACACAATTATTTTACAATAAAATATGAATATAAATTAATATTGGTAAATAAAATCATTGACATAAAATAGTTTAATTATTAGCCACTAGCTACTAATAAACAAATACAGACCAGAAGTAAACTTTGGGCCAGGCGCATGCGTCCGATGAAACCGTCTGTTGTTCACTATCCATTACAAATGGTAGAACATGTTTTATTAATCATATATTAAATTAGCTGTATATTCACTAAAGACAGTTGGGTTAACCCAACATATAACCCATATGGGTTACTATAGCACCGACCCCTTCTTGGGTTATATTAACCCAATGTATTGAGTTGCAAGTTTTACCCAATTAGTTGGGTTATATAATAACTAATTTGTTGGGTGTATTGGATATGTTGTTTTAATCACATTAAATGTATTATTATTATTATTGGCATTAGTATTATTGCTCTGTAAATAAATAATACCAATTTACAGGTACATTTAAAACTCTTTATTTCCGTCACATTAAGTTACTTGCATTTGTGTAAATTCATAAGAAACAAACATCAAATACATATTGCTAAGTAAATAAACAAATAAAATAAACATAATTAAATAAACAAATACACACATTTCTAAACTTTCTTATCCCACTACAAACTGTTTAAGTAGGCGACACTGTGTTGAGGGAACACCTACTGGCACAGAATATATTGTGTGCTGCAGAAACTGCCAAACAACAGCAGCAGGCTTGGGATACTCAATGTCTAAAATATATAACCTTTTAAAGCATATGTCGACTGCTTTGGAAAAATTCGTTCAGTAAGTAAAAAGTAGTAAACAGAGACTTGAAATGGTTGATCCTGTGTTGGCACAGAAAAGTAAACAAAAAAATTACAAGTAAATAACGGATCAACCACTTGGCAAAATCAGGTTGAGCATAAATAACAATAATAACACAATTGAAACTGTGCTGTTAGACTTTATCAGAGGGCTGTGATTATGTGTGGTCTAAACCTGATATAAGAGGCTGGTATAGCCTGACAGTACTCTTGTCTGGTATTGCTTAAGTGTGTCTTTGTCGGTGTGCTTGTCAGTGTATTATGTAAAACACAATAGTTTAGATTAATAATTAATAATTAAAATATCTAAAGCTCTTATAAAGGTATCCAAGGGAAGTCCCATTTCTAAGCAGCGGTTGTCTCATTGGATAACAGACGCGATAGCGCTGGCATACGCAAGTCAGGGCTTGGACTGCCCGATCGATCTTAGGGCCCACTCTACTAGAGCTGTGGCCTCTTCATGGGCTTGGTCGAGAGAGGTGTCTGTTCAGGACATTTGTGCAGCAGCGGGCTCGCGTGCTCGGATCGTCGCGCTGTAATGTTTCAGTCGTAAAATTCTGAGGTCCAGACGGCGAGTTATATAGGGGTGGCGCCATCTTGACCGGCATTGGGCAGTTACATTTTATTTTCACTGGCGTTGTTCAATAAGGATTTAGTAGAGGTTGGAGAAGTGGATTCCCCCTAGCGTTTCACGCAATGTCTCGTTCCCTCCTCTCAGGGAACCGAGGTTACGACAGTAACCCAGGGTCGGCGCCAGGACATACAGAACGAGGGGGCCTCGAGTTGTGTCACTGGGGGGGCATACCTCCACAATACACCCACTTTGAATTGAAACAACAACAACCATCAAGTCACCATTTAGGCTACCAGACGCAACGATACAGAGCACGAACGCTGCCTACAGCATTCTCATAAATAATAAACGGACCAGCACTGGCTATAATCAATATCAGACAAAAAAGCAAAAAACACATCTTACCTTTAGAAAAGCTGCAGTCGACGAGTGGAGGAGTTAAACTTTCTCAGAACGAGGTCTTTCCATTCGTTGCGCATTTTCTTTGTAAGGTCCCGCTCAAACGCAAGTTGCACGAGCTGAGACTTACGTGTGTGGTTCATTGCTCGTCTGTTGTCAGTGAAAACGTTCTTGAGCACAGAAAATGAGTTCTCACACATGGTAGAGGCCCCGAATGTGACAGCGAGTTTAAGTGCGGACAAAACACTCGGCATTGCTTCGAGAACTTTGTGATGTTCAGAGAGAAGTCTTCTAGTAGTCATCATCTGCTGGCTTTCCTCCTCTTTGATTCTGGAGATATATTGCTTTGCAACAATGCACTATACAAGCTGCTAGTGACGTAATTTAGTTAATCGCCTGTCGCGAGTTTTTCATGCAAAGTTGCAAAGCTGATTTGATTCTAGTAAAACTAAATTAATTTACAAAAAAAAATATATATATATAATTATATGTCAGGAATAAGAGGGCACAGCCACAGTGGAACCGTCACCGTGCCTGTTGCTGAGTCTCAACGGCTGAAATCGCGCTCCGAGGCAGGGTGGTGTGCTGACTAGAGGTGAGGGGGCACAGTAACCTAGGTGGCCGGGCCAGGCCCCCTGGGGCCCCCCCGTGGCGCCGACCCTGCAGTAACCTGAGACGTTTTACGCCCCAAGCAGTTATGTGCCCCTGTTGTTCCTTATTTTTCCAGTAGGGGGAGTTGAACGACGATCTTTCTCTCCAACATCTCTCTGGTGCAAAGTATCTCCATAGATATCTATGAGTATCTCTGCTAAAAGCCTTAGTACCGCGGGTCCTAGCGCGTCTCTGCTGGAAAGTCTTATAATATTAACACAGGTCCTAGCTCCTGCCTGACTTTTATCCTTCTTTGTATACATTAAATCCACAGACATTTATGTAATAAGACATCGCTTTTTCTAATGCCTGCTGGATCTCTTCCCTGCGTCAACATGAGAAGACACGCTGTCGCAGCCGACGACATCTTTTTGTACTGTGGTGGCCACCGTCGTGTTTGGACTGAGCGATTCTCTCCAAATCTATAATACAACGCTAGTGGCCGCTGTAAATAAAAAACTGCGCCTTTAAAAGAATAAGCATGAGTACGCGTCTTGTGTTTTATCTTTGCCCGGTTAGCACCTTCCAGTCTTGTTCGGTTCGTCTACAAAAATAAATTGTTTCATTTTTTAATTCGAAATATGGACGAGAACTACTACATAATATTCGATTCTATTAAAAACAACATACACATACGAATCCCTCAACCTCGTTCTATACAGCGAAGAATACCTCAGCTAGGAGAGTAAATCCACACAGGTAACATAAGACACGTTTTTCCATTATCTGTATGTCAGTTATTCATAACTACCCAACGTATTTCAATTTAAAATAAGCTAGGCCTAGCAGCCAATGTGACTAGCGACGCGTGAGGTAGGAAGGACATTTGACTGCACCCTAAATTCACAGTTTGTTGTATTGGTGTTGGTCAACTAAATTGTCCCCATTTTACTCCTTTTTTCAGTTTGTATAGATAACGACGTCGTGGCCTTAATCATATTGACCATATTGCTTTTTAAATGTATATGATACATTTTAGAGTGGTGGTTGAAATGATGAGCTATTCTTAGATGTGCCCAGCTGAGGGCGCAACTGACTGGATTCTAGAAACTCATTCCCTCACCATAAGTCGGGTGGGTTAATATTTCATAGACAGGACATTTTGGCACCGTTATTCGGTCTGACATGCTCACATTTACTTTTACAAAGTAATTCTAGATGTGCAAAGAAAATGAAAAATAATGATAAGATCAATTTAATAAGATTGTTTTGTCTAGTTCAAGTGAACACAAAAAAAATTATTGAACATGTGGCCTTATTATTGATACCTTAAGTCGTAATAAATTCATTCTCAGCATTGACTTTACACTAAAATCAACAGGGCGCTGGGTTCAACCCCTGGCCTTTAATAACTCAACAACAAAAACTATAATATCAAACGACACTTATCTTGGTGCTCAGTATAAAAAAATAATGCCTCCTGCCAAGAGCTTTGGTGTCATAGTAGGTTCTATAGATGAAGACAAGAAGTTGTCACAAATTTCTAATACATAATCAGTTTTTTACTTGAAAGCCATTCCGTGCATATTCCAAATGCTAAATAAACCTGTAGGCTATATTGAGGTTTCGTGTCCTTGTGACGCATTTTACAAATACGGCATTCTGAAAAAAAAAGAAACACCACCATCTGCGTCAGATCTCTTGGTTTGCCGTGTGTGGTTTCCAAGAGTTTTCACAATGTGGGAATCTGAAGCACACACCTCCTCCGTGATAGCGTAGTAGTAGATCTAATTCTATATGAGTAAAGTCTGATTTGTGTTTGCTTAATAGACAGTGTTCTAGTCTATGAATGTCAGGTCATTATACAGGATAGATGTGGGCTAGATGCTCTATGAAGATTTGTGTTTGATTAGACAAAAAAATATTTTCTTTGGCAATAGTTTACCAGTTGATAATAGTAGCCTATAACTAGTTGAGTTCATTAATGGTTTACAGTTTACTTTTTGTTATAAAATCTGTTTTCGGTTTATATTCAAGATGATCAGTAACATTGAACTTAAGGTTTTTTTATTTTGTAATGTTACAAAAAAAAAACAAGGGCAGGGATGTTGGGATGGAATCATCCAATACCAGTTTTATTGAATGAAACTAATATACAAACACAAACATATACTGTAAGGATGCTAGTGATGTGGGTGTGTGTTAGAGGGAGTGTAAAAGTTTATGATCATGTGTGTGTTTGTGTGGGGAGGAGGTGAGGTGAGAATGTGCATCTTTGAAGTGGATGAATAATGATTCACTTCCGCCAGCTCTTCAGATGTGGGCAGCAGAAACATCTCGGTGTTTGGACTCAAAGGACCTAAAATGAACATGCATTTTACAAGGACTGCAGCGTCAGCCCGGAAATATGATCCTTTTCCAAAGCTATGAAAAATAATTGTCCAATGATCTATCATCCTTCACACATCCCACCTGCTTTACATATCAAGATTAAGCATCAGATTATAATTATTGCAAGTCATGTAAGAAAACCATTTGTCAGCACATAAATCCATAAATTAGAACCTATAGACCACTTTGCAACATTCTGTTGGCTGTATTTTGTTCAAATGATTGTGTTGTGTTGAAAAAGTTATTCTGGACCAGCGTTGGATCAGCATTGTTTACGTCTTTCAAAGTGGTTTATAAACCAGTGTTTGGTGCATCTGTAGCTCATTCAGACACATCGTCTACTGTATATGTTCACTGTATTTAAGGCCAGGTAAAAGTACATTAATCAAATCAAAAGTTCAGATTTTTTTCAGCTTGATCCAACAGGGTGAAGCTTTCGTCTTTGCCCTATAAACAAAAAGTATTGAGTCATGTTGAGTATTCATTGCTGAATGTAGAAGTTTGATTCTGTACATCAGTAATGTTTGACAGTTACACCTGAGACATCAATAGCACTCCAATTGGTTCTCATGTACAGGAAGCAGACTCATCCTCTTTGAATCCACATGGAGAGGTAAGAAATATGAAAATGTATTTCAATTAAATAACTAAAAAAAATATTTATAGATTGAGAAACAGAAACTGTTGATTCTCATTTCTCCCTCTGGTCAGAAAAAAGTGTAAAACTGCTATGAAACATAAAATGTATTGTGAAAGTTGTACAGTACAAATACATTTGAATTGAAAATGTTTGTCTAGGTTTATACATTTACCATTACTCGAAGTGCTATTTAAGTTTGAAAGTAATACGTTGTCTTATAATATCAAACAAACTGTTTTTATAACATTGTTTGCATAAAATACTGTACATATAGATGGATAGGAAATGGGTCGCTCACAAAATGTTCGCTGACATCATGAATTTAAGGGTTTATTACTGTTCTCCTTTATGTGAGACTTATATACATCTCAGAAGTGTACGACCAACCCACAAACGCTGGGTTTTTTTATGCGTTTGCCTGTGAACAGATGGTTGTAAATAATTATGGAGTTTATTTAAAGCTGACTACCCTGCCCACACACTTCATGTAGAACAGAACTTCTTTACAATTGTATTATGCTTTAGAAGGCCTATACATTTTATTATGCTTCATTACTTTAAAATAAGCTCGGTGGGAACATAAAACTGCTAAAAGATCTGGTAGTATTCATGGCAACAAGAAGCTTGGAAGTACTAGAATCCTTTTTAAGCTTTTTTTTCATAGGTTTTGAATGAATATTTGTCTTTGGGTAGTTTTAACATATATTATGGCAGCTTGTGGAAATGAGTTTTGCTGAAATCACCAGCTTAATATAAACCTGGGACTCTATATTCCTTAATATTCCATATTAAAGGAGCATATTTAAGCTTTTTTATTTTTTTGTCTCTTTTTCTCTCTAAGGCACACAACACACCTACTGATAAGCCATGAACAAACCCACGTCGTTATCCTTAAGGATTTAAACGTCACAAAGAGAGGTGGGGTTTTGCTCTTAATTCTTCTTTATGTCCATTGTGTCCTCAATTGACGCTTTCATCAATGTTATTACTTTACTGTATCTGAAAGTGAATAATGGCATTAGTATAGGCACTAAAATTTAGAAATGCTTCTTTTTATTCATGTTATTAAATAAATATTAAAATACCTTTTAATTTGCTTCATTTTGTATTTAGATATGCTCGTTGCTTATTTTTAAAGGTATAATTCACCCGAAAATTTAAATAATTTACTCACCTTCGAGTATTTCCAAATCTGTATCAATGTCTTTTTTCTGATGAACACAGAGAAAGATATTTGCAAAAATGCTTATAACCAGACAGATTTTGCCCCCCATTGACTCCCATAGTAGTAAAAATTACAATGGTAATCCAAAGTGCCCCAGAACTGTTGTTGCTGTCCTACTTTCATCAAAAATATCTTCTTTAAACGGAAAGGAAAGATCTGATTTGGTAACAAGCATTCTTCCAAATATCTTTATCTGTGTTCATCAAAACAAAGAAATTTTTGTAACAACTCGAAGGTGAGCAAATAATGACAGAATTTTTGGGTGAAGTATCCCTTTAAATACAGCATGATACTGTAAGTAAGACATACAGAAGTGCTAGTACAAAGTCAGTTTGATTGAGTGAAAAGATGTACTAATGCATCCTGAATGAATTCTGCCATGTGCATGACATAAAAAGGTCAGCCAATGAGGTTGTCACGTATGCAGATAGTAAAAAAAACCTTCCCTGATGATGTAATTGGCTCCAAGTTACACATGTGTGAGAGCTCGGCCGTCTGCTTTACCAGGAAAATTCCACTGTAAGAGGAAAAGAGGAGGGAGCGATGACGAGTCCAGGGAAGTTAAGGAGAAGAGGTCATGCCAAAGACAGACTGCACGCTTTCACCGGGATCATTGCCAGCTCAGAGCTTCCGGTTGTGTCTGCTGATGGGTTATAAATGACGCAGGTGATGTAATAGACAGGACAGAATCCAAAAAACTCCTCCCCTTGCACCACTTAAATAGATGGAGCTGACAGTGGAAAAACCGCGTAAAGATGCCAGATAACATGAGTTAAGGAGTTACTTACATGAGTAACAAGAAACTTGTTTGGAGCAGAGTAAAAAAATGTGCTATTTAACTGCAATTACACTTGTTTAAGGCCAAGTCACAACAATTTACTTTATAATAGCTTTCAAGCTAGTTCACTGCGCATTTATTTTCATGAATGTAGGAGACCTGGTGTCGCCCCCTACAGGATGAAGTGTTATTTCTTTTTTTATGAGAAATTGTAGAAACTACTTGATATTTGGTGCGATAAATGAATTTCTTATTTTGTTCATTCCTATCAAGAAGGACAAACATTAAAAATACAATTAACCAGAATACACAAGTAATATGCATAGTTGGCTTCAAATAAACTCCACTATTATTAACAACTATCTGTTCACAGGCAAACACAAAAGACAGTGAGTGTGTGTCATCGCAACTAATCTTAGTAACTAGTCTTATAGTGGGATTGTAAAATGGTATATTGTAATGTATTTTCAGAGAGGCCAAAATGTCATTATATTTACATGATGTACATTCATGAGCAGATGGAAGGAAAGGAGGAAAACTACAACACACGTAATTCATTTTAGGGTGACAGTAAGATGACATTGCAATAGAAAGTTGTAGAATTGCTTGGTAAAGTACCGAATAACGGCCTTGAACAGAGATGTGGGTGAGAGGGAGCCAGGTCAAACCAGAGAAAATGTATTTTCAAGAGTAAGTGCATTAACACGTGTGAGTGGAAGTGTTGTGTTTGTAGGCTGTTTCTAGATTGAGATTTTTTCGATTTGAACGAATGAAAGGGTAATTTTTGTGTTATTACGAAGTTGCACATATATCACTCAAAAAAAAGTTGAAGAACGAACTTAATTAAATTAAGGAAAACTTTCCACGAAATTGAATTACATTTCTCCAACTTAATCTAATTTGTTTGAATCAATTTTTTATATTTTTGTTGTATGAATTTCATATTTTTAATAGTCTTGATTGAAAAAATGTGTTTCATATACATGCATATTTTACATAAAACCTATATAAAAAAAACAATGTTCTCAATTCGATTGTTTAATGATAGCACTCAAAGTAAAACGTTTATACAATACATTTTTATCCGTATTTGCATTTTATTTCATTTAACTTCAATAAGAAGTTATTGAGTCAATAATATTCAACAGAGAGGTGAATGAAGAATTGAAACCTTCCACAACCTAACCAAAGGCAATGCTTTTCTGAACAATGGTAACCACAAAACTCAAATATATAACAAACTCTTCAAAACCTTAAAGATAAATGAACATTAAACACTAACAAGTGTTTCTTTTTAATGAAAAATGCATAAATAACACTTATTTAATTTATCTCTCAAAAATGCAGTTATACGCAAAGCATGCTGGGAAATATAAGTCCTCTGCCCAATTGTAACTATTTTATGTTTTCGCAACACGACTCCATAAATGGATTCAGTTATATGACTAAACATAAAAAAATCATGTTGTGACCAAATTTTCCAAAAGTTGTGTTGATTTAACTGAAGCAAATTAAGTCAATTGAACAAGCAGCAAAAATATTTTTTTTGAGTGTAATTTTTTTTTATTAATAAACAACTGAAACATAAATTAAATGTCAAAATGCCATTTTTGTATATTTTTTGCAGTCGACAAAGTCGAGACCCATGAAGTCTTTAGACATAAATGTATAATATATGGAAAGCACCATAGAGAAATTTCCTTATTGATCAAATGAGGCCAAACGGTTGACATTATTAATAGAGCAGCTAGCCGTCTCACATGGTTATGAAAAAGAGAGTTAAGTGTATTCTGGGAAAATAAGGACATCATTATCAAGCCAAGAAAACTCTTGCCTCGTGCACACATATGATGCCTTAAAATGTTGCCTACATAGATGACTCACTGGTTTTAGAGCAAAGCCTCTGTAGCACCTTCCATATCAAAATGACATTTAGCGTCCATAACACACAGTATTGAAATATCACTAGAATCCTGTACCGTTTAAAGCTCCACTTAAGTTTGAAGTGCACTTTTTGGCAAAAGCAATACAGCTGTACCAAATGCGTCACTCAGTTTCAAGAGTCTGGATGTAATATTGTTTTGGCCTATACGGTTGGCCGCGTGCGTCACTTGGACAGCATTTCACAAAGCCAGAAAGAGAAAACAACTCAACACATCACAAACACGGCTTTAACAGCCTCCATCTGATGATCCACTGAGTAAAGTGCCAGTTAGAGACGGTCCTCCTCAAAGCAGTGACTCAATTTCTGGCATGATGGGAACGCTAAGTGCTTCCGTTGAGACTGTAAACACAACACCCACAAGTCATGTCCCGGTTGGATCGATTAAACCTTAAAACTGTGCTTAGCTTTGCACAGTCAGTTAATGAATTCATCACCAGTGTTTTCCAGCCGTTCGGTGAACCAGTTGCCAATATGTCTTTGACTCTTTGTCATTTCGTGATAGGCGCTAATGTCGTGAGCCTAAGTTCACAACATTTTGCTCAAGGAGGAGGTGTGTCAAGGGACCGTCACTGAATTACAATTTATGTTTCAATACTGTAATTTCACATTTCAATTACTGTAGAGTACACAATGTTCTCATACTATTAAAACAAGTTTATTTGCACTCAGAATAGACTGAACACACTATTTAAAATTGTTAAAGGGATAGTGTACCCCAAAATGAAAATACAAATTGTACATGAACATAAAACATTTGTCTTCATTTATTCACCTTCATGACATTATATAAACCTTTATATGACTCTCTGCTGTTAAAGATATTTTGAGAAATGTCTCTGGGGTTTTGTCATGGGTCTCAATGTTGTTTGTTTTCCAACATTCTTTAAAATATCATCTTTTGTGTTCTGCAGAAGAAAGAAAGTATACAGGTTTGAAATGACAATGAGTAATTAATGTGAGAATATTCATTTTTGGGTCAACTATCTCTTTAATAATCCAAATGATATCGCGCAAAATACCTGTTGTCGTTGCACACGGCTGAGAACATCAAACGATTTTTAGTGGCTGTGTTTCCCTTAGAAATATAGAACGAGAACAACAGAGGGAGCGCGTTACTCTGTATGAGTGAGTTCTGGTGTGATTTGATGCCCAATCTTGAGGATCCATCAGCCATCTGAACCATCTGGTGTTATGAGGTTGTTTTTTAAAGACTTCTGTGTAAATGAGTGAGAAAGACATCACACAAAAAGTCGCATCAGTATTCTTTGTGATGAACAGATTTCATTTTTAAAGTGATCACCTACAGTGTGCGAGTAATAAATGCCGAACCGTTGCTATTCACAGTACTATGTTAGCCCGAACGGTGATGATGTAACAGATTATGCAAACACATATTTGATCTGTTTATCCATCACATAAGTCATATTAGACTACAGTGCTTTTCTCAAAAACATGGTTGGTTGTTTATTATGGCAACATTTTGACAAACGTATGACACGAAAAGTTTCTCAGATGACACAGTTTTGCCTCCTATAAACCTTTAGGCCAAATCACATATATCCTTAAGAGAAAACGCTATCCCAGAATGCATTGCGACAAGCTGAAGAAAATTATAAATGGCATTTATCTTATTGTGTATTATAAATCTGCATGTAAACATAATAGTAATTGTAGAAATTGTTAGCTGTGACGCACTGTTAGCTTAGCATCGTTTTAACATCAAACTGTATTGAAATGAAGTCTCCGGTTCTTTATGTGGCACACCGAATTGCTTCCAGAGCGTATTAAACTGCTTTCTTCGGATTTATAATGGTTAAATGCTGTCTATGTATGCAGTAGGTATAAAAGCAATGCATGTTTTAATGCAAATGAATGAATGAAATAGAAACTTCATTATACTATTAGCAGAAGACGAGATATCTGGCACATCTTTTAATAGATGGAGATGGAAAGAGTCCAACAGAGGAAAAACTGTCAGACTGGAGAAAACAAAGTTGTTTCCCACTGTGTTCAGTAATAAACTCTCATATTCAAAGTGCTGCATCAAATCATAAATATGTACACAGTTTGTTCATAACTGCATTTGACAAAAATAACCCAGTTCAAAAGTTTACCATTAAGTCTTAAAGGTATCAAAAATGAAAATTCGACCTTAATTTACTCTCACTGAAAGGTCACTGGTTCAATTTTCAGTGCCGGCGGGTAAGACCCATGTGCCCTTGAGCAAGGCATCTTACCCCCGTTCGCTCCCCGGGGGGCTGCAGTGATAGCTGCCCACCGCTCCGGGTGTATGTGTGTTCACTACTCACTGGATGGGTGAAATGCAGAACTTACATTTCGGCTATGGGTCACCATACGTGACAAATATACTTCACTTCATTAGGAAAATCCTCTAGGTTCTGCACATTCTTTGCTTCAAAGCATCTTATTACAATAATTCGATGAATGTAGCTAATAATTAAAAGTATTTCATATTTTTTGTTAATCATTGTTTGCATATTTTATTTTATACTTGAACATGCAGGCTCGTGGTTTGGTGAAAGCTTTCCTGATGCAAGAGTAAAAGATACCATGTTATGAGACAACCAACCCTGTGTGTGTAGGTTGGGGGGTTGTGAGTGCTCTCACCTTACCAGTTTCAAGAATGGTTATAAAATGCATGAGGTGTTATGAAATAGCATCCTTGTGAGATGTTATAAAATAACATATACGATTTCAGATGTTATGAAATGCCAAGTGTTTATAATTAACAGAAAGTTGTAAGCCATTTGCTTAATTTGCTATTTAAATGAAACGTTATTACTGTTAAAATACCAGATGGCAGATTTTTCCATAATCTTATAAAAATATGCTATAAGAAGCTACTGTGCCCAGATATCTTGTACATAACATATGTATATGAATCTGCATTCTTACATTTATGATGCAATAACATAGTCAAATACACACGCAAATCCATCCAAGTCCTTCTCAAAGCATCGCATGGAGAGAGGCCACATTGACTGTACACACGCTTGTATAACCGTTTGTATAACTCTGTACTCGGACCAACCACAATCTCTTCCCATTCACAAGCGTTCCCCTCCTTACTACTGATTTGCCCATACGTAGCTCACGCCGTCACAGGCCATGGGCGTCCACGTGAGACGTTTGACATACTTATATAAAAAGACTGGCGGCCTTCTCGGCCAATCACCGTCCGATCCTGACACTTCCGCGTTCTTCTCATCGATATCCGCGCGGCTCGGACAATAGAATCGCGGAGGGGGAGGAGCCACAGGCGGAGCTTGAATTCAGGTCATGCTGCGAGCAGAAGGAACCAGGGCAGCATTCGCGAAACCGGCGCATCTGCAGAAGTGTGTCAAAGCGATTCCGTGGCTCGGAACCGAGACTGGGATTTTAGGATTTTTTTTTCATTTAATCCGGACCGGACAGACATTCTCGCTGTATGGCAGAAAAGTGTTTTTGAGTTGCCAGGTAGGATGCATTCGTGTTGTTTTCGGGTCTCGGGTGGGCGGTTGTGTAACACTTTCTATTGATGCACTGTGTCAGATTCTCTAAAACAAAGTTTCTGCAGTGGACAGATAGTGTTGCTGATGCGGCATGAATGACATCATTACGCATTCATACGCGTCGATTTGGTCGCTTTTATACCACACGTTAATTTATTTGATCCATTTAACCTGTGCGTTGCATAACTGTATCAGTGAGGAGGTCAAGCCCCATATATTACTTCATTGTCCCCTTATTTTCTTTTCTTTTTCTTGAAAATACCTCTAATTTACATTTTCTAAAGCGTTGCACGCAAGTTACTGAAACTGTAACATCGTACTGTATAAATAATATGCTGAGAAATTAAGAAGATGACAAGAAACACTACTAAAATCAATTCATTCTGAATTACGTATAGTGTTATGGCGAATATATATATATATAATAGTCACGGGTATGTTAGTATCTCTTGCTTGCTGTGTAACAAAAATGCCCTACAATTCGTAAGCTCTGAATCAGATGCCCATCAATATGTGGTCATTCATTTACAAAGTTCAACAAGTGTCGCCTACAGGTTTAACAAATCATATAATATCATATATTGAGGAATATATGCACCTGTATTCTGCATTTTACTTTTTTGCATACATGCCTTACCAAAGCCATTTTTTTATTGTTTGTATATTTAGTTTGTGAGATCAATGGTGCTGATTCAAGCCCATAGACTGTATCTGTTGTGAGATGTGTTTTGGTAAAGCTTGATAAGAGCACACAATCTTCTGCTCCTATGAAGGATGGGGTTTGTAAAGGATGTCAGTTTCTATAAAGTGCAGTCTATACATGTACCATAGATGTTTGTAACTGCTGAAATGGCATTCATGCAAAGGATGTGCTTTGCATTTCTGTGGGAGGTGGTACTGTAGCATTAATTCACTTGTGCAAAACATGTTGTTGTTCAACTCCCGCCGGCTGTGATAAAGAGAGTGGGCGAGCAGTTTGTGTTGTGTGTCTGATATCAGGAATTCGTCCAACAGGATAGGTTGAAAGCACTGGCCCTTGAGAGTGGATTGGTCACTGGAGCTCAGCACGTAGTAGCTAGGCAATAGGAGGGTAGGAAGTGATGACTGATGACGCACAAGATAATATTTGATGTTTTTAGATAACAGTTCTGGCTAGGAGCCACACGATCACTCCATCCAAACTTTACACGAATTCAGCTATAAAAGGAGCTCTATGAAAGCTGGTTTATTTTATTATGGATTAGGCGGACCACCATGTTGAGATCACACGAACAGTCGAAGGCTATAAGACGATTGATTTGTTTGCATAAAATAATAATCAGTTCTCATACCCTGAAATAGATCTTGTGTGCTGCACTGGCATAAATCTTTTTTCTCTCCTTCTCGTGCCATTGATTTAGTTAGTGTGTAATTTAAAATACGCAGCCCCCTCATTCTTCCAATAATAGAGAAGACCACGCACCCACACAGCCTCCGATGCGACATTCTTCACTCGTGGCAACGCATGAGCTTAGAGATGATGTAATATACTGTGTCATTCAAATATTTGCTCGGCCGTGGGAGTGTTCGTGCAAGACCTACTGACCTCACTGTACATCCTCACTTTCGCTAGTGGTTGTCTATTAACCTGGTGCAGGTAGATGAAGAAGTACAGAAAGGATGAGAGAGAGAAACATGATATGGGTCTCAAAAGTGAAGCCTTTCCCGACTTTTCCCTCAAAATCATACTTGACGGCTAAAATTATAAATCATTTTCAAATGATCAATCGTTTTGAACTATTATAAATTATTATAAGTTAAAGGGATAGAAGATGGAAGAGGAATATTCCTTAAAGTTGCGAATCGCGGTAAGGTAAAGATCAACTAAGCACTGATTCTATGTACTTGCTTTTTTGTTCATTTTTAACCAAAAAGATGCGGATCACACCTTTAAGAATCAGATTTTATATTAGCCACACTCGGCCTTTTGTCAAACAGCTGTTTACAAGGGCAATTTGGATTTGACAGAGGGACTTTAGTGGTAGTTTAGTGTTATGTAATGGCGGACGACACTCCAGGAGCTACATCACATACATGTCATTTATTGTGGCGAGTCACAACAATGAAGCACTTTTAACAGCATCCACTAGAATAACCGCAGGTGGGTTTTCAGTGTCTTTTTGCCACTGTTTGATAACAGCTCACAACAGTCAAAGTTTTAAGAGTTTAAACCTACAAAGAAAATAACCAAAAAAGATCAAAATGTACTTTGAAGAAAGTTAGTAACTAAACAATACTGGACCCCCCATTGACTTCTATGTAGGGTTGCTGAATTGACGTCACTTTCACATGTGAACACGCCGGGACACGCCCCCTTGAGTGGTAAAACATGCAGCAAAACGACTGCTTTCGATAGGAGAAACAAAGAAACCGGGACTAAAAACACACAATTATTTGCTGAAATTAGAAGTTACATTCGACGGTGATCCTTACGACTTGTCCTTGGACACTGATATGTTGCGCGGAACTGCATTTCCTCATATTGTAAGCAGCCATTTCCCGAGTGTTTTGCCACTCAAGGGACAATGATTTGGCGTGTTTCACGTGGGAAAGTGACGTCACGGGCATACACTCTATTTTATGGAAGAAAACTTGTATGGAGACATTTTTCTAAATATCTTATTTTGTGTTACACACATAACAGAGTCATATACAAGTTTTGAATGACATGAGGGTGAAAAAAGATGACAGAATGTTTTTGGGGGGGTACAATCCCTTTAAGTACTACATTATGTGTTATATATATATTTGTTTTAATGTTTTTGCAGATACAGAGGTTGCATTGATCATCTTTCATTTCTGCTAATTGCATTCAGAATAGTTGAAATGATAAAGCCTGTGGGGACGAGCAATTATTTGCTTTCAGCCTTTATACTTATGTAAGTTTTTATGAAAGACAACACTGAACCATGTGCCATTGTAGCACATTACATTATATAAATCTGTGACTTGATACTATGGTGTTTTATAACATGGTGTTATAAAACTGTTTGCAGGGTTTTTTTGCTTTATACATATTCCTCAGTATTATGTATTCATCTTATGTATACATCTTATGGAAAGCTATTGTCACATTTGGCTTTCCTGACTTATTTCCTGGAATATATGTGATGTGCCTTGCTGTATTTGAATTAAGCAAATGATGAAGTACACAACTCCAAAACACTGCTGGACTTAGCCGATCCACTCCGTACACCATGATTTTGTATATAATATAGAGTGGATTTAGGCTCTTTAGCTTAGTGACCTGGAATATAAATGGTGAATCAGCAGTAAGATTTTAATGATAGTTGTATGTTCCACACTCTGTTTGGTTTTTACCATTCGCGGTCTTGAAGACTGCAGATCCGCTCGTAGGCGAATGAGGTGATTGCTAATGTCTTCCTCCGAGCATCATATATTTTCCCCTTAGCCCCTTTTTATTGTATTAGAAGGAAGGTTCGAAATATATCTGTCTGCTAAAATGATGTTCTTTTACAAAGACACCTGGCACCAAAAATCACAGGAAGATGCCTTTAGGACTTTAATAAAGCTCACATTAATGGATAATAATGTACCATTTGAAGAACGTTTTGTCACATGTACAGCTGAATGTGAGTGAGAGTGTTACAGAGGTTAAAACGTTGTAGTTGTAAGTGCATGCATATATGCATTTGGTTGCTATATACAAGTGGTTGCTATGGAGTTTTAGTTGGTTGCTAGATAGTTGTGTGCTGGCTTAAATCAAACCGAGACTTTGGGTCCCCTCTTCAGTGCATAGTGAGTTTTTTTACACTTGGAGATTCATTTTAATCTCAAACCCCATGGTGAGAATTAAATAAGTGTGAAATAGAAACTTTGTTCAGCTTGCGGGTTTAAATAGGTCAATGTGTGTCTGGGAATCTAGAGGTTACCACAGTCGTGTTATTGCCCTGTAGGTTACTGGGTAACACTTGGCCCTCTGGCAGACAGGTGAACCTCGAAGATGAGACGTAGGTGAGGGAAATCAAACAAAAATATGATGTTTTCTGTAAGTCAGTGTATTATGATGGTTTATAAAGTCTTTTGGTGTTTGGGTCTACAGCTGCGGAATAAATAAAGATTTTTATTTAATCAGCATTTCTAGATGTATTGTGGTCATTACAGTCCAGCGTCTTTGGAATTTCAACAAAATCCAACCTCAGGAGTGACATAAAGTCATCCAACAGCCACGTGAAAGACTGACAGCATGACAAGACACATGATAACTGTGATAACGGTTATCACATAAAAAACTTAAATACAAATATTCCTGTAATATTTCCTTAAAAGTTCATATGAACTTGTTTTCTTTGCAGTAACTGACATCTGAAAAAATACAGAGCATCTTTTCTGGTTTTTTTACCTGTTTCTGCGGTTTTCATTTTCTGCAAATAAATGCAAATAGAAACGATATTTTCATTTGAAATTTGGGAGAAATATTGTAAGTAGTTCACAGAATGAAACAAAAATGAAAATTTTACCTGAACATATACCTATAAATCGTAAATGAAGATAATTATGAAAATAACGTTGAAATGCTTTCTTAATTTCTTTTGCGCCTGCATATGGCACACAAAAGGGGTTTTACACACTGCATGTAGTCTGCCTTCAAACAGTTAATCTACTAACTGCATCTAGTGGTTTATTTTGAGCTTGCAGGTAAATGAGTCGTGAGCCAGACGTTAAAAGTGTCCCGTCTTAATTTGGCATATCTCAGGCCCTGACCAGCTTACCTGGCTCGACCTTTTGCTCTGGTCAAAGACCTTTGTTTCACTTTAGGGTCTATGGAACATTTAGAACATAAAGGGTTGAAGTCTAGTCTAGACTTGGTGTTGGTCCAGACAGACGTCTGACACCTTTTATGTGGGCTTGCCAGGATTAAAAGCAACGTTTGAACGAAAGCAGTGTTTACAAGGTGAAATGCCACCTCTGTGTGGCTAAAGGACAGAGCACAGACAGAGCAACGGGTCGCGGGGACGCCCACCTTTGAATATAGGCTCTCGGGGTTCCAGACAGAGGTTGATCTGTTTATAGATTGTAGCGGTGTGATAGATCAAACTTTTTTTTTTTTTAGCTTTGATCTATTGGTGACATTTGGGATAGACCGCCATGACCAAGTTTTTTGTGGTTGGGCAATATTGGCAACTACCGAAGGGATTGTAGTTGGGGTGGCGTGCAGATTTGCTCAAAGCATATTCTGTTTGTTCCATCACAAACATATTTGTTTATTTCACAGGGGCTTTTTGTTTAAGATTTTGCCTTATCTCACAACTCTGGTGTCACAGTTTCGATTCAAACTTGTCACTTTGGCTTCGACCTATTTATGTATGGTTGGCATTGGCAAAGAACCTCGCTATGTTAAATTTGCCATCCGAAACTTTCGCCCATATTACGGCATCTCTGTTCGAACCGTAAAATTGCAGGATAGGTGAACTGACATTTCCTACCAAATTGTACCGAACAGCCCAAATTATAAATCATTATTATAAGATTAACATTGCAAATCAGGGAAGGGAAGGAGACACTTATTTAACACTTTTTAAATATTTTCTTGCTTGTTTATTTGAACAAAAAAAAGTTGTAATCCACATGTCCACATCATCCTACATGCCACATTCTCATTGCTGTTTTTATTCCCCATAGGAACCCTATAATTCCTCTAAATTCCCTGCACTGTGAACATGAGATGATCTCCTTGGCCTTGGCTTCTTTTCTTCAAACCCTGTATGATGTCTGAGGACTCTTATTCCGAAACGTACCGGTTCTCATCTCTGGCTGGTGGACAGGAAGAGGCAGCCGGCTGCAGTTCCATGGCGACGATGCATCGCATGGCCAGCTTCGCCGAGGGTGCTGAGCTCGGCTTGGCATCGGAAGGCAGCGACAGCAGCCAGGACCCGCCCACCTCACCTCACGGTAGCCGGAAGATGACGCATTCCCTGCATGAGGACGTGGAGATGAAGAGCAGCGGGTCCTGTGGGAGTGGATCGGAATCCCACGGCAATGAATCCCATGGAAACGAATCCCACGGCCATGAGTCCAGCGGGAGTTCCAATGGCCGAAGCAAAGATTCGGCACTGACTGAATCGTCGGGGAGTAATGAAAGGTAATAGTATTCACGCTAATGGTTAAATGTCCTGATAACTGCTTAGTCTTCAAAACTTGAAGTGTACTTATCATTTTCTAGAAATTTGATTTGGAGATTTGTGTACAACATGCATCATGCAGACGTCGAACAGACTAAGGGGGATAGTTTCACAATCATTACCTCTTTACCATTTACTGTATTAATGTGGACCAGAGTAGATGTTGCCATGGAGATGATTTTAATGCAAAATCCACTCTTTGTGTGAAGTTAGATGCTGAGCGTGCCGTCTCTTGTTCAGTAGATGCTCCGTCACCTGTTGTGCCACATGCTGCGCTTGCTGACTCTTTTAACATCTGTCAGCAACAGTTGCACCATTCCTCCATTCTTTTCCATCTTCAGTCCTGGATTAATGGGAAGTTTTCTTGTTTAAGAGGCCTGTATATTGAAACACAAATGAATGTGGTTGCCACAACAGACATTCTTCATACTGGCCAATAAAAAGCTTGATGTTCAAACCCCGAGAGGAAGTTTCTTTAGGGGTTTTTTTTGTAGGGGGGTGGTTTAGACTTTTATGTGAGTTTTGTTACTCTCAGTGAATGTTTTAACTCTAGGATCCTGTGTTATATTCGATGGCTATATGCTGGATGGTTATTTATTATATGTAACACATTTTTATTGAATTTTGGCCTTTTGCGATCATATAAAATGAAATGTGTGTGTGCGTGAGTGAGTAAAACAGGCGAGACTTGCTTTTCCAAGATCAAGTACGAAGTAGACAAAACATTTGACAACTCCTAGAGCGTTGCATAACTGGCACCATCACAGCTGGATTCCATAATCGGGCTGAAATACGTTTTTTTGTGGTCTTCCAGAAGACTGGTAACATTTAATGTTTGTGGTATTTTGGTGAAAAAAATAAAAGCATCGAGAGTGTCTGGGCAGCTTCAGCATCATTGCGTCAGTGGAAGTCTTTCCATCGTTCTCAGGCCATGACGGTTACCATTGACGACCTATTATTTCTTCTAGGACACATAGCACGGGTGCGGCCAAAACGGCGGTTTGCTGCCGCCATGACTCTCTCCTTTTAGCACGCATTTGTGTTCCTCTTTTTTTCTTTTTCCCTCTCTTTATCCTGCCTTTATCTGTTTTGCTTTGTCTAGAGATATATTTTTCTCTCACACGCACACACGCACTTCTCATCTTTTGGCTCACATTGTAAGTTTGTGAAGAGTAATAATTCCTGAAGTTCCAGAATGTTATTTCTACTGTACATTTGGTACAGAAGCGACTGCAATCTTGCGGTATTTAACAGTATTCAACAAGGCTCTTTGGTAAGCCTGCCAAAACGCTATGCAATAGGACATAATCGAATTATGTTAAGTGCCTCTATCTTTATAAGTTCTGTGACGTCCAGATATGTGCAGTCCGGCATGGTACTAATGGGTTTTGGGGTCTAATATAAAGTACAGTTGCATATAAAAGGTATAATAAAATTAAAGTAAACTGAATTGAGCCCTGGGAGACACACAGCGTAGGAAGAGACTAAGGAGGATCTACACGGGTCTAGGAGCGTCACTGTCAATGAATGTGCTTGATGTGCAAATCATCTGGCATCTGCTGTTGAAAAACCCAGTTTGGTCGTCCACTTAAATTTGGGACTTTATTATAAGTGATTGACTTTCCGGTAGCCTACTTATAGACGTCCTTTAAAGGAAAATGAAAGTTATTTTGTAATTTACTCACCCCAAATTTTCATTTTAGGAAAACTAATACTTCAAAGAGACTGGATGTAAAATTCAGAAAAACACCTGTTTTTAGCGACACCGGTGGCCAATAAGTGAACTGCAGCTAGCAACGTATTGCGCTTTTTCACATTTCATAGTGACAAAACAGTGACTGAATGTAATTAACAGACATTGTGATAACAGATGAACGTCATTTAAAGTAGTTCAAAGCTTTTTGAAGCAAACAAAAAAGTCGTATCCTTTGGACTTTGCTGGCAAAAGCGCCGTGAGTTCGTCGCATAAAGACACCCTAGGAGCTCTCATTTTTTCCATTACAAGCTGCTCACCCGTTTGAAATAAAGAGTGATTATTAAAAAAAAATCTTAAGTATAGCATCCTTTTTCATGTGTAGGTCTATACAGAATTTTCGGAGAAAGTTCTCCGATCTCATTAGCCTCCTAAATTGACTTTAGTATAGATAGCGTGATAACGTGTCGTACAAGAACACAGATGGGCTTTATATAATTAGCTCACCTACAGCTTATAGCTCTTACATGTGAAGTCCCTGTCTATTCTGAGCTCCTTACGGGGCTATTTAGAACCACTCTTGGTGTATTCCTGTCGTCCAGCATGTCACATGGGCTCTGTAGTAATCAGAATGCTAAAATAAGAGGTTTAATCCGTCTTGGTCTGTCTCGGTGATCTACTGTACTAGAAGCCTGCAATGCAAGCTATTCCCAGACGTGCTGATGCTGGCATGGTCAAGTATAACACATGTTGTTTTTGAGGTTCAGGTGAAGCCCGGTAAACATTACATAACGGAGACGAAGGGCAAAGTCAGATTGACCTCCATGTTGGAGAGATGGACCCATTTTCTTCTCCTGTTGTGCGAAATGATTGGAAATCTGTCCTGTTGGATTGGGTTTTCGAGCTTTCACTGTATTTCTCGTCCATTCATTTCTCTTTGAAAAGACTGACCTGACTGGATTCAACTGGTTTACGAAATAAATGTCTTTTTGTGGTTCCCTAGCTCAGTTTGCGTGGGTCACAGGTCATGGGATTAAATCTAAGAATCGCACAAACCGAATGAACGCTTGTGCCAGGTTTGAGCGTAGTCATGTTCATTTAAAGGGTATGCAAGGTTGCGTTGTGCTCAATTTGATGTTTAACATCTTGCACAAATGCTGAAATAGTGTTACATGATTTAACTGATAGGTTTGAGAGCTAATGCAGACCTGCTTCTTAACGTGTAACATCTGCAACTGTGGTTTATGATGGTTTCTTATGTGCTCTTTATTTACAGCTCCAACTCTCACAGTCCTTCGCCCCCCAGCAGCAGCAACGCTTTCAGTCTTCTGAGTGCAAGTTCAGAGCAAGATAACCCGTCTACCAGCGGCTGCAGGTCAGAAATGCACAAATCAGACCATCCAACTGCCCTTGGCCGCAAGTTAGACTCACTTTTGAATGAGAATTATCATTGTCTGGAATCTGGCTCTGTAGAGTTTATCAACAACTTATAACAGCATCGTTTTTCATCACTGTGACTAAACAACTCACTTTTAGCCATGCCGTACTGTAAATGTGATGAGAATAGACTTTCCCAGCCAGGGTTTGCAGACCCCTTGTGGTTCATAATGGAACTGCAGGGAGTTTTTATATTAACTGTTCATTACATTGTATAAAAAAAATATATATTTTTAAAATATGAAAGGATTTTGTTAAATTCTCTCATTTAATCACCCTCATGTTGCTCAAAACCTGTATGACTTTCTGGAACAATTGATTATCTAATAGAAGATATTTTAAGAAACGTCTCAGTACAATACAATGGAAGTCTATGTGTCAGTGTTTGTTTAACAGCATTTTTCTAAATATCCTCTTCTGTGTTCTGCGGAAAAAAGAAAGTCGTGCAGATTTGGATTAACGTGATGAAATAATTATGAAAAAAGCGCCCGGTATAACAAAGTAGCCACAGTCAGATGGCAGGAGTGAAATGTTTACTTTCTTTTTAAGAACGGTTTTGTTGCTGACCCGTATGTCTTTGTCGTGGACCCCTGCAGTAGTGAAGAGTCTGCCAAGGCGAAGACACAGAAAGAGTTGATCAAAACTCTGAAGGAACTGAAGCTTCACTTGCCTCAAGATAAGCGGAATAAGGGGAGCAAGTCGACCACGCTGAACACGCTTAAATACGCCCTACGCTGCGTCAGACAGGTGGAGGGTGAGCAATACTTTTTTTCTGACTTGTAGACTTATGTAAGTCAATCGGAATGTTGTTGTAGCGGGGGCGTAGTTTCCCACCGTTTGTATTTGTAGTTTTTATGTTGACTTAAGTTTAATTTTTGCAATTTTGTTATTTATATAAATTTTGTTAGTTGTTTATTTTTCTATGTTGCAATATAAGATTAATTAATATCTGTGTTTATTTATTATCAAGTAATAATTTTAGTGCCTCAACCTTAATGTATTTCAGTTTATTCCCGAGACAACATTTCACATTTTAAGAGGAATACAATTGTACTAAATTTACAAGTGTGTTGTTTTTAAAGCCACAGTTGTCGTTTTTTGCAAATAAAAACATTTTATTCGAGAAGTAGGCAAGTAACCTTAGATGATTGGTTTAATCCTTTTTTTAGGTTATTCTTTTAACCTCTAGCAGGAATTATAGTACATGCTTTTTTATGTTGTTAGATTTATGGTGTTTTGTTTCCATATTTTTAGCAAATGAAGAATCCTACCAGCTGCTTATGATAAATGACAGTCAGCCATCTGGGCTCGATGTTTCATCCTATACCATTGAGGAGATTGACAGCATCACATCTGAATACACCCTCAAAAACACAGTGAGTGTCCATTATATTTTTATTTTATATAGTAATAATTAGTTGTCTTTGTATTTTGTGCCTACATTTTTTGTATAATGTACAATATTTATCTTTAGTAGATTTTTTTTAGAGAGCTGTATTGAATGCAGATCTGAGTTATTGTGACCAGACATCACTGATCATGGCATGCTTGTTGTGAAGGACATCTTTGCAGTCGCTGTGTCACTTATCACTGGAAAGATCGTCTACATTTCCGACCAGGCGGCTTCCATCTTGAATTGCAAGCGGGAGGTGTTCAAGAACGCTAAATTCGTGGAGTTTCTTACGCCACAGGATGTCAGCATGTTTTATAGCTTCACCACACCGTACCGACTGCCGTCTTGGAGCATGTGCACCGGCGCAGGTATGACACATGAAGACAGCAGACACGCATGACCAGCGTGCGCATGTTAGGGAAACATATCCTGAAACGTTCCTGGAATAACAAAGCAATCATTAACACATGAAAATCACTTTTATATGTTAATGTTTAAAAGATGTAAACTGAAGCAAAGATATTAATATTAGCAAGATGCGTCACTCTGCCATTGAAATGAATGGGGAGGAACGCAACGCTCAATATGTTTAAGCAACATGAAAAATGTAGTTTTTTTAAAGCGCAAATCGTAGGAATCAAACGTTATGGTACATTTTTTTAATCATGCGTTTAGATATGTGTCAGCGTATCAGTATTCCACATTCTCGTCTTGTTTAAACTGCCCGGAGGCGCGTTGCAATACGTTCTTGTTTTCCTCTTTCAGAATCGTCGCCGTCAGACTGCATGCAGGAGAAATCCTTCTTTTGCCGCATCAGGTGAGTGTGTGTAACTTCATTTTGGATACAAGTTCACATAAGAAAAATCACAGATAAGATCTATTTAATATCTCAATTAGACATCAATGAGCTTAAATTCAATGCAAATGGAAAGATTTGCTTCAGCATTAGATATTTGTCCTTAGAAACAATCTCAAATGTCTCCTTTAGAGTTTCAGAAGAGATTTCAACAGGATCACCAACTGAGCTCAGATTTGCCCTGTTTGTGTCTGTGGTCAAAAGTCAATATTTTGAATATGATCTCAATATGAACAAACATGAATCGACAAATTTCTCATCAAATTTACCCAAATCCAGAATATTTTACAGTACATATACAAAATACATTCATTTTTCACCTCGGTACTCTTTACTTTTAAAGGAAACGTAATTTTTTTTTTAAACGGCAACCTCTAAGCAATAAATATAAGCATTTATAGTCAAATATTTCTGTTACGGTTAGGTTATGGTATGTATTGTGTATTGAAAACAAAAAAGGAACGTCCCGGTTTAGATTTAGATAGCTTAACAAGCATGTGTTGAATGTCTATGGAAAGTCCCCACAAAACCCGTGTTTGTGTGCGCGGTCTGGGTTTGAGTGTCGAGATAAATATATGCTGCCTTGCATCCTGTGCACCATCTGTTCAACATGATTTTATTCATAATCTTTCCTTTTTCCATTCAGTATGAGGAAATTCATTACGGTGAACGTCTGTCCCTTTGAATAGGAATGCTTGATTCACAGAAATGTGCTGGAAATGGAAAACATTCAGTAAACAGAGCAGTTTGAACCCCGGTCAACATAGTGAGCAAAATAAATGAATGACGAAAGAATTTCATGTTTGAATTAACTAGCCCATTGTTAAGGCAGTTATTGCATGTATGTCTGTGGTATGTCCCAATTTTGAATGTTGGGTAAACCTTTGTGTGTGTGCACTTTCATTGTTTAAGGAATGAGTCCTTACGTGAGGTGACATGTTGCGTTGACTCAGCTGGATTTCAAACTTTTGTACCGCTGTAAGCTTGTGCGTCATTGCAGTTGTCCTCCTCACGTGAACTTTGCACAGTCGACTTTAGAATGAAGCAAATGTAGTTCTGGGACATCTTCCAATAAGATTCAAATGACATCAATGTTGCACATTAAAGAAAAAGTTATGTTGTGTGTTATAAATGTGATTTTGTGTGAGTGAAACTTTCTCTGGTCTTCTTCAGCGGAGGGAAAGAGTGTGAGGGAGATCTTCAGTACTACCCCTTCAGAATGACACCGTATCTGATGAAAGTGCAGGACACCGAACATTATGAAGATCAGTTCTGCTGCCTCCTGCTGGCCGAGAGGGTGCACTCCGGCTATGAAGGTCCGTCTACTTCTATTATTATATTTTGTATCTAACTTAGCTTGTTCTCGTACATATAAGTGCACATTTTGGAACAACATTTTGATATGTAAAACAGCAATAAAGAAATTGAGGAATAGCTTGTTCTGTTGTCAGCATGTTTTGTAATTTACATAAAGACTTTGACATGTAGCTCTTAAAGGTCCAGTGTGTAATTTATTAAAAGAAATGCTAAACAATATGCATAACTATGTTTTTTAGAGGTGTCGCGATGAACGTTATGTTTTTATTACATTAGAATGAACTATTCTATCTACATACACTACGGGTCCCCATGCGTAGAATTCAACATGTTTTTTCTACAGTAGCCATAAAAGGACAAACTGCTCTTCAGAACGCGTTTCGTAAATAAATGATCTCCTTCGGCAAAGAAGTGAAAAAGTGACGACATGTTTGTCATGTGTCAACCGCCGTAGTGCTCCAAAGGGAGGGGTGACGTGAGCCGTTGGTTGCAATTTGCAGCCTTACCACTAGACGTCGCTAAAATCTCCACATTGCTCCTTTAATGTACAGTTTAGGTATATTCATGTTCAAAGAATTCAATTTAACTGCAAAACAAACATCTTATTAAAATCATGTCATTGAAATGGATGACTTGGACCCAATGATATAGAAAAGGCAGACAATAAGATCCCTGAAAAAGAAAACATTTACTCCTTCAGCCTGTTAAGAAATGATCCCAGGTTGACACCTTAAAAAGTTGACTAATAAATTGATTTATATTAGATGTATTTGTCATACCAATTTTTGAAGTTAAATTGCCAAAGTTAGTTCTTTCATACTTTGATAGAGTTTATCAGTATCGTAAAATGTGAACGAACTATAAATAGCAACAGGTGACCCTAAGTGACTCTAAGCCTTTGTAAGTTCTCTTAATTTTAAATGGATAATAATCAAAGAAAACATTTTAACTATTTTTTAAGATGAAATATTAAGAATGCCGTTTACTCTTGTTCCCCCTTTAGCTCCCCGAATCCCACGGACAAACGTATTTTCACCACAACACACACTCCCAGCTGTGTGTTTCAGGATGTGGACGAGAGGTGAGTCATAATCCTGCGCTGAAAGTTAGCAAATTTTCGGATTTTCATCACTTCTTATGTTTAAACCCGTGTTGTGTTTTTGTGTTAGAGCTGTTCCGTTGCTAGGATACTTACCGCAGGATTTGATTGGCACGCCCGTCCTACTGCACCTGCACCCCAGTGATCGACAAGTCATGCTCGGCATCCACAAGAAGAGTGAGTGTTTTGATTGGATAACACGTGGCTCTGTTTGACTGACGAACTTTATTCTTTATTGAGAACATTTTTGAAAGACAAGTAGAGACGGCGAACACGAACTTCAATCTGTCCATATTTACTTTCTCAAACTTCTTAACTTACAATGCAAAAACACATTTGTTTTTTCATCTTTCTTAATAATACGTCCTCCACCTCTGAAATGAATTTGCCTTTTGGCTGACATCACCACGCTCTCATGTTTTTAACCCCTCCCTTTCACCCAGATTTTCAGATATTCACGTCCCATTCAAATCCTGATAGATAACGCCCTTTATGCTTTTTGAATAGCCCGTTTTACCAACATCATACTATGCGAGACAAGCAGGTTATGAGTTTCCATTTCATGATCGATTCAAACAGCCTGTGAAGAAAACCATTTGAAGTTTATAGTTCACCTGATGGAGCTTTTTCTTCTGTCACATCAGTTCTGCAGAATGCCGGCCAACCGTTCGACCACTCCATCCGCTTCTGCGCTCGAAACGGAGAGTACATCATCATAGATACCAGCTGGTCCAGCTTTGTCAATCCCTGGAGCCGCAAAGTTTCCTTCATCATCGGCAGGCACAAAGTTCGCATGTGAGTGCACAGGATGAATAATGATTAAAAATATGTATTTATGGTTGGAACACTACAACCACTACAGTCACGTTTGTATTTGTAACATTTCGAGGCCCGTTCACAACAAGAATGAAAATTATAAAGATACGAGTGTCCAACTTATATTTGAATGGATTTTCAGTGGCTCTTAATGTTTTTTCATTCATCAGTGGGGAAAAATGTAAAAGCTTTCGGCAAAAACCTTTATTACAACTAGGGCTGTCAAAAGATTAATCGCATCCAGAATAAAAGTTTGTGTTTACATAATATATGTCTATGTACTGTGCATATTAATTATGTTTTTATAAATACAAACACATGTATACATATTTAGTAAATATTTACATGTATTTATTTATATTAACCAACAATTGAAATGATATATAAATGTTTAATCATTTTTAGATTTTTCTTAAATATATGCATTTATGTGTTAATAAATACAAAATTATTTTACACAGATATATATTATGTAAACACAAACTTTTATTCTGGATGCGATTAATCGCAATTAATCTTTTGACAGCCCTAATTACAACTAATTCCACCGATTGTACAGCATCATTGTACGATTTTGCACAAGGTCAGTGTGTTTTTCAGAGAATGTAAAAATCGAGTTTTGATATGTATGATTTGTGTCTATCCTGACAGGGGTCCGGTGAATGAAGACGTGTTTGCAGCTGCGACTGTGGCTGAGGGGAAACCTGTGGACTCAGACATCCAGGAAATCACTGAGCAAATACACAGACTCCTCCTGCAGGTGCCAAAACTTCAAAAATATTTACTATATAACTCTGACCAAATACAGTTACAGAAAATGTTTCCAAGCTTTTAGGTAGAAAGAAGAAAATATGTATTTGACAGGTGTCAATAAAAACATGTATGTGTCTTAATGTGTTTGTGTGTAGCCGGTGCACAACAACAGCTCGAGCGGTTATGGCAGTCTGGGCAGTAATGATCACCTGCTGAGCGTGGCATCCAGTGAGAGTAACAGCAATGGAACACGCCAGCGTCAGGAGGACGAGGATGAGAGACGGGCCAAACCGGTGAGTCACATGACACATTGCTAATGGAGTCCCTGTTGTGTCTGAAGATGATGTAAATTCACAATTAAAAGTCATTAAGATGCATTTATATACTTGCATGTATTTAGTGGTCGACCGATATGGGCTTTTAATGGCCGATATTAAGAAAGCACTGTGCTTTACATCTTAGTGGCATTTTTATTCATTTAATGCAAACGTGCTGTATGGCAGCCTAACATTAAAAAATGCTTGTAAAATTTATCGGCCGATGCTGATCATTAAAAAAAATCAAAATATCGTCCTATTTATCAGCCATGGCCAATATACAGGTCTGTCATTACTCGCATGGGTCATTTTTCTGTAATATGTCAATAACGGATGTAAGCAAGACATGTTTTTTAACAATGCAGTGAATTTATAGGACGACTTTACATTGAGCTTAATATAATTATATTGTTTGTTGTTTATTTCTCATGAAAATTTGAATTAAAACGAGGTATTTCAACCTCATACACAGAATTCTTTGACGGTAAAGTTAATCGAGAGCATTTGCATTCTAGAGCATTAGGATTAAAATGCAAGATGAGTCGTAAGGTATCCCAGAGGGGAACATTTTTATTCATATATTTAAAATATGTCATTTGTGTTTATGATATTTTTGTGATCATAATTTCAGACGTTCTTATGAGATTCATTTTTCATGCTCATATTCATTTGGCTTTGTGTTGATTCAGAGGAGCTTTCAGGAGATATGCAAAGGAATACACATGCAAAAAAGCCAGGAGCAGCAGTCGAAGAAAAGCCCTACGAGTACGTACGATGCATGTCCACGTGAATCTCCGCATCCATGTTCTTCTACGTCAATGAATTTGTACCTTCTTCCCTGCAGAGGTTCTTCAGAAAAGTCCAGCTGTACGACCCAAAGACTCGGCGCACCCCGTCAACTGGAGAGAGCCCACCGAGGAGCAACAGGCGGCTGTGCAAGAGGAGTTGGCCTTCAAAGACCAGACCGTCTACTCCTATCAGCAGATTAGCTGCCTGGACAGCGTGATAAGGTACGAAGAGAAACCTGCTTAGTGAAGGTTACTTAGAAGTGCACGGAAAGAAACTGTCTCGACTGGTTTGGTGAATGTAATTGTTGATCGTCTGCCCTGCACAGTTCAATTGTGTGCTCATAAATGAGAACTTCATGTGTCTTCAGGACATTTGATTTGCATTGATTTGTAATGTCAGGAGTTTCATTAAAAGTCTTTCGCATCGGAAACTCAGTCATGTGCAGGTCATAAAATACACACTCAACTCACAATACGGAAACAATAAATGATATTGTGAACAGATTTCTTTCCAAAACATAAACAATTTTCTGAAACACTGACAAAATTTTAACTCTTTTCCATTAGTAAACTGTTTACAAAAGCATCTAAAAAAGCAATAAAACCATCTGCTGCAAACTTTTTGTTGTTGTACATACAACTTGTTATGGAATTGATAATATTCTATATGTAAATCAAAACAAAAATGAAGTAGGTCTGTCACTGGAAAAATAAAACTGAATTGTAACAAAACTACGTGGGGATTAAGAAAACCGACCCCATAACACAGATTTTTTTAAAGAAAAAAATATATATTTATTGTATAGGTTTTTATAGGTTATCTTGTGTCTGTCTGCATTGAAGTTTGCTAAGGTAGAGAAAAGAACAAATGCCAATAGGTTTCCACTGTCACGACTTTGATAAACGGATTATATCATCAGAAAAGTACACAACAATGTTATAAAAGACAAAGCAAGGTCCATCTTGTGTGCTTTTATTTTGAATTTAATCTGTTCGATCATTGTAAACCTTGTTTCAATTGACGACGGCTTTCTCTCTCCATCAGGTATTTGGAGAGCTGTAACATGCCCATCACGGTGAAGAGAAAGTGCCAATCCTCCTCAAACACGACATCCTCAGACGAAGATAAGCACAGAGCGGCTGAGAACACCGTTCAAATGTCTGAAGGTACTGAACAAATCCACCTAAAACATCTTGATGATCTTGTCATGTACTAATACATTGTACCTCCGTCTTATGTGATCTGATCTGAGTGTATATGAAAAATGTAACTTTTTATTTCCTCTGCTTCTCTCTGTTCTTTTCTTTTAGAATCTGGCCATTTGAAGGACCGGCGGGTCTTGTATCATTAGACGTGTCTAAGAAGGTCCCAGGCTCTGGCGTCGTGAGTCCGTCTCTCGCTCCGCTTCCACTGCCCAGTAAACCTGAAAGTGTGGTGTCCATCACGAGCCAATGCAGCTACCGCAGCACTATCGTACATGTGGGAGATAAAAAAGGTAATTATTATTTCGGTCTGGTCTTATAATGGCTCTGTCCTAAAACCTAATGAAAAGGGGCGGCGCAAGGGTGGGCTAAGAATGTTTTTATTACCATGCCATGTACGAATCACTTAGGGGCCAATCATGTTTCCCGTCTTTTGCGTGCGCAAGTTTTTTTTATGTAGATGTGGTCATAATGCCAAAGATGTGTCAGTGCCAAAAATATTTAGCATTTGTGGCTCCTTCGCTGCAAGCACTGCTCATGGTTTCTTAGCAATTGTAGACGCACAACAGCGCAAGCTCCCGAGCGCTTTGAAAAACGAGAAAGCGGAGTGGGTCACGTTTTTCACACGTTTCAGACGTGTAAGTGTATTCTGACACATGGACGGAAGTCTTTGGGTTAAGCCCCAAATACCCTCTCACGCTAGAACCGCCCCTGCTAATGAGCTTTCCTGATGTCCACAGAAGCGGTTGTCTTTTAAGGCAGCATCCTAATTCAATTTAACCTCACAAGTCAGTGGTTCTCAAACGTTTCAGATCGAATACCACCTTGGAAATTACTTTTTAAGTACAAGCACATGCAAGCCATAATAAAATTAAGTATTTTATTTTGTATTTATTTCTTTTTTAATTAAATGTATTACTTTTATTACTGAAGTAGTAGATTTGATAACATGGGAAAATGTGACCCTAGACCATAAAACCAGACATAAGTCGCACAGGTATATTTGTGGCAATAGCCAACAATTCAAAATTATAGAATTTTCTTAAATGCCCAAAATCATTAGAACATTAAGTAATGATCTCATGTTCCTTGAAGATATTTGTAAATTTCTACCGTAAATATATAAAAACTTTATTTTTGTGAGTGGATGCAGCAAAATCGCAAACAATAATGGCTGGAAACACGCTTGCTGCTGCCCGCTCAGATTTTCTCAATATTTAATTTTTTTGCTCCCTCAGATTGCAGAGTTTAAAATAGTTATATCTCAGCCAAATGCGGCCCTATCCTAACTTTTCTTTTTTTAAAATATGTTTGATATCAAACATCAGCTTTCAGATGATGTATAAATGACTGGACTTATGACTGGTTTTGTGGTCCAGCGTCACAAATATCACGCGAGTAGCCTGGTCTTGTTCTGCATTTTTGCTGGCAAAATGTTACGCATAAGTTAACATCATCAAATTAAATGAACATTCATAAAACAATATTAAAATTGCACATACATCAAAAATGGTCATTGGTCACACAGTAAAAAGTACTCAAATGTCCTTTTCAGCTTTGAAAACATTATAAATACTTTTTTAAGTACTATTTTTTCAATTTGTTGAAAAAAGTGAATTTCGACATCGAAGATTTCGGAAGAGCAGCGTCAATATAAAACAAATTTAAAAACAGTTATATAGAGGAGGTGCTACCTCACTGTATTACAATCACAATCAAGTGATTGTTTTGAAATGCTCAAATATATTTTTTAATGGATTAAATTGTAGCTGTTGTGTAGCAACACACAAGGTTTTAGAACAGAGCCAGTACGTTCATTTGTATTGTAGCTATTTGTGTTTTGTATGTGTTCCGTGGTAAAACACCTTTTTTGTTTTAGTTGTGTCATCAACAAGACACATCTCTTCAAAGCAAGAATTCTCTTCCAAACTTCAAAGTTAGTAACATCTTCCCACAAAGATAGGGACACCAAAAATAACTGCATCCAATGATTGATTGACTTGATTTGACTGTGGAGTAAAATAAGGTGTCGGCCATTTCCATGAATGGATGCATTTTCCTCTGATTCCCATCCCAGCATGCATGAGACGAGCTTGACGGCCTTGAAGCCCCTGTACATTAAAGGCTGCTCTGCTGTTGTTGTATGAAGATCTCATCTTGTGTTTGCAGAGATCATTGAGGAGGTCCCTAGCGCTGAAGGCATTGAAGTTCCGAGTCTTTCCGTCCCGCCGGCCGCAGTCTCGCCGCACAATCACGAGAGAGAGGCTTACAAGAAACTAGGCCTAACCAAGCAGGTTCTGGCGGCACACACCCAGAAGGAAGAACAGGCGTTTCTGAGCCGCTTCAGAGAGCTGCGAGGCGTGCATGCTTTTAAAGCAGATTGCTCTCTTTATCTGGAGAGGCAGAAAGGACAAGTGGCATTTGAGGGTAAGCAAGGATTCGCTTGTTTGAATGTTCTCTTCTTTACTTACAGGGTCCATGAGTAAATTCATCCAATGTATTTCCCTCCCCCTCTCTCTTCAGCCATTCCCGCTCCCCGTCCGTGTAAGCAGGGTGGCGGCACGCCAGAGACCAGCGGAACACGGCGAGGTCGCAACAAGAAGACCAAATCCAAGCGTGTCAAGCCCAACGAATCCTCCGATAGCACTCCTTCTGGCCGTAGGCCGCCACCCAGACCTCAACTGCAGGGCCTCAACCAGACCTCCTGGTCTCTCTCGGACACCTCGCAATCCGCGTACCCCGGCGCCTATCCGGCCGTGATGCCCGATTACCCGCTTCAAGTATACCCCGGGGCCGTTGTCTTGCCTCCCGGGGTGGATGCGTCTATGAATGGGGACAGGCAGTGCGGACTGGATCCACGCATTCCCATGCTGCCCATTCAGACTCCGTACTCCGCCCCTCTGGGTACGCCCATGGTGGCCCTGGTGCTGCCCAACTACATGTTCCCGCAATTCCCGGCACTCCACATCAGCCCTATTACCCGAAACAGGGAGGTTTCCCGGGCCAGCCGACATTTCAACCGCACCCAGGGTTCGTCCCACAGCCGCTGTTTCCACCTCAATCCACTTTTACCATACAGACTCAGTTCACCTCACAGAACCCTTTCACCCCTCAGACCGCATTCCAGCCGCAACCGTTCCAGCTGTGCCCGGAGGAGCCTCCGAAACTACCTGAACCCGAGCTGATGGAGGAGGAGTCACGAAGCCCCACCCCTCAGTCCACACCTCTTTTTCAGTCCCGATGCAGCTCACCGCTGCAGCTCAACCTTCTGCAGTTAGAGGAGACTCAACGCTGCGCTGAGAGACAGGAGCGCTCGGTGCCCCCTGTTGTACAACAGGGGAACAGCAGCAGAATTGTTGAGAGAGCGTTGAGTGCTACTGGACAGGCCAAAACTACTGACAAGGTTGTGCCACAGGTGAGGACTTTTTTTAGTGTACCATAGTACAGGCATCCTTTCTTGAATGTTTACCACAGTATACTTTGAAAAAAAAAATGTTTTTACCTCTCAGTGTTTTATATGTATCATCTAGATCAGTGGTTCTCAAACTTTTTTGGCTTAAGTACCCCTTTTTATGATTTTTTCAAGCCAAGTACCCCTTGACCAGACCACAACATTTTACCTTAAAATTCAGTGAAATTTGAGTCAAACAGTTATTATATCTACATTTATAAATTTATTTTTATGCATCTTTGTGTAGTCCTAATTTCATATAAAAATACAATTATCATAATTTATTGATTTTCATTATTTAATCCTAAATGTTAGTTTCTCTCACGTACCCCCTGCAGTACCCCTGCAGTACCCCCCATTTGAGAACCACTGATCTAGATTGCAAACTTTCTGTTGTTCAACCAACAGGTGGCAGTGTTTCCTTTTTTTATAAGAAAGGTAAAACCCTTGTTTTCTTTGAAGCAAGGGTGGTTCTACACTTCGATGGGGGGAAGATGTTCCATTGAAAAGTATATTTTAATAATACGTTAAAAATATATTTATTAAAACCTGTTTAAAATGAAGAAAGTAAAAGTCCCTATAGTGAAATGAAAATGTAGATTGTAAACAGTTTGTAACTTTGGATACCAAAAAATATTGTTTTAAAAGGTATAGTTGTATGATGTAAATGAATTCCTAAATATGGACTTACTTTAAATAAAGTGGTCAATGCACAAAAAAAACATGTTTTCTAAACGTGCACTATAATTGCAGTTATCTGAAAAAATCGCAACTGGATTTAAAAAAAAATATTACTGTGTCAATTCAATCCTTTTAAATAAAGTATATACAGTACATAAATAAATAAGATGCATTCAAAATGACAATAAGATATGTCCTGTAGGGCTCCAGTTTTTAATAATCAAGTTGGTGTTCATTTTCAAGAGCGATTCTTTGATGTTGGAATGAGTCTTCCTTGAGTGAAAACTCTCTTTACTGTATGAATTTGCAGCTCTGAGTTTCCCAACACAAAAGCAGGTGTTGTTCTAAAGTCTTTGCTGTTCTGGGTTCATGTAGCTCGTCTGGCAGAGCATGCTGATACCAACAGTGTTGTTTAGGATAAAGCATCTGCCAAATGCGTAATTGTAAATGTCCTTTTCTGTGTTTCAGGATGAAGGCTCACCTGTTGACGGACAACACAGTGATGCTTTCTCGTCGTCTAGTGACCTCCTGGACATTCTCCCAGAGGACTCGCGGTCCGGCACCGGATCTGCCACTTCATGTTCCATGGGATCCCATTCAAACGGCTGCAGAATGTCTGCTAGTGGCGGTTCTGCCAGTGGAACCGGTCAGTATGAGAGTTTTGATGATATACCACGTGTGTTATTGGACTTTACCAGTTCAGTTGGTGAAAGTAATAATTCAGCTTTTAAAATGTCAGCGTTTGACTAAAATCCCACCAGTCTGATTTCTAGGAAATAACAGACCTAGATAATGCAAGGTCATTTCTTTCACACAGAGATTCCGCAAGTAAATGTAGAAATGTTTGTAGCGTAACATTTATGGAAGTAAACTGAACGACCCAAAAAGGGGAAGAATCTCATATTCGTGGTCCCAGTACTCAACCTGCACCAGAAATGTTTTTTCCACTTCCTCTGAAGAGTTTCTGTTATATTGCGTTATAAGAAGCAGGCTTTATTTTGTTCTGTCTTTCCTCTTCAGGAAACAGCAACAACAGCAGTAGCTACTTCGGCAGTGTGGACTCATCGCAGAAATCCCATAAGGCCAAGGGGCAAGCCTCGGGTGGGATTCGAACATGTCTGATGGGGTCCATGGATTGATTTAATGACACCACCCCCCCCCCCCTTAAATACGGCTAAGGCCAGTTTACACCAATGACGAAAACTATAATTATGATATAGTTATAGTTCTAATTTAAGTTCTAAGTTCAAGTCGGTGACAAGAAAGAGAATCAAAATCATTGGGTCAATTTCAGATCAATTTTAGTTAGTCGATTAATTATTTAGTTTGGATTTTGCATGACCTAAAATGCTAAAACAAATATTGTTTACGCTGTATTAGTATTTATATTCACTTATACCATTTATAAGATTTAATTAATGTTTTTTTACTGTCTTCATTTTAACTTAATTTAAAGTATTTTTTATAATATAATAATTACATCAATGATAATCATTGAGAATAATAATTACATATAATAATATATCTCACGATATAAAATTTTGCATCAATATAAAACCCTAAAATGTGCTAAGATTCTGTTTACTAGTGACATTTAAAAATGCATTTGAACAATAAATGTTGGACCTGCCACGTGTAATATTCACAGATTCCTGTCAAACTAATAAAGTGTTTTTTTGTATGTGTCCCTTAGGGGGCGCTGAAAGGTTATTTAAAATCTGTCTTGCACGTGTAACCTGCCACTAAACTGTGCGCTTGTGTGTGTGTGTTATTGCAGGGACATTCAGAAGGTTTTGCAGGAGGACAGGGAAAGGTTGCGGCAGATGCAGAAGAACCAGCCACGCTTTACAGAGGACCAGAAGAGAGAACTGATTGAGGTGCATCCCTGGATGAGACGGGGCAACCTACCAAAAGCCATCGATGTCCAGGTCTGCATTACATAACATTGTCGAATATCACTCGTTTCAGTCATTCAGGGGAAAAAATGGTTTTCAGATGCTGCATCATCTGGACTCATGTTGATGTGTTTGTTTGCAGGCATGTGTGGGCTGTGAGGAGCTCAATGAAACTCTGACAGAAGAAGATCCCCCTGATCTGCACATGGGGTAGACAGAAGTCAGTGATGTCACTGTGCCCTTGACCAAAACCAATGAGGAACCAACACACGCTTGTCCGGGGCCCGTCACCTAACAAAACCCTTATTCAGCCCACATGTACAGGCCTCATCTGATTGGACGATGACATCTTGCATTTGCCACAGCCACATGCCTTGGACTATGTAGGGTTGGCTGTTGTTTGTGTCTTTAGAGATAAATATGTGAATGAATGAAGCAATGGGTGGATTCTGTTTTGAGACTTTATAAATATTTATAGGTGGTTTCAAAGGCTAGATTTTGGTCCATTCAATGACCAAGGACTTTATATTAGAGAATATATTTCCTTTCCAGTGTTTGTTTTAAAACCTTTATGTTAATGTATACTGATGACTGGAATCTTTTCTGTGAATAATTTATTTTGGTCTGTACAGGTCCCTTTTTCTAAAAAAACGTCTTTTATATGTTTTTCCATATGAATAGATTTGAACATTTACAGTATGTTGTGTTGTGGGATAGCTGTCATATATCCTGTAAATTCACATTTCTACGCAGTTTATATGAACCAGAAATATTATTTATTCAACTTGGACAGTTCTGCTTAAGATAAATAGCATGAACTAATCACCGGACTTTTGGTTTAGCGATTACCTTTTTTTTAGATAATCCGTAAAGCCTTCACATGAAATGTAGCATATAGGCTATCAGTCAAGTATTTTATTGTAACTGAGGAGTTTGGCAACTGTTTTCCTGTTTAGACGGGCCTGTTTGCTTCAAAAGCAGCCTGTTTGATGGTTTCTAGCACTTCAGTGTTAACTTTGGCCAGGCGGAGATTCATTCTTAAAGTAAGTAGACCAGGGTTAAATAACCACCCTGGCAAGTTTTAGACTGTTCACACCTGTGAAGTCCAACCCAACCACAGCTACCACCATTACTATAGTGCAAAAGCACCTTGTTGATTACAAATATAAGAGACTTAACTAACTAAAGTACCACATGGTTGGTTGATTTGACATTGGAACTTATATTGAGAAACAGATATTGTTGTGGAAAGTATTTTTTTAATTCACACTGCATAGCCACGTTGTAAATAAATGTGCGTTTGCATTAAGTGACTTGAAACATGGACACATTGTGTTACTTTATGCTGTCCTGTTTACTTGTTTAATAAAGTGAATCTTGAATAAAGTATATTTTTTATAAAGAAATAAAGCATCCCGTCATTTTCTTTTTTTTTTACATTTTTGTTGCAACTTTGAAAACGTCAAGAACAACTCTGATGAGCATCTTTTTTATGTACTTTTAGCATTTTATCAATCAGCTTCACGAGATTATTTTTTAAACTGTATTAAAAGAGCTCCCATCTCTTCTTGGCTCTTGTTAGCTGTTTTTTTACCATTTGCCAAGTGATTTTACAGAAAGAAATGATGTTGACAATTATAGTTTTCTACACATATCTACTTTATATATACACCAGGAGAACGTCTATTTTAATGCCTTGTATGTATTCAATATAGCACAAAAGCACTCAAATGTATTGTTGAACGCACCCAATGAACTTGAAAGAAAACCTGCTTTGAAGAGGCTGAAATTACTTTGGAACATTTGTTAAAATTGTCATTGTAAAATGTGAAAATAGTATTTAAAAAACGTCATGTATAATCTTTGTGAAACAACATTTTCTAGAGCAGATTAATGCAACTCTATAGCGCTGCGCAACTGGCCGTTGGAACAGAGGGGCCCTTTTCTGTGCCATATGTTCAAAGTCAGACGCCCTAGTTTCAGTTCCTCTTTGAGTTTTTTATTTTATTTTATTACTATACAACGCACATCCGATGTACAACTTCCCTGTGATCAAACTCCATCTGATCGTCGAGACAGGATTCTGCGCCACTGCAGATGAAAGGCGCGTCAGTTCCTTTCACACCTGCGCCAATTTGAGTACAATGTGCGAATGGTTCAGCGAGGCCTCCTACCACGACCACAACCTTCAGACGCCTAAAATCCCCCACCCCCCAGATCCGATGATAGCGTTGAGATTAATCTGCGAACGAAATTTGTGGATTAAAAGAGTTAATACATGTTCGTTTCAAACGTGCAAGTTGGTTGTGGGACATTGAGCGTGCATTATCGATGGCTTTTCAATAGTTGAAAAACATTTGGATTTTAAACTTCAGGGTGTCCGTTTTATTCAGAGGTGTTTAGTACTCAAATATATAAAGATACTCGATAAATGTACTTGAGTAAAATACTTGAGTTTTTTTCCGTTTGGGAAATTTTACTTCACTACATTATGAAACATATACATATATAGTTTAATCCACTGAATTTCATAAAATATTTTTAACATGTTTTTTACCTTAAGTACATAAAACATATCCTATCTTACTTTTACTCAAGTAAAATGATTGTTGAGTAAATTACTTGAGTAAAAGTAAGAAAGAACTTTTTTAAATGTAAAAATTGCCATGTAGTTGATTAAAAGTATGATATATGCCATGCTTTATAATGTATGGAAGTAAACAACTTCCAGTAAAAACACTAATAAACAAAAGTAAATATACTTGATCCCTGAGAGTAAAATACTCAAGTACTATACACCTTTGATCTGTTTGGACCTGAAAGGGACTTTATGATGCTATCTGAGGCTGAACGCACTGTCTTGTGTCTGCACGTTCTTTAACATTTACGCATTTGACAGCATGCGTCTTATCATTATGTGTGTTCACTGAGAATAAAATCATTATATTAAGAAATAATGATGGAGACAAGCCTGACATATTACAGGCCTACTGTTTTTGTTGCTACCACAACAAAGCAACTGAAACAAGTTTACGGCGTGAGAAAACCCCACAATCCGATCAGATTAGTTTGCAGCACAGTAAACGTGATCTGCAGCATGACACTTTTTAGCGATGAATTATATGCACTTGGTGTTAAGATTTGCACGCTTTACGTGCGAAGAGCCGGACATTCATATAGAGGTGTGACAGTTAAATTACACTCTCATCAAAGCAATGCAGCTGCCTGAAAAAAAATAGATAACATCTGCTCTTGTGTGTTTGTTATGCGTAAAAATCTCGTTTGACCTCGTATGTAAAATGGATAGGCTTCTGTAGTTTTAATAAAGACCCAATAAAAAGCCAAATATGACCCTCGCAATAATGAGGAGTGTAAAGTTTTAATCAAGAAACTTGATGGTGAGTCACATGACTGAACATGGTTTATGATGACAAGAACCATATATAAAACACACAAATGCCATTATAGATGTACATTTGACATTGACATTTATTTTCAATTCACGTTTATACAATGACCACATACACTTTCAGATGTCAGAAATCTATATCTACAACCACGACATTCAAATATTTACATTCTAAGCAACAATAATTAGAAATAGGAAGGTCCTCCCATATCATGCATCCTTACAGTGTTGTTTTGACTTAGCTTATACCACAAAACATTAAATAAAAAATGCTAACATAAAAACTGCTTCGCTGATTCTGGAACAAAAACGCATTGTTGCATCTTGAAGAGCTTATTGGGGGGATTTCCACGGGTGATTTCTCATTGTCAAAGCTACCTCAGCCTAGTTAACTAAACTTACAGCTATCCAAAGTTGCATCTGTGTCCTATTCACGTGTCCATCACACAACCCCGGACTAAATAATCATAATTAAATGTTCCCGAACCAACTTGTTAGGTCTTGTGGCTCACTTAGAAATGACAGATTAGAGTTGGAACCAAACTAAGGCATGTCTCCAGGAGCATCTGTCTACCACGGTCTCCACATGGACTTGGAGTGGATCGGCATCCCCGGCGCTACCACCGAGACGTGGCTGTGCTCCGCGTCCGTGTCATCCAGGTCAGAGCACAGATCGTCGCCAGAGGTGATGGAAAGAGATGGAGACAGGGCAGAGGAGCCGCTGCTCACCACGCTCCTGTCTCCGGGGGAAAACATAGCGTCCGACATGAGATCCGACAGCATGTCCTGAAAGCGAGCCTCGTCGTTCAACGGCATGCATTCCAGAAGGTGGTTCAGTAGGTCGGCGGCTATCGTCGCGTCGATTCCCGGACAGCTGGACACGAACGTGTGCACTTCGTGCATGCACTGGATGTAGCCCGCGGCGTATCGCTCGTTCGCTTCGCGGCTCACGCTGTCAGCTTCTGCGGAAGGGGAAAACGCACGATGACGTCACACACGCGATTCGAGACATTTGTTGTTCACGAACGTAACGGCGTTAACCGGGAGAGTGACCGGCCCGCGTGAGGTCTGATAACGCGCTTACCCGTGACTTTGGTTTGCAGAATACTTTCCACGCGCTTCACGGTCATCTCCAGCACCTCGGCGTTCTCCATTTTCGCCTGCGCCTGAAATGACACAGAGTGTAATGTTGACACTTTCTCTCGTGGTCGTGGTGGTTATAGATGCTGTAATAAGTGACGAATTGGCTTACATCCGTGTCGGCTAGCAGTAGCCTCAGCTCCTGTAAACTTTCATTGATGCGGGCGCGTCTCTTTTTTTCCACCAGTGGTTTCCTCGTCTAAAGAGAGAGAACAGCGTGTAACGGTTGTTTATAAACTTATTCCATGCGTGATGAAAGCGCGTGTTAAATACCTTTCTGTCTTTTATTCCGTAATAATCCTCCTCATGCTTGCTGTTGCGAGACGCAGGGGCCATATTGCTGCAATAGAGACCGCCGAGAGGACGCAGTGCCGTTGAGACTCCTGAATGGGGGGCAGATGGTCGGCGAGTTCAGTTTGAGACAAAGGTCTGCGCTAACAAGCACTACACATATTGTCCAAAGTGGCCGATTGAAGGGGGACATTTATGAGGGCATATTTACATGTGAATGGGCCGGCTCGCAACCAATCAACGGCCATGCTTTTGTCTTTGCCATGTAAACCAACCCACCCCGCGTGAACTTGCAGACGAAACGACTGTCCTTTCTTTTACTGTCTCGATATTGCTTTGTTAATGATACAGTATCATACAGGCCGGAGTCTTATTTTCTTCATTCTCCGCCTGTTCTAAGCATAGTCGTTATTTTAATACCCCGGCATCTTTTGACCCGGGCCCTGGCTTTATTGTTTATGGCATTTACACAATAAGTACATATAAATATATATTTATATAATATAACGATATACAAACGTATTAATTAATATACAAATAATGACGTCATAAAATAATACAACTGAAGACATACAAAGCAAACTAGTTAAGAGTTAATAAAAGAGAGTCATTACTATTGCGAATACTGTTCTTGGCTGCAACCCTCTCTATGGGCCATCAGTTGAAACTAAGAAAATAAATAAATAAATAAAGAGCTGACGTGGACAACGTCGTCATTTGAATCTGCAGTAGTCCTGCCCACGGACTCGTTATATCAGAATCTTCCCTTTTTTTGTAACTGCGATTCAGGTTTACTGAACCAACTCTATACGTGACTTCAGCCATAACATTCGCCCTCTATTGGATTCCAGTTCACAGACGACGTCTTGTCCATATAAAAGGTCTTGATGCCTCTGATTCCGTATAAAAGGCCTATAAGTTCACGTCCTTTTACCATCTGTTTGATAAAAAAATGTCTACTCGTTATCTTAAGAGGCCACAGCACACGAAACACCAAACCTGTAGTTCTGCTTTGTAACATTTGACTTTCACTTTTCTTAAACTTATTAATTTGCTTAAAACAGTTGTAGTTTATAGATGATAAATGACAATTCAAAGCCATAAAAAGCCTCAAGCAGCTTCAATATTTATTAGCTTCCGGAGTTCTGATGCAAATCACAACGCGTAGTAGATCAGCGTAAACGGCTAAAATAGAAACGGAAGGTATACCCATTTGTGGAAAATGACATAGTAAAAGTCCCGGACGCAGCCATAGAAAGACGGGGATGGATTGCTGGAGAGAAGTCTTCGATCGACGTTATGACATCTATAAATATATACAAGTTATATAATACGTTTATAAACCACCGATAAGTAATCTTTCAGAATTACTATTAGCAGTTTAACCAAACTTGAATCCCATTTTCACAGACTCCTTTATCCAAATCGACAGTGCATGCTGAGACACAGACCCAATAAATTCTGCCCTGGCGATTCTGGTGGTGTCTCATACCCGGCAAGCTACAGAAAACACCTTTTTAAAATATTTGTACATATGGTTTAAGGTTTCATTAATACATTTTTACAATGTTATTATGTAATGTAAGGAGCACATATTTTTACATATTTCAAACCTTTCCACTTAAAAAGGTTTTTGTAATTATTTTCAACATAATTTAGCATCTCCTCCACAAACTGTTTTAAATATGATTTTTTTCAGAATATGCAACTTCCGTCGTAATTTAGGCTACAGTGTGTATGTGACCTAAATACTTCTTTTTCGTTTTTATCTTTATTTCACATGTATCTTTACTTCTTATTATGCACTGCAATTTTCATTGAGGATATGGGCAAATTATATTTCCAATTCTTTCTAAAGAATTACGATTGAACAATATCAACGTTGATCATCCAGCTTGAAGCAGGTTAGTAGACTAAACCGATTTTTTCCGACGGGAATACTAATTTTAGACAACGTGCGGCGATTGGTGGACTCTAATTTTGAAGCGTACCGGAAGCGAGGGAATCCTCCTTAAGTTCGCCCTCTGCCGAGCGTTCCAGTCACAGCTCGAGCGAGATCAGTCCTTGGTGGTGAAACAGTCACTACTGGACGGCCTAACGGTAGAAAACTAGGAAGGAAACGTCAAAATGGTGAAGATATCATTTCAACAAGTTTCGGCAGAAAAGGAGAAGGACGGAGAGAAAGAGGAAATCCACATGCCTTACTCTCACGTGAGTTGCTTTTGATTTCAATACACATTAGGGTCTTTGTTTTGTGGTCTGCTGTTAAACCATCCTTTGTTTTGAGCAGAAACACAAAACCAAAAATGCATGTGACTTGTCTATTTATTTATATGCACTCTTTCTTATTTTTCTTGGGACACACAAATGCATTTTAAGAAACAGGATTTAGTTTATTGTCCCATGAAACCAAGTGCTGCAATATGTATACAAAACAAGGAGCACAGTGTTCCCAAGTGTAATGGCATTTAAATGCTAAATTAACACAATAATAACAACAATATTCATTAAAAGCAGCAATACTTTTGCTATTATTCGTATGGGGAATAATATATTATGATATGGTAATTTCTTTGTATATTATTTTATTATATAATTTGTGTGTATATTATTTTATTTTATGATTTGTGTATATATTACTATACACTTTGAACTCCGAATAGGAGACATTGCAGTTCTGCACAGGATTACAGTTGATGGATGAGAGCCAGTATTAAGATTACATCATCCCTCAGTGTCACTGTGTAGCATCCAGTGCAGATTAGGGCTGAACAGATCACCTTGGATCACATATATGTGTGTGTGTTTTCTCCACACACCCCTGCCATCTGAACCTTAGTTCAACTGGAGAACCCTTATTACCATTTGACTTGAGCTGAAGTGGTTCGGATGCCTGCAGCCTTTTGTTTTACGTGCTCCACGTGCACCTGATCCCTCCAGACGGGCTGATTTTTTTTTTACGAAATTAAAGCCTGACAACCGTCTTTGTGTTGCGTGTTGTAATCTGCCCCAAAAATAGACTAAAAGCAGATTATGCAGTTTATTTTTTCATTTCTGAGAATGCTTTAGTTTGGTCAAATTAATACATGTTGTAAAGAAGCATCTCATGTTTTTGGTTGTACTTCACGACTGTCATCTAATCTCAAGATACAGTTGTCTGAAGAAAATGTAAATGCATAATTTAATAGTCAAAAAAGCTTCCCTGGGTCTCTTTGTAGGTAGCACAGAATGTTCCCTTTTTAAGTGTGTCAGGTTATCAGTTTGTCCCATCGTGGCTGTTCTCATCGCCGTCCCCCGCATATGATTGTGCTAGAATGAAAATGACGTCGATCCGTCTCATCTGATACTAGTGCTGTTATTTTCAGCCTGGTACCCACACACCGTCTCCTACCCGCTGCTACCGTGTGCCTTTCCTACGTAGAAAGGAACTCCTGTACAAATAAGGAGCGTGGAAGTACAGTACGTGCCCAGAATATCCCTCTGCCAGTCGGAGATAGTAGCTCTGTCAGTACTCCGTTTGATTCACGATGATCCAGAGCCTGCGTGGGTTGATCCGAGCTGGTGTCCTCAGCACCAGCTTCGCAGAGAGACTGGAGGCGGATAGATTGCTCACGCCACCTGACGTCTTGAGATGCTGCCGTGACTAATTTCTTGGCAGAGTCCGGTGCTGAAACTATTGATTTGTGAATATAGAGTGTTCCACAGGCTTTTCAGTCATTTGAAAGCGCAATGTTTTTTTCTTTTTTTTTATAGTGTTAAGTAGGGCTGGGAATCGAAAAATGATTCCGATTTGAAATCTGACGGCGAGGAATCGGATCGGAAACAATAGGAATCGGATACTTGAGATAAACATTTTAAATCCTCTTATCAATTCCTGTGTGCATGTTTTCAGAAACGTACACGCGTTGCGTGATCTGCCGATGTCTCAATGAAAGCCCTTCTGAAAATTAACAATATTTTTACTATAGAAAGCAAAGTTTATCTATAGTATTTGCATTTAAAAGCACAGGAACCACAAATTAACCATAGTTTCATCACAAATTGAAATACAAATCAGAAAAAGCATGATTCTATGTGTATATATGCACAAAACGATGCTCATATTGCAAACAAGTTCATAAGCAGGCAAAATGACCATAAAAGTCGATATCTAAATGTTTTACTTCAACTGTGGAATCGAAACTGGAAATCGATATGCAGAATCAGTATTGGAATCGGAATCGATCAACGATTCCCAATCCTAGTGTTAAGGGTGTGTGTCTGCGTACATGTACTAATACTAAATACATGCACCTAATGCTAACAGATCGTGACCTCAATGATGCTATTGTGTCAGAATGGGAGCAAATCCCTGCAGGCATGTGCCACATAGTTCAAAAGAGTCCCATAAGTAACTAAGCTGTTTTAGAAAAAAAAAGAATGATATTTTCATCCTTGTGCATTGCTGTGAATCTATAAACTTAATTTGGTTGTTTTTCTCTAACAGGATGAGTTGGTTCTACCTGTAAATTCCAAGAAGTCGCCCATGAGTGGCCTTTGGTGCATCGTCCTCGGCTTGGTGATCTTCATGTCGGGCTTAATAATGGCGTCTGTTTGCCTCTACCGATACTACTACAACCCTCAGGTAAGACGTTTGTTTTATTAGATCAGTGAATCATCAATTATTCACAAATAAGCTTGGTATTGATACCCTGGAAGGTGTAACGTCTTGCGGTATCTTTTACTCCATACACCTTTAAAATTTTCTTTCAATGTCCTCATATAAAGCTCTCCGCTTCCCCTCAACAGATCCCAGAGGACAGTTTGTTCCACTGCCGGGTGATGTACGAGGACCCCCTGTACGCCCCTTTGCTCGGGCGACAGGAGGTGGAGGAGAACGTTGGTATCTACCTGGACGATAACTATGAACACATCAGCGTGCCTGTACCTGATTTCGCCAGCAGTGACCCAGCAGACATCATCCACGACTTTCACAGGGTGAGAATCTGTCCCTGAACCGCTCCAAAGAAAAGTTCCAAGCGTTTAGTCGTGGCACAGTTTCTTCTAGTTCCCTGGCTGTTCAAAAGAGGGTGTTAGTCATCACTGCTCCCCCAGATGGACCGTGAACATTTCTAAGGAAAGCTTTTGTTCGTTGCAGACATTGTTTAATATTCAGCGCAAAAGTGCCAGGCACAAGAGAACGTGCGAATGTTTCTGAGAACGGCAGATTATTGGCAGACAGTTCTTAAGAATATCAGCCAACTAAAGAATGTATTGAAATTCTCTAAAGACTAGATCTTAAACTGGGCCATGCTGTCTGAATATTTTAGAGTGTTACAAATTCTCCATTTATTTACACCTGTGCATGGCTCTTCTGTGGAACGCAAGATATTTTGAGAAAACTCTTTGTAATTTTGTGGCCAAAGAAAGTCTGTTACGGTAACACAATGTTCTTCAAAATATTCTTTGTTGTGCATAAGACAGGAAGTCTAGACTAGGGTGCTGTTATTACTCAAAGTCGAGTTTTTGACTGATCCAGGAAGCAACCGCCCACATCATCTGCCCACCTTAGTGCACAGGTGGGCAAAACGTTTCCGGAGTGGCTCCTGACAAAGGTGTGATTTCTCATTAACACAGGGACTCACAGCTTACCACGACATCGCGTTGGATAAGTGCTATGTCATTGAGCTCAACACGACTATCGTCATGCCACCCAGGAACCTGTGGGAGCTGCTCGTCAATGTCAAGGTAACGGATCTCACCGTTTTCATGAACAAATGGTCTCGTTGAGTTACGCGTTGAATGGAGTTTTAAAAACCTGTGTTATTGGTGATGAAGCCGAATGTGACCGTTTCTGTGTTTGTTTGTAGCGAGGAATGTACTTGCCCCAAACCTACATGGTTCAGGAGGAGATGGTAGTGTCTGGACGTGTTAGGAATATGCGTCAGCTGGGACCCTTTATCCACAGGCTCTGTTATGGCAAAGAAACCTACAGACTGAGACGCAGGACCGGCCAGAGACGTGAGTTGCTCTCACTCGCTCTTTTATTTCTGAGCTGCTTTCTCTTTCATTCATTTTTGTCTTGACCTTCATCTTTTTCATTCTGTTAGTTAGAGACACACACACACACACACACAGAGACGGTTGGCTGCTGCTGTTAACACCTCATTTAGTTCCTGTTTTTCAGCTTTTATTTGCCCAGTTATCTTGCGAAATCTAGGGTGTTAAGGTTTTTCTGCTACACCCATGGCAATGCAAAACATCCTCTTCCTCTTTTTTTTAGACTATGCAAATCAAATAGGAAATATTGCGTAAAAGTTTTTATGGGTATGGGGGAGTATACTAGAAGTCTTGAATGTGCGTACGTGGCATACTTGCACTTCTCTCGGTTCAAATAAATGTGCGGTGAGTGGGTGAGAAACCGTGACTCAAGATCGTACACAGAACGTCTCCGGTGAGGGGGATGTGATGCACGTCAGGCAGTGATGCATTGTGGGAGTCGTCCGTTGGATCACAGGGGCATCTCTCTTCTGATGCAGAGGCTGAGGTGTGGGAAGTGTTGCAGTGTGAGCACTGTTTGGCTTCATAAAGACTTCCTTATACTCATCCAAGCGCAGATGGTGTCTGGGATGCCACAGGAAATAGAAGCGATGTGGTGACTCGCAACATTTGGAGTTGCGTCTCCCTGTTCGTTCCCGATAGACTGGCTTCAGAGGTCCAGCTCTTGAACGATGAGACATTTATAGATCAGCTTCCAGAACTAGACAGCAAACCTAACACGTATACATTCACGTAGCGGTTAAATCTGTGCTCGAGACGTCTTGTTTAACCTGAATCTTTTTCTTTTTCAGGTATTGATAAAAGAGAAGCAAGAAACTGCCACACCATTCGGCACTTCGAAAACACGTTCGTCGTGGAGACCGTCATTTGCGACCGATTCCTGCTTTAATCCCCCCAACTGAGCAAAACCCAAAAGAGACGAGACCCGACCGTCCCGCCTGTCAAGCTTTACAGCACTTTATCAGCATGATAAACCTGTACATAATGTTAATGATGTGACTTTGTGTATTTGTCAGTTCGTTTTTCCAGGGATAAAGATGTAATTACTGTTTAAATGTTTTTCACACATTTTTTTCGTCGTCTTACGTCTCTGTCCTAATGAATTTTTGAGGTTTTGGTTTTGATTTGCACATGTCGCACGCACATGTCCGTGGTTGTTTTATTTTTCTCTCAGGTTATTTTTTTTCTTCACTGAGCATTTGGTGTGTCCTCAGAAATAACTGTGAAGTTATATTCGATTCCTTTAGTCTGACATGCTTGTTTTGTTAATGTCTGTAAAGCCTCAGTTTGTGTACACTGATAGCTATTACTGATTTGTACACCTGTGTTAGGTAAGAAATCCGGATTTAGAAAATTGTCTTCGATGCCAAAAGATGTATACCTCAAATTTCAGAAATGTATGACTGTAAACTTGTTGTTTCATAAGTCATATATGTTTTTTCTGGACGTGATATAAGCAATATACGGTTTCTTATCTTGGATTTCCAGACTTAACCTCTGTAGTAATGTGTGAGCAGTACATCATGTTTCCTTTCTTGTGCGTCACTCTTTATACATGTGAATAAAGTTTGTAGAAAAAAGTGAAAATAAGAGAATGTTTGGTTTTCTGAAGGCCGTGTGTCTCTACTCTTCAGAACGGACTGTTTGCTTATTTGGATTAGTCAAGCCCACATTTTATGAGAACTAAAACGCTTTATAGTGTAAGAAGTATCCTAAGACCTGATTTGTAATCGTCTATATTGCTGTTTTTATTCCTTTCTGTATTCCCCGCCCTTAAGCAGAAATGGATGTCAGATCTCGTCCGAGGTCGATATTTTTCATATTGCTTGCGTTTTTGTCTAATTGTTCCATTCATGTGTGTTTTGTTCCTCTTCCACGTACCGGTGTAGCAAGAACTGGTTTTGTCTGGAGTCATGAGATGTTTGGGGTGAAATATTTGATTTAATGCACTAAAATCTGCTGCTCAAGCTTTGTAAGTAATATTTGCTTGTAAAGTCCATCAATAAACTGTTAAAACTCGAATCGAAAGTCTCCCTGTACTATAAATGTCATAGGTGGCACAAACACCCTCTTTACCACAACACAGGCGCTGTCATCATAAGAAACAACAGTCGCATTACCTTGACTCAAAACTACAGCTTTCATTTCCTTTCGAAAGTCTTGCTGTGCGATTTCCAGCAAAGTAAACTGTGTTTGTTCAAGCAACATGTTTTTCACACCGCTTTACACTTTCTTTCCAGACAGCTCAATAAAAGTCATGTAGAACAGAGAAATCCTTTTCCTTAAAGAAATAACCTTACGAAAGTTTATTTTGTACAGAAATAACGGCCGATACAATTTTAAGAAAAAATATTTTCAGTCTTGGGTAAATGGGACCATGTTTATGATGACCTGAGATAAAAGGGTTCAAGTAGGACATATTTACATTCAATAAGCCTTATTTACATTTGCATTTTTTCATTTAGCAGATGCTTTTATCCAACGCATCTTCCAAATGAGAATATTTTGTCTTTAATTTATACTATTTTACAGAATAAAAAAGTTGCATTGCTTACTATTAATTTTAATGCTGAAGCAAGCGTATTTTTGATGATTCGCAACCTATGCTACAACAGACAATAAGACATTTGCAGAGTACATTCTTGTTTCTCAGAAAAACGGACTCACGTGTGGTGTGGTGTGGTGTGGTGTGGTGTGATGTGATGTGATGTGATGTGATGTGATGTGATGAGATGGAGGACATAAACACAAACACGCATTGATATCTGGAAGAGAACCACAGAAGAAAATATTTTCTTCTAACCACTTTAGCTTCACACGTGTTTTCTTCCCTTTTCTGCGTTCAAACTCAAGACATCAGAGTTCATCGGATTTGAAGAGAGTTTGAACTTAAATTCACTCGGGATTCAACACATCTGCTTTTTGCATATTTACAGCTTTTTCAACTTGCATTTTGCATATTTCATTTCCCACAAAGTGCTCATGTATGTAATGTCTGTCGGTTGTTTGGTGCATGTGCTCTTCAGTCTTTCACTGTGGGATCAGACTTGTGCTCTGGACCAGGCCGATGCCGCCGGCTCTGGTTGACGAATCACACCTACCTCTGCTTTGCAGCTTCTTTGTGCTAAAATAGTAGATCAGCGGATCCAGACAGCTGTTTGTGCTGGCCATGCACATTGTAACAGTGTGTATATTGAAGTAAATTTCATGAAAAGCCCCTTCGTGAAGTAACTTAAGTTTGTTTAGGGCAAAGAGGATGAAAGCTATGTGAAAGGGAATGAAGCAGATCGTATAGATGAGCAGGTTGGAGAGAAAGAGCTTCACTATCTTGTTTTTGCTCATGTCAGTGGTGCTCGAGGAGGTTTGCATGCTGAAACCGCGGAGCTGCCGTACCACAGCGACCGTGCAGCCCAAAATGATGCCAAACGGTACCAAAATGCCAAAAAAAGTGACGGAGCAGAGGATGTAGAAACCATTCCACCACTCCTCTTTAGTGTATTTCTCAAAACAACGCATCACATTACACTCCGTATCGTTATTTTCCTGATGATTCATTGCAGTTGGTACTGATATTCCAGCAATGAGCACCCACACGGTGGCACACAGCACCCAGGCCACGGGTGCTGTCCGGAGATGTCGAGATCTCAGCGGGTACACCACGGCCAGCATCCGGTCCACACTGATGAGGGTGATGAACAGAGAGCTGGAGTACAGGTTGACCGCAAAGAGCGTCCCTGGAATCATGCACAGCGTGTTTCCCATCGTCCATTTGCCTTTGGCAAAGTAGATAATCCGAAAGGGCAGGGAAAGAATGAAAAGGAGATCTGATAGCGCCAGGTTGGCCATGTAGATCACCGGAACAGATTTCCTCAAGCCATTGCGACGTACCAGTACCCAAAGAGACACTGAGTTCAGAGGAAGGCCGAACAGTAGTATCAAACTGTAGGTGGAAGTATAAAGCGGGTACCTGAAGTGAGACGTGCTGCAGTTTGGATTGTTCTGTAGCATTTTTCAAAGAGACAAAAGGAGACGTGGTGCAGAGCAGAAATGTTCAGTGCTTCTGTGCTTTTTCTCTCAGGGGTGGCAACTTTTTTCTCAGGTTCCACTTGTTAGCAACAGGAAACAGTGGGAGGTCTTAGTGTGTGAATTTCATTTACATGCAAAAAATAAAACAAGCCAACTTCGGCGGAGAGGTGAGCATGCTTTGACGTATTAGGTCAGCTTCAACGCGTCAAAACCAGACCATAGAATTGTTTGCATTTTGTGCACAAAACTCACGATTCACGTGTTGTAACACAATTCAGATATAAGCTTAAATGTAGTCTTTCAGTATAACTGCTGTGTTTCCACCAGTGATAGGTCTGCAGATAATCTAGTCAACATAATCGCGCACAAAGCAATAAAAAGTCCTGCACCATCTGTTGCACGTTTGGGGAAATCTGAAAAAAAGAACTTACCCAGACCTGCAGTGTTTACAGTATGTCATTTATCAAGAGCCATCCTATGAGTTGCAATCTCACATTCTTGGTTGTATAGTTGGGTTAACCAACATGTAGATGGGTTTTTTATGTAAAGGTCAATTCAGTCACGGTGGTTGTTGCAGCGACGAGTGCATGCGTGTGGAGGAGAAGGGGGAACGATGAAGACAAACAGGATGACATGCACAATAAGTTGCACAGCACATTTAGTTACACTCATTTATAACCAAGCTGACAATCCGTTTCAGGTGTTATTATTAATCAACAGGAAAAAAACTGGATTCACACACATAAATGATTTAGTTCCTTTAAATAAATGTCATCTGTATAAATCCACAAGAACGTCATATGATTGTGATAGAAAAACTATTTTTAATGTGAGATTACATGTGTTTGATGTAGAAGTAGGTCACATTGCAGGATTTTGTCATTTTAACTACCTCACCTCCGAGTTCTGATGTCATGGCTCCATCTTGAGGTCAAAGTTCTGTATTCCCAAATTCTCATATCAAATTTTATCACCACATTAAAATCAAATTATTATTGGATTTCTGTAAACTGCACTTGAGCATTTATATTTGTATCACACTTGAACAAATATTTATTTTTAATATATTGTAAATGTTGTATGTATTACTAAAAACCAGAAATAAATTAAGTTAAAATAAGTACTTGTTTGTTGCTCAATTCTTGTAAAACTTACCAAAAGTATTTGCAGCAGTGCTTTATTGTTGATCTACAGTTCGCGTTCATTACACAGTTGGTGTTTTTATCACAGTACAAAGCAATCGAAACTAAATGCATTTATACGTTTATATTTCTTCCCCGGATGAGCTTTTACATGGATGCTGCCTTCAAGCACGTGTCATTCTCGCGCCCTCTGTTGGCAAACATAGGAAGAAAGCAGGTTGTTAAAATCGCGAAGTTACACACACTGATATACATAAACGTATCCAAAATGTCCAAACAAATAAAGTTTCGATAAGCTGTTGTTCGCTGATTGTTTCAGTACTATCCTCTCTATTTGTATCTTTGAGCAAACATCCTCTCAATTCTCTGTTTGCTTGCACGGCGCAGTTGTAGTGACCTCTGCTGGTCAGAAAAGGAATAAAAAGTGTTTGCCATATAAAGTTATGCTGCTCGATAGAAGTAATTAGAAAAGTGGTTTCGAATTCAAAATTAGATTTGGTGCGTCACAAAATAAGAATTTAAATAAGTATTATTAAAGCAAAGTGCTTGCGCATTGCTTTATTGACAGTGCTACAGTACATCAGCAAATGTGGGGTGTTTCCCTGGATTTATTCTTAAAACATTATATTGCATGGGTCATTATCACTATAAAATTCACAATTTAAAAAATAGAAATCTTAAATTTTCCATTTAACGTGTTTGTTGTAGACATCAGGCTGTTATATTGGTCAAGCTCAAGCTCTTCTTATAAATGAACTGTAAATAGACAAAATATGAACAAACCACCAAAAGATGTCAACGCTGTCATGGACAAATTCAAGTAGAATAAATACATCTTCATTGCATACTAATGGTAAAAAAGAAAAAAAAAACATTTTAGATGATGTGAAAATGATTTTGATAATAATGAAATTACGGCCAAATATTTAATGCACCATTAAAATGTGTCGCAGGTTCTTTTCTAAATAAAATCTCACAACAAAGATATTTAGTCAAAGTGTCAAACAATACTGACTGGAACTTATTAGCTTTTTAACAAATCACACACAAGGTTTTGCTAAACTTCTCAAAATAATTAGTTTATTTCATAAAAGGTGAAGATCACAGGGTGGACCTTAGAATGACAGGATGGACAAAGGCGTTGCCTGGCTTGCCTTTTTGCCTCCCTCCATTTCTTTCTTCTCTTAAGCAGTGTGAGGGACATGCCAAAATCACATACATCGAATCAAAGAAAATGGTATAAAATGATAAAACACATTTTAAGAATCTTCTTATTGCAGTGGTGTTGTGTAAATATTAGGACATTTATAATAAAACCTCAAAATGTCATTATTTTTACGATGGCTCATTGTTTCTGTTGAGGACTCCAAAAGGCACTTTATAGTGATAATGAAGGGAAGTTTAATTTGTTTGTTCTTTATGCCTCTGGGCAACGGTCACTTCCGTTACGCATTAGATGCCCCTGCATGTGCATACTGTTTAGCTACGCATTCAAATGCATGTACTTTCCATCAGAAAATAGCCTAGGTGAATTGCAGCAGCTTTGGGGTTCGCTTTTTAAAGGCAGCGTTTCAGATGTGTTTGCCAGAATGTGTTTTGTGGTTGTCACATGTAAGTAAACTGTACTTTCATTGGTCGGAGTGCATCTGTTTACGGTGTAGCGTTCGTCTGCAGACCACAGTTTACCTATTTTGGAGAGTGTGTGCGTGCGTGTGTGCATGTTTGATTTTAATGTAACTCGATACCTTTATTTTATTCAAATTAAATTTGCAGTGACCATACCTCTCCTACGCCCCCTGGTATAGGCGAACGTATTTGTGCATCAGTAAAAATGTGAAGGTGTGTCGATATAGACATGCAAGTATGCTTTCGTCTGACATACTTCACATATCACATAAACAGAACAAAATTGAATCAAAGATAAAGAAACTCGCCATTTGACTAAGTGAAACCAGTGGCACATGGCAGTGCACCCACAGAGTGCTCACAAGGTGTGGAAATCAGTGCCACACCATCCCCCCCACACACATGCATACACACAGGTGAATCCGATTTAGCTTTCAGACTTCCAAGTAAACAGAAAATATATTTTTCCTCGTTATTCAAATCTTTTGGTAAATCATTTTAGAATCCAGAATGAAGATCAAGATTGATAAGTATAATTCATGTTTAAATAAGGGAAGTGGCAAATTATTCCATGTTGCATCAATGTTTATGAGTCATTGTGAAGGTTTCGGGTTTGGTTTGACAGACTATCATCGCGTGTGAGCACCAGCACCTCAGGTTTCTCGTGTTGACTGTGTGAAGTGTGACAAAGACATATATAAATCCTTTGATGTGAACGAATAAGTCTGTTGAAATCTTAAGTCATTGTGTCAATATCATCTTTTAATTATTATTATTATTTTGAATAAAAAGTCTCTTTCACTAAATAGAGGGAAATAAGGAGTCCAGATCAATTAGACATGTCTTTGTGAAAGCCAAAATAAAAATACATAAACCTGTTTAAGCCAATTAGAGCCCCTCCTCTCAATCATCTTGAAGAGCGGCGCTGTCGGGCACAATCTGCTGTGTGTCCCCATATGAGGGTATATGTCGAACATCACACAACCAGACTGGAAACCTGCGTCATTACATCCGTTTGTCTGAGAAATAGTCAATCGACTGGCTGGTTGTTTTTAGTCTATGTTAATTTTTTAAATATTGATAAGGAAATAATTAAATATCAATATGTGATCGGTATGCTTATATTTGGTATCTCATTTGAAGACATTTTGTTCAGTATAAAGCCCTATGAACCTCTTTTCTACAGGGCTGCAAAATAAATATTTAATATATAATTATTTTGTAATTTTATAATACGCGCAGAAATGTGAAAATAAAGGGAGAAAAAAGAAACTGTCAGGCACGTTCTTTTTTATAAATCATAAATTAAATTATTAAATCATAAGCCTGCTGTTGGTCACCCTTCATGTTTGTTAAATGAGCTTGTCAAATTTGGTCAACACCCTGTTTAAGTATTACAAAAATACAGTGTTTATACATTTTCTAAAAAGTTGCGATTTTGGAAATATTAGGTTTCCGTCCGACAGTAATGATATGCATGTTCCTCACATGCGACGCATGGAAAGCCTTGGGTAGATGCAAACCTTAAAAATATCTCACATGTTGCCAAAATGCCTCGTGAAACTATAATTCTTCAAAATGACGGTCAGTTCTGACTAAGTAACCATTATTTTCCTTCTCATAGTTGTCATGTAAGTCCATAAAGTTTTTCAGTGCCCATTTACCATCAACACGCATTGTGAAAGTTTCGGTAACATCGCACGTCAAACTTCTGAGGTGCTTATGGATCTCACTCTGCTGAGAACCGTGTCTGTGGTGGATCTGACTTCCTTGGCAATAAAATAGTAGCAAAGAGCATCCAAGCAGATGGTCACGTTTGCAAGACTCATTGACACCTGTATAAAAATGGCAATATTCTTTTGCTGGCTGCAGTCTGAAATGAAGTCATTACGGACGAGGTATTGCAGGAATATGGCCGCGTGACAAGGAGTAAAGGGTATCAGGAAGGCCGCTAGGCTGCTGTTAATTATTCTAACCCCTGCTTGTCTTTTAGAGTTTTTGTTTTCCGTGGCCTTGAGAGTGCGGATGCTCTGACTAGAACATACCACCAGTACAGTAGCAGGCAACAAGAAACCCAAAATCTCCAAGCAAACAATAACTCCAGTGGTCCAACCTTTCTTAGAGAAACCGTGGAAACAGCGGAAATCCTTATTGTCCAATTCACGGAAGGTGTAGATGGGTGAAGTCGCTCCCATAACAAACACCCAGATGAAGATGCAGACAATCAGGGCGGCTTTTTTCGAACGTAACTGCTTGGCCCGAAATGGGTGTTTTATGGCGATGTACCGGTCCACGGCTATGCAGGCAATTGTATAGATGCTGCCGTACATACCCACAAAGTAAAGACTCTCTAAGAAGGAGCAGAAGAACTTTTTGTTACCCTCCCACTTGTGCATTGCTGCATGCATTTTGAAAGGTAGCGGCAGTAGCAGCAGTAGATCCATCAGAGCCAGGTTGGTCATGTAAATGGTGGACTCCGTCCATTTTTGGAGCAGAACACAGAACACAAGCAAAGCCGTGATGTTTAGTGCCAGTCCGAACACCAAGACGGGCACGTAAATCACAAAAGTCCAGGACCATCGTCACATTATCCACATCAATGAATGTGCAGTTGGCACTCATAGTGAAACTGGCAGGAGAGAGGAACAAAGAAAAGCTTAGTGAAATTTGTAAACTTTGCAACCGAAACTTAAATACAGTATCTCTTAAAATGCCCACTCATTCATCTTTGCTCAATTTCACGCTTTTATCGCTCAGAGACATTTTTGGAGTAATTGTGCCACGTAACTCATCCTGCGAGTTTGTGCCACAGCCCGTTGATATACTTTAATACATGCGGTTTGTTGAAGAGAGGTGTGGTATTACTTCTCTAAACCTGGCTCAGAATATCAGAGATTTGAGGGTGTGTTTTTAACTTTAACCAGTAGCCTAAGTAACCACGAGAGCAACCACTTTGTAAGAAGTCGGCATGCGCAGAGCAACACGTAATGTTTAGAAGGTGAAGAACTTTAACACATTCTGTTTCAGGTGTTTTTATAAATAGGTCTTGCACAAAACTTTGCACACACGGAAAATGTGATCTGCTATTCATTGTAATATTTAAAGGTGCAAGTGTGTTTATCATAAGAGAAACACGTTTCTTAAGGAATGTCTTATGTTTTTTTTCAGATAAGGCCACAGAAGTGATCAATTATAATCACGATGAATCAATTCGTGCACATTTGTCCCATGTTTGGCATGGATCTTTCTTTCTTTATGTACTCTTACATACATTTGTACTTGTTGAACTTTACAAATATTTTGAAGGTTTTGAAGTTCTAAACATTTATGTTTGAGTAAAAGAAAAAATCAATTTGATCTAATCCACATGTAAATTCAATAAATGTCAAACGCTTTGACTCTCTGTTTCTTGGAGTTGTTTCATTGTCAAATTAAAGTTGAAACCCAGAAAGGGTTTTCAAACACATGTTGAATCTTTATCTTTTTAAGAAAAAATATAGTTTGTGTTACTGCTCTAATGCAACCTGTTCTTATTTTCATTTCATTGCTCTTAAAATGATTCAGATTATTATTCAGATAGATTAGCCTATACTTACCTTTTCTGAGGATTTCAAAGTTTCATTTCTCCTGGAGTGAAACTGGTATTTCTTCACAAACTGTGCACAGATGAAGTAAATCTTTGTTTAGAAAAAATATGACCGTTAAATTTCTTTGCAATGCGAATGTGTAACAAATTGGCAAATATCCTCAATTTTGGAACATTGCGCATACAAACACGTGTACATAAAAGTAATAACCTGCCTACATACTGTACGACTTTAGTAGGTCCACAGAGAGTTTGTTAACTCTGTTCGCAATTGTTTCTCACAGCAATAAACCACAAGAACAAAATCCGTTAAACATAACATGATCGCGCCACACTGGTTTCCTACAATATTTTTTAAATACAACCAAATAATATAACAGAGACATGAGCTGGGTTCACACATCACTCGCTGAGATGTATGAAATGCTAAACTAGGTTTTTGGTAACTTTGTCTGAAGCACATGTCAGCAGCAAATCGTGGTCTTCCCCTTTTCATCGAGTGTGTTGGCTACATGTCACGCAACAATGTTGTGTGCAGAATCATATGGTTGTAGCAGTCTCAGGAATGAAATTGGTAAGAATTAGTTTCGTCCCACCTGTGCATTGCTAAGAATAGCTTTGATATTTTTACATTCTGAAAACCCCTTAAAAATGTACCTAAATGAATGAAGCTTAGTTAAAACTCAGAAACTGTCAATTGTGGAAAGAAAGCGAAAGTTTTTTTTCTCAAACACAAAATCATGAATGTGTCTTACCTCAAAAGAGGTTTTGACATGATAGCCTCCAGTAATGTATATATATTTTTGTTTTGTTAAATATGGAGTGTCTGTGCTTACCTGTGCTCACCAGGGAGATATGTTGTCTTAAATACTCTCTCACAGACTGTAGTACTTCTGTTTTTAGAGGTTTGTCTGTGACCACATCCTTGCTAACAGAAACTATAGCTTTGGTATTTTTCTGATATCTTCCTGTTAGCCTGTAAGTAGGCTACTTACCATGGTTCTCTTGTTTAGTAAGCACACAACAAACGGCTATTATCATCTCAAATAGAAACACAACTTCCTGATCGTGAATTTATTGAATGGCGTTGATGTGGAAAATTAATAGTAAAATATTTAGTAATAAATATTGTAGATTAGTTTTAAATTAAATAGTTACATTACATCAAAAATAGTTAGGCTACATTTCATAGTATACAGTCTCACATAGGTCTCAACTTTGCACAAGAACCAAAGAGGAAATACATTTTTATAAGAATTTTCCTTCTTTATTTATAGTATATTACCCAGTTGGATATTTTACTTAAATGTGCCTAAAAAACTATGAAAAACTGTACAGAACTGCACTTTCTTAGACATCGTTGTGTAACACAACAGGCTTGTAATTGAAGCTTTATGTACACAACCAAATACACAAACATTTAAAGAGTAAAATACAAAATTGGAAAAGGCAGTTATACAGAACATACATTTTGTGAACACACATATTTACAGATGCTATACAATTGCAAGGCAAATTGTGTTAGGATTCATGCTGCTTATCTGTATTACAGAAAACTAAATAATGTGAACAAAAAGCATGAAACCTTAAAAATGATGCAAACTTAATTTCCCTGTAAATATTATGGCATCTAAAGAAACTTGATTTAGTCTTCTTGTGTCTTCTTGAGTTTTTCTTTCAGCAGAAGAACAGCCCATTTACTGTTTTATAACAAATATTTTAATTGAATTGTCTCGCAACAATCGTTTTGCAAGTCTCTGGACGCACGCGCTCGAGAACTGCTGATGTCAGCACGCTCGTTCTCATCCGGGCATTTTTCAGCCTACGTTTTGTCACGTGACCCAAATTTCAGCCATCTTGTGGATACGAAACGAGAGACGCCACTCGCACACAAACTCAGCGCTGTCAGTAAAAGTAGAGGTAAGACAGCGGCACCGGTATACATGGTTTGGTTCTAAACTTAAGCGTAACTGTTCCTACGATAATATGCAGTGACACAGACCCGCCCCAACGTAGCAGACCGACGCTGTTGTAGCGCGCATGGTTGTTAGGTCTCGGAGCACCGGGCTCGATTTGACCGCCCTGCCGTTCAGTGTTCAATCAAGGGCCCGCAGACAGCTTTAGAAAAGCGCGGTGCGGTCTGAGTTTGCGAGGACAGGCCGCGCGGATTAAAACTCGTGTCAACTCACAAACACCATTTCCTTCGGTCGAACATGCGCGGTGCTTAACCGCTCCTCTTGACATTTATTCAGACATTTGTCAGTCCTCGGCGATGCATGTGGTTTATTAAAATAAAGTTGTCAGGTGTTGGAAGTCCGAAAGTGAAATGTGCAGCGTTAGCCACAGCCTATGCCATGTGTATCATCTTTCACCTGTTCATACTATCGTTACATCTCGAACGTATTGCTGAATATGTGCAGCACTTCATTCACCAATGTACGTTTTCACGTTACATTTAAAGTGGAGTAACAAGTTGGGATATGGTTTGTGTGCTGCAGTGCTAGCATGGTGTTTGAAGGCATGAGTCGGCAGGGATGTGGTTATTTATTTGCTTCCTTGAACTGACATTCACCTTTTGTTTGTGCTGAGTTTTTTCATTTCACTCTTTATTAACTCCAAGCCACTTTACATACACGTGTACTAGCACACCGGTCGAAACACCTTTAGTGTATGACAGGTTTTCCGAAACGGTAGTTTCTGTCTTGCTCTGAACGACTTTTTTGCCCAAATGCTGCGCTCTGAATCCTGACAATTGCCTCTGTAAACTCTTACATGCTTTGCTTTTTTTTCGTAGAGATGAAATACGTTCTTCTCAATAAAGACCGTTTGCTATGTGTTTGAAATCCAGACAAGCTTTGGGAACTTGTGTATTTTGTTTGGCTTCGTTTTTCCGTGACTGTTGTATAAACAAACACGTGAACTGCGCGTTTGTTTGGGGACTCGATGTAAATGAACAGCGGCTGACGTAACCCAGTAATAGTCTGCTTTAGTCGGTAGTTTCCTAACTTACCGATCAAAATACTTGAATAAGCGGCGACTTTATATAACCATCATCGAATTCAGGTAAACCTCGGGCATTTTAAAGGCGTTTTGTTGATAAAAGCGTATGGAGTCGTACACGTGGTTTAAATCTCAGATGCGGTAAGTCACTCCTGCATGTTGTGCATATACGCTCTCATAATTGCATCATGGATGTGTTGGTAAATGTAACAATTATTTGGTTATGTACCCCAAGTAAATAAAGGAAATGTGATTTGGACACTTTTTCTGACGGTCATTTGAGGGCAAGGGCTCCTGCAAAGATGCCCATGACATGTTTTTTACACTGCATGTTGTACTCTTTATTAAAGAGTTTGATCCGATCAAATTTAGAGAGATTAGAGATGACTCGGGCTATACTGTACAAGATAAGCCTTGGTTTGTACAGATATCTGAGAATACCCATCCAAATTGGGAGAGTACTTAAAATAGCTCTGGTCACAGTAAGGGTGGACACTACGTGCAGAATGGAGGGGGGTCACCTTTAAAATATCCTGGAAAAATGTATTTCTGTAAATATGTCAAGATTGATCAAAACTGGGTGGGTTATTCATGTTTTACATATTGTAACGCAGGTGGCATACACACGATCGGATCAGGAATGCATTTGGATCAAAGGGTGGCTCAATGCTTTGCCGTTAAGTATTTATATTTGTTTGCATGTGTTCCAAGAACACAACTGGTACTCCAAAAACAATACTCAAAAAGCTATGGGTGCTCGAGAAGGGGGAATTCAGATCAGAAAGTGGATTATTTGCAACGAATGAAAAAAGATTCCATAGATATTTGGGTATTTAAAAAGCCTTTATTTTCAGGGATACAATACAGAAACCTGTCCGTTGCAAGGCCAATTCCAAATTTGTTGTTCTCTGGGTAAAAACTCGAGAGAATAGATGTTCTCTTATTATTTCCTCCCTTTGATGAATCACTTTTTCTTCACACTTTTAATTTTGCTTTGGATAATCAATTAACAATCGTCATCGCGCACCTGTAGTTAATAGATAGATGCGTTGGAAAAAACACCAACAGGTCCAAACATGAACAGAGAAAGAGTAAAACTTGCTATTACTGATAGTGTGCTTGCAAAAAGATGAAGAAATGTTTGTTTATTTATTTATTTGATATTACAACGTTTTGGTCTCATGATCTTCATCAGGCACATGGCAAATTTTGCTTTGGATAAGTGTATTCAATATGTAATGGAACATATAAGTTCAAATTAGTGAGCTAGTGACAAAAGTCTGTATTGGAAATGGCTAGCAGTTGTTTGTTAAAATCGATGTTTGCTAAAGTCATGTCAGTGCAATGCATTCCCTACTTTTTATAGAGAATGTGAAGCTATGGCGCGCCGGGTACGAATGTTGCACCATCTTGGGAGGATGGCTGCTAGTGTGTTCAGTGCAGTGTTTTTTTTTTTGTTGATTACAAAATTTGACTATGGTAGGTCGGTCTTTCTGTGCATTACGCAAGGCGTTCAGGAAATCCCATGGTTCTTTCACTTTCGAATTCTCCATATATCATGCTAAACAAGTTACGGTACCTTTCAATACAATAAAAGCAGCGGAGTATTATCCTCCCAAGATGGCGGCGCCACTGCAACATGCAACATGTGGCGTGCTTCACATTCCCTGTACTATGCTTTGGTCTAGTTCCGAATTTTCAGTCCTGAGATGAACCAGCACCGATATAAAAACTTAAGAGGATCTTATGTTTAGTTCTTTTCCAATCATATTTTAGTAGATGTAGTTTTCACATAATAAACTCCTTCTTTGGAAAAACTACATAGCTCTACAGTGCTACATATTAACAGATTCACAGACAAGGCTTTGCTTAAGCATGGACTATGCCTTAGTTCAATTAAGATATTTAAGTCACTTTTATACAAATGCTTTTTCTGGTGTGCATCTTGAGACAAAACCATGGCACAGACATATTTTAAGATATGTCAGGACAAGTTATGTTCAGTTTAGAAAGCTCAAACATTCATTTTAGTCGGGGACTAGTTTTAAGCCTTCTCTGTGAAGCCTTGTCTGGTTTATCCTTCCATAGTTTTAATATGAACTGGAAAAATAAGGCATTTAGTGATTTCTTATGGCGATGCTGCAGTTATATGTGTGCAATTATATAAACCTGAACAGCTTTATTGAGCATTCAGCTGTAAAATACAGTATGTGACCGTTCAGCTCGGAAGTGCAGACACTAGTCTAAATGTGATGTCATGGATATGCTAATTTGTGGATTTTGTCATGTCATCTAGCAAAGAGGCTCACCCACCATATTGTCACAGGCTGAACTCCTCTCTCTTTAGGTCGATGGGACTGTTTGCCAACAGCAATTTCACTCCTGTAGCTTAGGTGGCGCTAATGGAGAATGAGTTCGCTATGTTGTTTCAGTAAAAGAAGTGACCGTGATGCACTCCGGAGAGAATCCCAGGGAAGCTTACACGATGTATCGTCATACAAATAAACACGAGTTGAGAAAATGTCAGAATGTTTTCATGCCTGTCATTTAACTAGAAAGTGGTCTGACTGGTTATGCTGTTGTGTTTACAGTAAGCATATTATCAGGTTGTATCTAGATTTAGTTAATCTAGCATTAAAATGACCTTCATAAAAGATCGATGTATGCTGTTATGTTTAAAAAGTATGTTTACTTTTAAAAGTATGTATGTATATTAAATGCAGATCATGTACTTTCACCTGTGTTGTATTTCACTGCTAAGTTTAATGTTTTTAAAGTCCCTGTGAACCGGACTTTGCGATCGTTTTTACTTCCGTATTCTGACACATTTCCTAGTGAAAAGGAATTTAAAAGGAGAAAACTAGTGGGCATGGCTTGTGTTTTTCACTGCGCTTTTGAAATTAAACTGACTTGATAAGCCGGCAGATTTACATCATTTGAGATGGATAGTCATTTCAGGGCGGAAGTGCATTTTCGGATTTTAACCGACACAGTGGACGAAAAATAAACATCGCTTTCTCGCGGCGCAATTGATCACGCGGACCGTGAAAGGGTTCATGGGGATCTGTTGTTTTTATTCCATCGCGTCTCACACTCGCGTCACTTTACCGCGTGCGGTCTGAAAACTCTATTATATGTAGTGAAAACTATACGTCTGTATTGTATTGTATCTTGTGCCTGTACTGTTGATTGCATTTGTCCATGATCATATCATTTTAGTGCTAATTAAATATTAATCGGATCATTATTATTTTCAGACTTTCAAGGAAAATGGCAGAAACCCAGACACTCAACTTTGGACCAGAATGGTGAGTTTTATTGGCGAAGCTGATGCATCTTAGTAACGCTATAAATGTTTAATGTTTCGAACACAGTCTAATTCAGCATTCAAGTTTTCACATCTCAACTAGAAGTGTATAACGGTAGCAATGCCAAGGTCATGCGTTCAGTTCCCAGGGAACACACGCCGCTTTGGATAAAAGCGTCTGCTGTATGCATAAACATAAGCTCTACTTTAGTGTTTGTTGCAATGTTTAATCGTGTCATTTACTCACTCTCTTGACTCATAGATAAAAGCATTGTAAACAATCTATTGTAACTTAATAGTTTTTTTATTTGCCTCTATTTACATACATTTAAATGTGTGCGTCTGGTAAAGCTGTATCCAGTGGAACGTTCCAGCTTTGTCTGCATGCGTATTCCTTGGCAGTTGAACCCGTGACATTGTCATTGCTTGCGCCATGTTCTGCCAGTTAATCTACAGAAACATAAGTGCTCAAATAACAAACCTTTGTTTGTGGACATGGAAAAGTTCATTAGTAAACAGTCACATCCCAATCACATACAGGGGTTTATGTTGTGAATTTCTTTCTTATGCTGCATATTAAAGTGTCTAGTAAGTTGTATCTGTGTCCAGGCTTCGCGCCCTGTCTGGTGGCGGGGTTAGCAGCAGTGTGGCCTCCCCTCCGCTCTCTCCTGCATTGCCAAAGTATAAACTCGCAGACTATCGCTACGGGAGAGAAGAGATGCTAGCACTTTATGTAAAGGATAACATGGTGAGGACTTTCTCTGCTTTTTCTCATTCTGATCAGGAGTGTGTCTAGTCTGCATGGTAGCCATGTGTCCCCAAGTCACAAAGTTTTTACATTTTTGCCGTAGGTTCCGGTAGATCTTCATGATAAGGAATTTCTACCTATTTTACAAGAGGAACCCCTGCTGCCGTTGGCGTTAGTCCCGTTTACAGAGGAGGAACAGGTGAGAATTCAGAAAGGTTACTCAAAATCTGGTCAAGTCACTTTTATTTCTTAAAAGAGTATTTCACCTTCAAAATGAAAATTCTGTCATCAATAGAGCTGCACGATTGTGGATAAATTGAGAATCATGATTGTTTTGTTTCAAATAGTGGGTTGGCAAACTCTCTGCTTTAATCCCAGTACTTCTGTGATCATTTGACACAGAAATAATGATAGTGTGGTTGAAATACGGTTTGTGACGTTAGATACCTTATGATACCAGCACATATTGAAGCGTTATGATTTTAGTCCGAGGTGTAAGTTAATAGACACACAAGAACCGTTGTTTTTCATTAATGAGATCGTGTGTGTGTTCGAAGCGAGATTGCGATCTTTTAACGATTAATCGTGCAGCTCTAGAAAACACATTAGAAGATATTTAGAGGAATGTCGGTCCCCATTGACTTCTATTGCATGGACACAAAACTAATGCAAGTTAATGGGGACCAACGTTTTTCTGTTACCAACATTTTTCAAAATATTTTCTTTTGTGTTCTGCAGACGAAAGAAAGTCATACAGGTTTGAAATGACTAGAGGGCATGTAAATAATGACAGCATTTTCATTTTGAAGGTGAACTACTCCTTTAAGCTCCTTGTCTCAAATGTAACCTGTTTAACTGGGCTCAAATGTGGTGTATGCATTCACACAGCAATTGAAACAGCAAAACCAACCAGATTAAAATAATAAGATATGTTGTTCCCTCTTTGGCACGAAAGCTGTGGCCACATTCAAGCAGTGGCCTTTGAATTTAGCTGATAATGTGATGTGATTTCATTTTGGCACGAGTTGTGTTCGAAACAGTTAGGGAATGCACACCCACACTCAGCCTCGCTGTCACGCAACCTGTGCGTGGACCGCTCTCATGGTTCCGTACATGTGTGTCTGTCTCCACAGAGAAATTTCTCCATGTCTGTAAACAGCACAGCAGTTCTCCGTCTGACGGGCAGGGGAGGGGGGACGGTGGCAGGGGCACCCAGAGGACGGAGTTCCTCACGGGGGCGAGGTGAGCTGCGTTTCAACCACAGCCTTTTCCTTCTTTTCCTGTTTAAAGGAAGTACAGCAAGCACAATGTATTTATTGCGGCGGAAGTGCTGCACTTTCTGTTGAAGCAGAGTAAAGTGCAAACTTGAGACTGCTTGTGGAACAGTTGGCCTTTTGAGAATACATTTCCCCGCCTACGTTGTTGTTTCAGATGTTTATGCAACAAAATTTCTCTCATGCTTTTAAGTCTGAGTATAAAGGCGAGTCTGCAGGCCTCTGCGTGTTCTTGAGTAGTTGTGGTGTGTGATTCGCAGGGAGGGGCAGAGGCGATGGAGGCTTTTACCAAAGAAGCTTTGATGATGTGGAGGGAGGTTTTGGCCGCGGAGGACGAGAGATGCACCGCTCTCAGAGTTGGGAGGAGAGGTTTGTAAAATGTAACGCAGTGTGACACTGCTGCTGGGATTCCTAGTGCTTTACGTGAAGTTTTAACATCCCTTCTGTTGTGTACTTCTAAACACCTTTTTAAGGGGATAATTCACCCAAAAAGGAAAATTCTGTCGTTTACTCGCCCTCAAGTTGTTCCAAACCTGTATACATTTATTTGTTTGGTTCAACACAAAGATTTTTTGAAGAATGTTAGCAACAGACATTTCTGGGGCATCAATGACCATCATAGTTGGAAAAAAACTGTATATTTTATTTGTTCTGTTGAACACAAAAGAAGATATTTTGAAGAATTTAGGAACGCAAACAGTTCTAGGGCACCTTTGACTACCATTTACATTTTTCCTACTATGGTAGTCCATGATGTCCCAGAAATGTTCTTCTAAATATCTTTCTTTGGATCAACCAACAGGTTTGGAACAACTTGAAAGTGAGTCATTCCTGACAGAATTTGAATGTTTGGGTGAACTATCCTTTTAACTTAGAAACTGAAATTCACCGACGACTATAAAAAGGGCCTCAGATGTACACTAGGCAGGGCTGTAAGTTTTTTTTTTTTGCACACAGCACTGGTGCTACAGAGGTTTAAAGTTTTGTAGCACAGGCCAAACTGTTATAAGTATAAAACGTCTGTTGTCATCATTAAAAAAATATGCAAGTGTAGTTCATAGCATGAACAAATGACATTAATTTTACATACAGATGGATAGATGGATAAATTAGAGCCACGTCATTTAATACGTTTTTAATAACATTTTACTATACAACCGCAGTATATTTGTCCACATTATTTACTGTAGTATACTAAGTATTTACTATAGTAAACACTATAGATACTATAGTGTTTTTGAGCCATATTATAGTGTACTACAATATTTACAACAGTTTATCAATTTACTACAAGGGCACTTCAATTTTCTACAGCAAATACTTTAGTACAACATTGATTATTGTCACACACAAACAAGCACAACGCCATCGGACTTCACAAAAACGTGCAGGTCTGTCTAATTCACCAGACAAACTGTATCGCACTTGTGAATTTATTCTTAGCGAAAAAAAGACAAAAAATGAATAATGTCTGGTTTTTGCACGTTTGACCAGGTTACCTGACAACACATTGTTTCTGTCCTCTGTTTTGTATGTCCAGAGGAGACAGAAGGTTCGAAAAGCCAGGTCGAAAAGATCCAGGTTAGTATGCTGAGGTATAGCGTCTTGTCTGAATAGTTAGTTGACGTATTGCATTGACTTGCATGTTATTACTGAGACCATTGATTCTCTTTCTCTTTAGATGGAGCACCTGCCCATTTTCCAGTCAATCACGGTAAGTCATTTTCTGCTAAAAGATGTTGAAAATGATGCAACACATTTTTCATGAGCTTTGAGCTGATCACAGAGACTAAAAATATACTGTTGCTTTCTTTAAGTACGGGCCAACTATGAGGAAGTTGCAGGGAACACTCGAAAACATGAATTTATACGTGAAAACTGGCGTATGTCTCGAGACGAGCAGAACGGAGAGGACGATGACTCGGGCTGGAGGATCGCAGGTGCTCGTCGGGAGAACGAGAGGTGGTGTCCCCCAAGTCCAGGTACGCCACATGCCTTTCTACTGAAAGGGTTAACGCATAAGGTTGTTTGATGTCCTTGTACTAAAAAATGCAGTACCAAAATTTATAAACCTAATCTCAACAGAATTAAAGTAAAGTTTTTAGAAAAATGACTGCAGATTGCATTGAGTTTCCTTAGCTTTTTGAAGAAGTTTGTAAGGTAATGGGATAGTTCTCACAAAAATGACAATTCTGTCATCATTTACTCACCATCTTGTCATTTCAAACCTGTTTGACTTTTCACAGAACACAAAGGAAGATATTTTGAAGAAAATTGGTAACCTAACAGCGCTGGCACCCATGCACTTCTATTGTATGGACACAAAACCAATGCAAGTGATTGTGTGCCAGTAACAACGTTCTTCAAAATATCTTCTTTGGTGTTCTGCGTAAGAAAAAGTCATACAGGTTTGAAATGACAAAAGGGTAAATGATGACAGAATATTCATTTTTGGGGGAACTAGAAAATGTAAATGTGTGGGATTATTGCAGAAACCACATCCCTGTTTACGCAAGTGTTTTCTTTCTTTGAAAAGTAACTGTGCTTTCTATCAAAAGTTAATCTAAAAATGGTATAGTTTCGTAGTTTACTAGGACACATGATTTAACCGTTTTAATGGAACACAAACGGAGATGTGAAGCAGAATGTTACTGCCGGACAGCCCAGTAACTATTTACTTTCATTATATGATAAAAAGCAGCACCATTTAAAATGTAAAAGGACACAAGATTAAAATCGGCATCCAACACATAAAAATGTCTTTCGTGGCTGTTTCGAAATGGATCAAGTCTGCCATTTTTCACTTTAATAACATAATCCTTCTTTTACAGATGGGCCGCGGTCTGCAGGGTGGCGGGAACACCCAGACCAACGGCGGCGCTTCCCGTTCGACTCCAGGGACGAGGAGCGCAGCGGTTACCGCAGAGCTCAGTCGGGTAGCGGCAGCGTAGAGGAGGAGAGAGACAGTTTGCCAGAATGGTGTCTGGAAGACGCTGAGGAGGAGACGGGGACGTTTGACTCCTCAGGGGCCTTCCTCTCACTTAAGGTGAGAACATATGAAGTAAGTTTTTCAACTTTACTATCCATACTCTCATTCTATGTATAAATCTGTACTTGTTCAGTAAATGAGGTTGTGTCTGTTTTTTTCTAATTATCTGTGACAGTGTAATTTGTTTTGTTTGTTAATGGATTTTCTCATTTGCCCTGTTAGAAAGCTCCTAAGGAGCCAATTCTTGAAGAGGCGGAGCTGGATTTCCGGCCGCTGGAGGAGAGTGAAGAATATGCAGAAAGAGATGAAAGTGAATCGGAACAAACCAAAGATGCTAATATGGACACTAGGCAAGAGGGGGACAGAAGTGACGGTGAGCAGGAAATGAGACAGACTTGTAAACCACAGATGGTGTTGTGGAGAGCATTATCTGTTCAATCTGTTGAGTTATTTAAGTGATCCATAACATCTCTGTTCCAAAGCCTGTTGAACTGCACAATACATTGAAATATCGCAAATGTGCAATGTTGCGCTTAAGGGAGTTGTTCACCATCAAATTAAAGTCACTGATGGACAACCTGGGGCTGTGTCCACATAACACGTTTTTTTTCTGTCGTGGAACATAAATGATTGCAGACAAGCTTCAGGACATGCTGTTTGAAATGCAGGTTTTTGTGTGCCGTCTCTTTGAAATGTTCAACTTCAGAGGTCTTCAATTTTTGTCCAGCACAAACAAGGTACGTTTTCACAAGTTTTAACTAAAATATTTATTTTGTTGACAGGTTGCAGTAAATCAGAGGAGCCATCACCAGTTGCTGTAGCGTTGCCAACAGCGGTTACCCCGCCAGAGCCCGCAACCCAAGCACCCCTTCCTACTGTGCACCCGGAACCAGCTGAGAACACCGACGGACCGTTGGAGAGACCAACTGTACCAAAATCATGTAAAGCACCACCACACATCGCCCTACCCAACAGCATCGTGGACGCCATTTCCGTACCACACATCACCACCACACTCCCAGGTACAGCCCACATGAATAACTCCAGATTTTAGAGTAGTGGGTTTTGTTTGGGAAGGCTGAGTAAATCCTATTCTTTCTTCTAGATCTTCCGGTCCCATCTTTAGTTCTTCCTGCACAGCCAGTGTCCACTCAAACCCAGCAGGTCAAACCTATGAAGGTGCCAGTGGCAGGGGCACCACTACTTCCTCTATCAACAGGCGTCGTGGGTCCCATCAGTCGGCCCACTGCCCTACCCTCTGACATGGATGAGGATGAGGGACTGAAGCACTTTGAGCAGGTGTGGGTTGGTGGAATAATGTAAAGCTGTTTTAGAGATGTATCATGCATTCTGTTTTCATAAATGGATATAATGGCAAACATGTTTACCGTACTCTAGATTATGGAAGATACAAATAATAGCATTTAAAGGAACAGTTCAGCCAAAAGTTCTGTCTTATTAAAGTTGTTTCAAACCTGTATAAATGTATTTATAAGGCCCTACTAGAGCAAGCTCCTGATTGGTTAATGCGGCGCGAATTTTCGCCAAAGTTCAGATTTTTCAATTCGCGCGATTCGCGTCAATCGCATCGCAAGAAGGTCATCGCGATCCGGGCCGCGATGTATGCGGAGAACCCGCGTGCAGACGGAGAAGCGCAGGTGAAGGAGATCAGAGCACAGAAAAAAAAGACTCGTCTCTCTGCACCAGATGAGGGACATGCACCCTCGTTGTCTGATATGTTCAGTGAAATCCTGCAAGAAAGTGCCTCAAATAATAGGTAGTCTATTCTGTTCTTAGGCTTCCATATGACTATAAGATTGTAGCCATATTTCTGCTAGATATTTTTTTATTTGATAAAAATGTTAATTATGCACTGGCCCTATTTAAATACACTAGCTCAAATCTTTCTAAAATGTCAGGCAGATGACAAGCTCAACGCTCAACAGCTAGATTTATCTGTCTGAAGTCCCCATCCCCAGAAGTGCTGTACATTATTATTTAATGAGTAGGGTCAAGTTAAACATTTAAGTTTGAATTTTATTTTATACTGTGCATTGTAGCAATGTGCTAAATAAATATTTGCATAATTTGTAATTGATTTATTCTTTGAAACTTTAATATTAATTTATGCAATTGCAATGCCTTGATTTTAGTAAAGTTAGTACAAGGTCATAGCCATAAATGCAATGGTTCTAATAATTGGCATAATTTATTTCGGTGTTTCGGTTTTCGGCCTTGATTTCCTCTTTTTCGGTTTTTGGTTTCGGCCAAGAATTTTCATTTCGGTGCATCCCTAGTATTTATTCTGATGAACACAGAGAAAGAAATTTGTAAGAATGATTGTAACAGTTCTTGGCCACCATTGACAACCATACTAGGAAAACTGTTTTATAAATGTCTTTGTTCTGTTGAACACAAAAGAAGATATTTAGAAGAATGTAAGAAAGCAAACCGTTCTGGGGGACTTTTGACTACCATTGTCCTTTTTCCTCCTATGGTAGTCAATGGTGTCCAAGAATTATTGTTTGGTTACAAGCATTCTTCCAAATATCCTTCTCTGTGTTCATCAGAACAAAGTCATTTATACAGATTTGAAACAACTCGAGGGTGAGTAAATGATGACATTTACATTTGTTTTGGTTGAACTGTCCCTTTAAGACATTAAAATGGAATATGTTTTTTATTGAATGGTTTATCTTGCCTCATTGTAAAGGGTTGTATGTATTGCCAAGAGGTGAGATTGTGAGAATGTGTTCTTTCTCAAACAGGAAGCAGAGAAAATGGTGGCGTACCTGCAGGACGGGGGTGTGGACGATGAGCGTTTGGCCGCTAAGCTCGTCCCAAAACCCACAGCTCTTCACACTACCCACGAGGCTGCATTCAAATGGTTTTACAAGGATCCGCAAGGAGAGATCCAAGGTGAGCAAATCCTGAATCAAGCTGAGGTGTGTTTTGAAAATGTGTCATGGCCGAGGTGCATTGAAAACATTGTTTTTAAATCTGTACTGACTGAAAAGTAAAGCCGTAGCAAGAACTTTCATGAAATACTTCACAAAGTGAGTGTACTTCTGCAACATCGTCTCTTTGACCTTCAGAGAATTACAGAAGTGACCATGGCCCTCAAACAAATACTTTTGAATGTCTTTCCACAGGACCGTTTAAAAACCAAGAGATGTCTGAGTGGTTTCAGGCGGGTTATTTCACCATGACCTTGCAGGTGAAGCGAGGCTGCGACGAGATGTTTCAGCCTCTGGGGGATATTATGAAGTTGTGGGGACGAGTGCCTTTCACCCCCGGCCCGACGCTGCCTCCCATGGTGGTAATCGAACTTTACTTTCTCTTTTTGTCAAACTAGGATGTTCCCAATGTCGTTCAGCATCACAGACTGTTTGCGTGTGTGTTTGCACGTAGGGAGATGCTGAACAAGAGAGGATGAAGCGACAACAGGAGCTTAATGCTTTAAATATGTTTCAGATGCAGCAGCTGCAATATCAATACCTACTCAGGTAAGACAACAACCTGAACATTTACAGTTCTTGTAGATGGTGATAGATATTGGAACCGAAAAGGGTCAACTACCACAGATGCGTCTTTTTGATGTATCGGTTTATCACTTGATCTCGGTCTGTGTTGTTCTGCAGGCAACAGTACGCTCAGGCATTGGCTCAGCAGAAGGTTTTAAGCTCCGCCCCTCCTCCTCCCACGCAGCAGCAGCAGCAGCTAAACCTTCTTCTGCATCAGGCCCTCAAAATAAGGTTGGCACGTCGCATGTTCCATGACATTTTTTTAACAACCCTAGTCAAAACATACTTCTGTAATTCAAACGAGACCACAAAATTACAGAAGTGTGAACCAGAAAGCACGTCAGGGTGCAAACAAATATATCATTAAACACAGCGTGTGGGCGGTTTGTAGTGGTGTAAGGGTATTGCGTATTTACGGCTTGTTTTTGTTTGCAGATCTCCGGAGCCACAACAGAGCCTCTTGCCTCCCGTCACACGCTCCATGTCGGTTCCAGATTCAGGGTCTGTTTGGGAAATGCAGAAACCTTCCACTCAGGCCTCCTGTTCTCCAAACATGCCGCCGGCCGCTCCAAGCAGTACGTAATAGGCACAAACACAGAGACCTGTGGAGTATTAGTTGTGCTTAAGTAATGAAAGATCAGGAACATGCTTCGGTATTAGGATTTCTTGTTTTGGGGAGCTCAAGACTTCAGAAGACCTCTTCAAGCTGTCTTGCTCTTTATACTGTGGAAATAGTTCATGTCTAGAAATCCACAGTGCAAAGTGCTTCTGAATGAAGAAAGTGTTTCAGTTTTGTGGGAGTTTTCCATTGCATGTCTGGCGTGCTTGTCTCCTCACTTACAGTAACACATCACTCCTTTAGTGTCAGATATGACTCACTCTCGTCTCATGCCCCAATTGCAAGTTTTTTGCCTCAGCTGACTACATGCCAGTTAGGCAGAACTGAAACAACTGGCATCCAAAGTTTCACATTTTGTACATTTACTTTACATTTTTTACATAATTTACATTTGCCAGTAGTTCGTATCATAGAAACATCAAGCCTGTGACCAGCGCTAAATTCAATTGTTGCTCATCTAGTCTTGATGTGTAAAACTGGCTTTTTATCAGCCGTTACTTTATCTCTTGTTGCCATCAAGAAAAAGTCCTCCTTTATGCCTCTGTACTTGCAAGAGAGGTTTTCTTATCAAAATATGTCTCACGGATTTATGCTTATGATTAAAACTTTGGCTTTAAAGTCTGAAGTAAATGACTTTGTGTCTCAGCTTGGGAAGGAAGTAGCGTTTGGGACTTGCCATTGGACTCCATGGCTCTGTCTTCCATTGAACAGCAGATGCAGCAGATGGAGAAAGCCAAAGCTGTGAAGGTGAGATCGGTTTGAGGAATTTGAGTTAATGCGCGTTAAATGACTTCTTCAGTCATGACCTAATTTTGAGTTGCTTTGAAGTCACTTTTTGACCTAAATGCTGATTGTTCTTTCATTGTGGTATTTGTGTGTTTTTCCTTATTTTGCTTTAGTTTCATAGGAATATGAACGTTCAAATAGTTGTTTGTTATTAATCGCTCTCGTCTGATTTAAAGCTGGAGATGGAGAGACGAGAAGCAGAGCTTCGAGCTAAAAGGGAAGAAGAGGAGAGGAAGCGTCTGGAGGAGGCTCGACGTGCCAGACAGGAAGAGGAGCGGAAGCGATTGGATGAGGAAGAACTTGCACGCCGCAAGCAGGTCAGCAGAGCGGAGAAACCCATCGGTGTCACGCATCGAAAATATGCTAAATTAAAGAATTACGTTGAGCACGCATAGGAAGTTTTACTGCTCTGTGTAATTTGACATAAAAAAAAGTTAAATCTACGGTTTAAGTCATATTCGGTTCTACAATGCTTCTTTTGGCTCAAAAGTGCTGTCAGTAAAATTTAGAATTTAGAGACCAGGGGTTTTTCTTCAAGACTGGTCATACCTTCTTTAAATCAGTTACATAAAAAGGTAGATTGGGCTAATTGAAATAAAAAAGTAAATAGTATAAAACTAATTGCTAGTCAGTGAGACTAGTTGTTAAGACACTAGGATAGTTTATGCAACTGGGCCCAATACACACAAGACAAAAACTTAAAGGGACTGTTCACTCAAAATAATCTTTCATCATTTACTCACCCTCAAGTTATTCCAAACCTGTATAATGACTCCGTTCTGCTGCTCACAAAGGCAGATATTTGGAAGAATATTAGCAATTTTCAGTTCTGGGACATTGGTAAGCCAATATACTTGGGGTGTGACGAGACACTTGTCCCACGAGAGTAGACCAAGTTCACAAGAACGAGACGAAACAAGATTTTTAAGCTTTTTTTAAAGAAATCCTCAATGATGAAATATTCACCTTATAAACACAAAATGCAAAGAATGTAGTCATTATAAAATCAACCTGTATTTTATGAAACAAATTTAACTTCTATTTCAATGAATTATATTATGCAGTAATAAACAATATGTAAACACTGCAAAATGTTTTGTCACAAACTCAACTGACAGGCCGTAATTGCTCTAAAATTATGCTTTTTTTTAACAGGCCAAGCTTTTAGTAAAGAGCTGTGGTTGTTTTCTCTGTGCTTTTGCATAGTGCTCGACTGCTCGTGTTAGCAGAGGTGACCATATCACAATGTCAATCCTCCTTCCTCCACTGACTGAACCCTCATTGCCTTCAGAAAAACAGTTAAAACTACATAAACACATCATTAGTGGTCGACCGATATGTTGCCGCGGCTGATATTTGGACGTTTTTATTATCGGGTTCGGCCGATAGATTCTCCGGCTCGGTCACGTTAGCATCTTGTTCCTTAGGAAGATGGCTACACTCGACCCCACAGACCGGCTGGCTCACAACACCAAATCACCTCGAGACTAACCTGAGAGCAGACTGCTTCCTATGCTTTAAAAACATAGGCGCCGAACGAAATCAAACAGACAGTGACAACCATTCATCATTCCCTTTTTAACGTGACGTTGTGTGTAACGGTTAACCCTCTAAGCGCCAAAGTTGCAAATTGCGGCAAGACGTCATACTTAATCAAATAGCTGTAGATCCTAATATGGTGTAATATCTTATTTGTATTCCCTACCATTGCAGATGGCAGGCATGTAGTACTTCGAATAGGGCTGGATGTAGCACTAGCACTTTGGATCCAGCGCCCCAAAGAGGCTATGCTATAAAGTATTGTAATATAGTAATCATTTCTCCTGTTTTATTGTTCGTTTCCTCTTATCTCATCATTTGGAACGAGGATAAAAAGACAAAAAAAAAACGCTAATAAGTTAAAACATCAATTCATTATCTACTATTTCCTGAATATTATGAAATTCAAGATGGCCGCCCCTGATGTCATAATATGCAAATTAGATTCATATATTTACACCCCACATAAACTTTCGGTCATGCCCAACATTTTTTCTTATTTACAGAAGATCTCTATCTTTAAGCCCTTTCAAGCCACTAGCTGTTGAAATCTGGATGTCTAAATCCAGCATGTTTTCCAAAAAACCCTGGCGCCTAAAGGGTAAACACTCCGGCATGCAGCAAAGTCTTATTCAAACAGTTTCGTTAGGTGTCACAGCCGCAGCCCAGCGGTAACTACAGCCGGGGACACAAATATAATGAAACAAACGTAAAATCCCGTCAAAATCTCGCGACCGGCTCTGCCTCAGATTTGTGTTGTTTTTGGTAACTTATAAACAAGACGCTGTTTCCCCCCACACTCAGGAACCTGTCAATTGTCGTGAATGGTGTGTGTGCGGTGAATGAGACAGAGACACGTGCACTATATGTCAAGTAATAATACTTTGCATTCCTTTATATTTTTATTTAATATCCACCACATTTAACTGTCCACGATAACTTAATGTGTGGACTGGACTGTACGTTCTTCTGTTAGATTAAAGAAGCAGTAAAAGTTAAACAAAAAAATGCACTTATTGTCATTATTGAAGTGTTACCTCATTAAATGTTGTACAATAAAGAGAATATTGCATAAATATTATGCAAAATAGATGTTAATTTAGTTTCACTCATTTTTAGTTTCTCATTTACTATAGTTACATTTCTTATATCGCCCTTATAATCGGCCACATTGCTTTTTCAATATCAGCATTGGCCATTAAAAAAATCATATCGGTCGACCACTACACATCATGTTTTATGCTTACATTTCACATATGTAAGATACAGATGATCCATTTTTGGTTTGCCTGTGAATGTATTTAAAATAACGTAATGTGAACTTGCAATTGCTGTACTACTTGTGACGCTGCTGGCAGCACGAACCGCCATAAACACTAGTGCTTAATGAGTGAGGCGCTAGACTCGAATGTTTAAACCGTCCTTCTAGCGCGTTTACATAGAGAATCGTGGGAAAGTAGTGCTACGGTATGGAAAAATCACGTTATGTTTATGAATGGCCTGGCCGGTCACTGTAGCTCTCAGCACGCACACACTATATGCAGTTATAAGCGTGTTCTGTACATTAATGAAAACAGGTCGCACCACAAAAAAATCACTCACACAAATGCTCCCAAATACACTCACCTAAGGATTATTAGGAACACCATACTAATACTGTGTTTGACCCCCTTTCGCCTTCAGAACATTCTTTAGAAATGTTGGCCCATATTGATAGGACAGCATCTTGCAGTTGATGGAGATTTGTGGGATGCACGAAGCTCCCGTTCCACCACATCCCAAAGATGCTCTATTGGGTTGAGATCTGGTGACTGTGGGGGCCATTTTAGTACAGTGAACTCATTGTCATGTTCAAGAAACCAATTTGAAATGATTCGAGCTTTGTGACATGGTGCATTATCCTGCTGGAAGTAGCCATCAGAGGATGGGTACATGGTGGTCATAAAGGGATGGACATGGTCAGAAACAATGCTCAGGTAGGCCGTGGCATTTAAACGGTGCCCAATTGGCACTAAGGGGCCTAAAGTGTGCCAAGAAAACATCCCCCACACCATTACACCACCACCATAATTGCATTAATGAGAAATTGAACACGTGTTCCTAATAATCCTTTAGGTGAGTGTATATTTTGAGGTTGCACAGGTTAAATATAGGGAGCATATGCAACTAAAATGGTTGCAATTTCGAGCCCAGCACTCCATCATGCCGATTGCGCGAGGATGTTTTGTTCTCGCAAGACACATAAAATCTTGCGAGATCTCGTGCTACTGAATGAGAGGAAGACTCCTGCCAATCTCTTATTAATCTTGAGTACCTATAGAGTGGTATTGCATACTTTGTTTCTTCGAACAGTATTGAGTTTGTTTTATAAAAGAGAGATACAGCTGTAGGATTATTTCTGTAAAAATACGACCTCCTGGGGGTGTGCGGGGAGGAAGTAAATCATGAGCACACAATACATCATCGCAATACATTATCCCTGCATAACTATTGACTCACTACAAGTTTGTGTTGTTTACATTATGGAAGAACGTGCTGATTGACAAAACACAGACATATGACTTAGTTTCACTTATCACGTGCGGTTCATGTCTGGAATCTTTTAGCGCTGGGACGGCTCCATCTATCAGTTTAAAACGATCTCCAAATCCAGCGTTTATATAACATCCATCACTGAAATGCCGTGAACAAACAAACACACCTCAACTTCTCTCACTATCGCAAGAGTAACGAGCTGCAGCTGCAGGCCCGCAGCGCAGCCAATCTTGATGGTTAGGGGGTCTTCCTCGCTTGTCGGTTGACGGGTGGGCGGGCTATTTCTGTTGCCTTTCCGTTGATGTGCTTTTTCCAGGTGCCCAATAAGGGACTAAGAAAAGTTGTTATGAAATGTAATTTCATGTTTGAAAAACACTTTCCGAAACCTTTACGAACCTTGGGGGAGTGTATCGAGCACAGAAATACTACGAAATACAAGCTGACCATGTCAAGCATGACAAGACATCGTTTAACATCGTAAATAAGTCAGAATGCATGAAACGCCGTTGCACGGCCCCTTTAATGTAGTTTGTGTGTTTGTTTCTTCTGTAGGAGGAGGCTCTCCAGAGACAGCGCGAGCAGGAGGAGGCGGCGCGGCGGCAGAAAGAGGAGGAGGAAAGGTTAGCTCAGGAGGAGGTGCTCCGCAGGCTGGAGGAAAGAAGGAGAGAAGAGGAGGAGAGGAGAAAAAGGGACGAAATACTGCGCAAACAGGTGTGAACTGTTACCTGTGTGTGTGTCTTATCTCTGGGTTCATTCACTTTGATGCATTACATTTGGAGATGGACAGCCATATTTTTTGAGTCAGTTTTTTGTTTATAAAGTAAATTTGTATGAATGAGATAGCTTGTTGTGACATTAGCAGCCTAAAAATTGCCCTATCGCTAAGCCCCTCCCCTCAAACGCAGATGAGCCAATGGCAGCTGGGTATCAGTTAATGTCCTCATGTGCTTCAGCTAGGATCTCTGGCTAAAAACGGTAAAGTTTGGCGAGTCCATGCTAACGTACAAACCTAAATTGCTATCTGTTCTCAAGTCATGTTCATTGCAGGTCAAAAACACACAAATGATGGTCTACATGTCTGTGCCACTCCATATTAGACTGGTTAGATGTAAATTCATTTCATCTTACCCTGCCGAACATAAACAGAATTTTCACTTGCGAACATGATGAATGGCTTCTCTCTCAATTTCTGGGTTTGTCAGTTTAAGAGGGTAGTAAGTGATCCTTGTAGTCATCTGTTGTTGGTGTTGTTCCCAAAGCAGGAAGGGGAGCGCAGGAAACGGGAAGAACTGGAAGCTTTGAGACGGCGTGAGGAAGAGAAGCAGCAGCAGGAGGAGGAAGCGGCCGCCGCTGCAGCATTGGCACGGCAACAGCAGGAGGAGCAGAAGAGGAGAGAGCAAGAGACGCAGAGGCAGCAGGAGCTGCAGAGGCAACGGCAGCAGCAGCAGGAGGCTCTGCGCAGACTTCAGCAACAGCAGCAGCTCGCACAGATGAAGGTGAAACATCCCAGATAAAAATGCATGAAGGTTTCATTAAAATGATCTTTCAGGCTTGTACACTTCAGATTAACATGCATTGTGTAATATAATATGGATGGAAGTTGTTTCCTTTGGGATCACTTTTAGAGCAATTTTAGTAATGAGCGATAAAACTTTGGCCGCCAATCAAAATCCATATGAATTTAAAGGCATTAACTTTTTTTATTTGTATGTTAAAGTGGCAGTCCGTAAGTTTTTTTTTTTTTAGTAAAAATGAAGTTAAACAAATTGAGCAAGTACATGAATGAACGGCGTCTTAAACTGTGTCATTATCCTTGCTGGATTCACCACGGAAAGCTTGTTTGGTGTCTTTCGTCTATGCGTCATTTCGTCACATTCGTGACAGAATGAAGGGAATCTGGCTTCTGCCTGTGTTTGGATGCTGCGGGTGACAGGTAGCATTGTATACAGAAATCTTTCTTGGAAACTTTTGGTATTATTTATGTGGCATTTAGTACATTTACTTTTAAACGCCAAGCAGCGCTGACATCTAGGGAGTCATCAGTTGTGAAAACCAAGTACAAACTGATGAGAGTTTACAAAGAAAAAGGGAGTGTGATAGGACTCGTGCGAAAACAAGAATTAATATTGGCAAGGCATTTCAAAGCTGACGCTAACTCTGTGATTTGAAAGGATTGAAAACGGATGCAGACTTTATTTCTTCTGAACAGGTTAGACCAGTGTTTCCCACAGAATTGAGGGAAACTATGGGGACTCATCCCAGTTTCCTCTAAGGCGGTCTGGGGGCATGCTCCCCCGTAAGAAAAATGTGCATATTTTAAAGGTAAATGCTGCAATCTTGTGCGTTTTAAGAGCAAAATTCTACTCAATCTATGACGAATACAATAGCTTTAGTAGTAATTTAGTCATTGGCTCCATAGATAGAAATGGTGATATGACACAACAAACGGTGAAATGGGAATTCACAAATAGAGCCATCAAAAAATGAAGCAAAAAGTCTAGGGAGTGTTTAAACGTTGAACTAATAAATTAATTTCCTAGCCAATAATATGCCATTTAGATTCTGAAAATAGTTAAGTTGGAACCAGTGCTAATAACATGTCAAATCAATTTCTAACGTTTGTTAGATAAAATAATAAATAAATTATTACTATTCTTACTATTACTAGAAATCCAAAATGTATCTGATATGAGTAATTTTATGTCATGACAACAACATTTTTCATGCTTAAAGCACTATCAGAGCGATGTGGAAAGGGTTAAACAAAGTGCTTTTGGCGCTAAATATGGATATTAGAGGATATAGCGCAGAAAGATCATCATTATAAATGTCATGGGTGGGCGAGCATTCGTTCTAGAACGTGTTTGTGCGCTGAGGCAACAGAGAGGGCAACGTGGCGAATCAACGGTGCAGAATTTAACGTTATAAAAAATAAAATTTGACCCGTTTTAAGACTGTGGCGGAACAAAATGGAATAGGGCGGCCCGACATGGTCTCATCAATGAATGGGAAACACTGAGATATTTCAATAGATAACACAAAAAGCGCACTTGTGTTAATACAGACGGGTGCAGTGTCATCGGTTGTTCTTTCTCTCTTTATGTTCATTATGATGAATGTAATTTAAGCCCTATTTGCACAGGATTAGTTTTATCTGGGGACCTCGTGTGATTTAGAGATGACCTCCCCACATCTTATTTCATGTGGCGCACACATAAGTGAAGCCTGTGATTTGACAAAAAATTACGGACTTATTATCCAGGAAATGATGACAAGGCTTTGCGGTATAGTTTATGTAAATATAGTTGTGTATACTGATATAGGACAGTACCAGTCAGCATTTGAGATCCACGATCGCGGATCTTCTGTCCAGTTCGCGTTACGGGAGATTCCCTGCCTAAACAGCAGTGTTACCCAGCACCCGAAATAATATCAACACAGCCTCCATTTGCGCTATTTGGGTCTGTTTCCGTGTTGTATCATCATTCGGCAGTCGTGACTTAATGGTTAGAGAGTCGGTTGCCGGTTGGATTCTCATTGCCGGCGGGTGACGACTGAGGTGCCCTTGAGCAAGGTACCTTACCCCTACTTGCTCCCCGGGTGTACGTGCGTTCACCACTTGCTGTGCGTCTTTTCACTACTGTCTGGATGGGTTAAATGCAGAGGTCACATTTCGGGCATTGGTCACCATATCTGACTAATGGGTAATTTTCAGTTCACTTTTTCACTTCATCTATCATGTAATCTATTATGTCTACTGATGTACAGTGAAGATTCTCACAGTCACAGGCCACACGTGACATACGACTAAATATATCACACTCATCTGCGCAGTTGAGCAGTGCCGAATCACAACTCGCGTAAAGAAACTCCTCCGCACATCACTTGCAGTAGCAATTACAAACTGAGATGGCGACAAAGAGACCATTCTTACGGACTGCCACTTTAAGTAAGAATGTAAAATGCATGTTTATGTATGACTTGTGTTCTGCATTTATGTGAATCTTCCTTAGCTCCCTTCATCTTCAAAGTGGGGTCAACAGTCAACCACAGCAAGCACCATTTCACAGTCTCAGAACGCCCTGTCGCTTGCCGAGATCCAGAAACTGGAGGAGGAGAGAGAGCGACAGGCACAAGAGGAGGTAAAAATAACGACAACTTCCCCTATCATATTCACACAGTCATGATTCATAATTTAACTGTATATTATGTCATTCGTTGTCATGGCCTTTACTTCATTGGTATAGATATGAAAATGGTCACGTGATTCATCTCTCAGGCTTTATTTATGCCTCGCATCATCGTTTTATTGATTCGTTTGTCTCTTGCAGCAAAGACGACTTGCACAGGAACTCCAAAGGAACCAGCCGCAGCAGCAGCAACCTCAGACGAAACTCTCTGGCTGGGGGAACGTAGCCAAACAGCCGCCTGCTACCAAATCCCTGCTGGAGATTCAGCGAGAAGAGGTGCAGCAGATGAAGCAGGGTAAAGAGCAGCAGCAGCAGCAGCCGCCCCCAAGCAGCGCCCTCCCAGCAGCCGCACGCAGAACCGAGCCGTGAGTCAAAAGTGTTCCTTTTATGAAGCTCTCAATCAATTCATAATGATTCTTATTCTATGTCTGTATGGTCGGTTCATGAGCTCTGTATAACTCTCTAGTCCCTCAGTTCATCGGTGTGGGGTTCTGTCAATAATATTGGGTCAAACTGGGCTATGGACAGCAGTAGTGTGTGGGGTGATGCTCAGAACTCGAATGTTGGCTTCTGGGACGAGGCAGTGAAGGAGACCCCCCCACCTCAGGCTACCCGCAAGAGCCACACCCAGAAAAACAAAGGCAACGCTAACCTCAGGTAAACCACTACCACTTACTTTATGACAACAATGTGCTGTACAGGAGTGTTGTGTATTTACCACAAGTAGGATAAAGGAATTTGTATAATGTTTGGCCGAAAAAAACTTCATCATGGCACGTTATCTATTGATAATATATATACTACAAAGTATTTGATTAAACATGGTTAAACAACTTTTGCCATCATTTCAATATTGTCTGTAACAATGTCTCTCTCTCGGCCGATGTGCCGCAGTAACAGCAGCAGCGGTAAAGCCAATAAAAAGGTGGAAGAAGAGGAGAAGCTACTGAAGCTGTTCCAAGTAGCCAATAATAATCAGGACGGCTTTATGCAGTGGTGTGAACAGACTCTACACGCGCTCAACGCTGCCAATAACCTCGATGGTGAGTCACAGCTCTAACCTTCTATCTGTTGCGTGTTCAATTAAAATTGTCAACAGATATTCAGATAGTTAATCACACAAACCACTTCCCCCTGCAATTTTCTTGCCGCCTTTTTTCAAGGCAAGTCTTTCTCACTTCTTTTGCATCTAGCTGTGATCTTAGGGTCGATACAATATGCAACTTCTGTCTGTAAAGTAGAGGTATCGTGGGAAATTAAACTTTCTCATAATGTGTTTTACATGCTGTACAGTTCAGAAATGGAAACTTCCTCTACGAGATTAAGTGAAACGGTTGTTAAGTCCCGCATTCATAAACGCATTTGCATTTAAGCAATGCCTATTGTGTGTTTAAAACATATTGTGACAGTTTTTGTCTCTGTGCTAACATTATAAGTAGACCACAGGAGAAAAGACCCCGAGTTGTAGCTTCCTGTTGTTCAACTGTAACATCGTGGCTATCCAAGATCAGTGGTTTGATTCCTGGAAGCGCACACACTGTTAAAATGTGTAGCTTGAATAAACTCTTATCAACAAAATTTCCTTTTTATTCATTCAAAACAAGGTATGACATGTTTAAGAACATTCATTTCAAACCTAATTTTGTCATGCAAACATGCAAATCCCATAGCATGTTTTTAAAAAACAAGCCTTGATGCCTGAGCATTTTTGTATTAATCATACATAAGACATTTATGAAGTGTATTTGAATACAGTGTTTTTTTATTAGGAAAGCTCAATTGGTATTGAGCATGAAAAGGTTTGTGCGTGCGTGCATGAGTGTGTTATTTGAAAAGGTTATGGAGGATGAGAAGATCATTCATGGACACTTCTTTTTTCCACTAGTTCTTCATTTTATTATACATTAATATTCTATCATTCATGTCACATCTAATTGTTTTTTCAGAATATTTTTATTTTAAATAAATCACAAAATATAGTTCGCTCATACAAATCAGGACAAATTACGGCTACCTTACATGAGGAAGCAATAAAATGCATAAATCGATCATTCCTATGTTAAAATTATGCTTTGTCCAAGGAAGAGAACATTATTATCATTATTAGGATAATTTTTTGTGTTACCGAATTCTGTTTTATAACCAAAGTTTTCACTGCCATGATGTTTCAGGGGTCTGTGAGACGGACCCACGAGTTAGGTCTGAATCAAAAAACGATCTGTCTTTTCTCTTGACAGTCCCCACTTTTGCGTCATTCCTGAAGGAAGTGGACTCCCCGTACGAGGTCCACGATTACGTGCGAGCCTACCTGGGTGACACGCCTCAGGCCAAGGACTTCGCCAAGGAGTTTCTGGAGCGCCGTGCCAAACAGAACACTAACCAGCAGAAACCTCAGCCAAGCCAACAGCAGAAACAGCAGGTGCGATTTCGTGCATTTTTGAACTGAGCGCATACGATGGTGCGAATCTCGCTGAAGTCATCGTGTTTGTCTCTCAGGAATCTTTGTGGACTGTGAGCCAAGTGTCACAGCAGGTTCTACAGCAGCAGCAGCAGCAGAGGTTCGAGACGGTCACATCCGGAAAGAAGAAAAAGAAGCAGAAGATGGTGCGAGCTGATCCGAGCCTTTTAGGTGAGTGGGGGGAGGTCATATTCATAACCAGACCGTGCTGTCATTTCTACAGTTAGGCTGTGAACTAGCTTGAAATGACTCATGTAGTTCAAACAGGGTTTGTTTTAAAGTGATTCATGCATGATAAAATGACGTTTAATTGTTTTAGATGCTTATTTGTCTTGAAAATGTTTATTTTTCTATTTTTTATTTCAAATGTTCCTGTAGGTTTCTCTGTTAATGCCTCGTCTGAGAGACTCAACATGGGTGAGATCGAGACCGTTGAGGACATTTGAGGCCTGCTGATCAACAAGCTTTCCCTTTGAACATCTGCCATTATATCCCCTCCCTCCAAACGTTTCCTCTTTTAATGTAATCCTCATTTCCATTTTGAATATATTCGGGGCAGCAAGTTTTTCTTCCGCCTAACCAGGTGGATACTCATGTTGCAATAACAGCTCTGCCCCGACGCCAAGAAGACCACCGAAAACTCCCAACAGCCCTAATACAGGACGAGAGTGAAGACAAGCCGACTATCTCACCGTCTCCTAACACATCAACTGTGTCCCTCCACCAAGATGGTGCGTCTGCTTACATTCATGACAGTCTCCCACGTGAAGTTTCTTTAATTGAATATGCAAGGAGAGCAGAAGAAAAAAAAATAATTCTCCCCATAACATCTTTCTTTTTTATTTATTGCCCCACCCCACTTGTTTGGTACATTTCTTGTTTTCTCCCGTTTTGTTGGCGGATGTTGACGACAACGTTAGGACTCAAAGACATGTATTCAACAGTGTCCTGTTTTAAGGACATGTTGAAAAGTTCCAGATAGATATTCATTTCTTGTACAATACTAGGCTGTTTAAAGAATAAACATTTGATTCTGCATCTGTATTATAATATATGGAAATGATGAAACAGTGGAGTCATACGTTTTTTTTTATTGCAGTATGAGAAATAAAACCAACAGTCTCTTGTGTGGGCTGTTATACACAGTTTTGTTTGTAATTCTTGCATCCGTAGCAGCATATTTAATAAAGTACTGACAAAGTACATACAATGTTAAACATTGTATGAAGGTAAAATCTATGTCTTTCCACTGGTTAAGAAGTGAATACTGCTCCTGAGCTAATATTAAATCGTGTAAAGCTGCACAAATAGTTGTTTTTCACTAGCTCAAACAGTGTTCCAGACCTATACTGACACCTATTGGTCTGTGTTTACATGATGCAAGATTACACCATCTTTCTAGGATCAGTTTTATTTAGTACCATGTACCAGTGTGTTTTTTGACTAAACCATGCTCGAAAACCCTTTGAAAATGAAGGGTAAAGGATATCGAGTCTCTTTATTATCTGGAGCATATATGGAAAGGATGGAGCATCTAACTGTTTACATTTCCAGTCCATGCGTGAAACCAATATAACTTTACTAGAAGGGTTCGCTTGTTGGATGTGTAGGCATTACATTTTTTATAAATATGAGTTAATTTGCCATTTACATTTTTTTTATTGTGCATTCCAGTTAATATCAATTAAACTGAAGTCGGCTTGTTTTGATTAAGTAAATATAAAAAAATACAGCTTACTAACAAACATGATTTTTTAAGTTATCTGTTTTTGCAAGTAATCTCTTCAAATGCTCACTGGCTATCCAAAAACAATTCCCGATCCAGTGAAGCTAAAATCTATTTAATTTTTTTCTCTGTGATTTAGTGCAATTTGTGCCTTTAGGCGTCTGTAGAAGATATATTTCTTCCATCTTTACATAAATCATACAGGACCGTAGCCCATTGTTTCATCACATTTTTTAGTAAATAATTGTAGACCTTTTAAGCCTCTAAACTAAATGTTCCACCCCTACTTGCTTGCTTTGGTCAGAGTTACATATATAAGCCTATTTAAGAGGGAACAAACAGCCACGGGAGTGGAATAACTCACTTTCTGCACATCTGACGGAGTCTGAAGAAGGTGGGTAGTTACCAGAAGTGTTGACAAAAGTCTCCACTGTCCATACAGAGCCCTCCCACCCAACTACCCTTCTGCCCACCTCACTTTCCTGGACTCTGTTACTTCATGAAGGTGCAAGTCCTGGATCAGAAGTGTCTGACCTCACACAGGAACCATGAACATCTGCGGCAGCTACTGCGCTTCATCTCGACTTGTCCTCTTCGCTGTTCTGGCCATCTGTTTGGCTTTTGTGCAGACAGGTAACACACTTTCCTCCCTGGCTAATCGATGCCGGACATTTCATTGGTTCTGGATAAAGCTTTAGAAATGGTAGTACTGGTTTGCTGGCTGTTGGGTTGTCATGAGGTCTGTTGGTTGTCCAATATCTTGTTGACAAGGGTTCACAAAGTCCACTTCTCTAAATGTTCTGAACTGTGTGTACGTGTCATTTTCACCTTGTTGACCCTGTGGTTTCCTTTTGAGAGATGTGAAGAATAGATCTGTGTATGCGTAACCAATCACGAAAGTAGAATGAATGAAATGTTGTTATTTCTTTTGTAACAACAATGTGACTTCAAAAATGTCGCACATACAGTTTTATTGCAAAAGCAAAATCCCCTTGAAATGTTTATACAGAAATGAAATCAGAATTGTTTTGTTTTGGGCCGTTAAGTGTGCGAGACTAAAGCATCGTGCTGACTAAAATGACCCCGATGTTTTTCTTTTCACAATCAGGTGTTGAGTCTGAATTTAGTCGCGTGTTGAGAGGCATAAAGGCACAAAGACCTAGTATGTTAGACACTGGGAAAACGCTGTTACAGCTGTATATACAGAACAAAATTCATACTGCCAAAGATGAGTTAAACTCAATAAAAATAATCTTCAAAAACTGACAAACAGTAATGACCGGCGTTAATTATTTATAAAAGTGACTTTAAATGTCTAGTTTTCCCCCCAAAAAACATGTTGTCATCATTTGTTCACTATCATGTCATTTAAAACCTGTGTAGGACTCTTTCTTCTGTGAAACACGAAAGGAGATATTTTAAGAGATGTCTCTTGTCCATACAAAAGAAGTCAATCGGGATAAATGTCAAAAAACATGTTTTATTATGTAATGATTTTATTGTGTTAGTTAGCTGTGATTTTTTTAGATGTCCTACTAGTACTTAATCAAAACAACCCATGATTTTTTAACATGTTTAAAAACAGAGTCATCTGTTTTTACACATACTCCTAAAGGAACAATTTACCCGTATGAGGATCTATTGACATAAATGCAATATAATATACAAAACTGAGGTGTGAAGGCCTTGCGTAATGAACCGTTATGTTTCTCATACCTCAGAATAAGCTGTTTATATCTACATACAGAGCGGGCCTACATGCATTGAATTTGCCGCCATGTTTTGTACGGCAGCCCTAAACGGACAAACACCTCTACAACGCGCGTTTCCTCTCCCCTGCGGTATAGTGGTGAAACTGTGTGACCCGCGGATTAACTTCTCATAAACTTAGTTTAATTATCATTGAATAAAAGAGTAAAATGTGCTCTCTGTACCGTTTTAGCGTCAAAGGCTATCGCTCTCCAGTCTGGACGAGTACAATATTAAAGTTCCAGATCAACAATGACGCTCAAAACTTCTCCGTTACACAGCTAATATTACAACAACAACATATCTTGGTCCTAATAAACAGAAAAAACAATGCTGGTCACATATTGATCCGAATCAAAATCTCCTCGGGGGGATGTTTAGACGATCTTTCTCTCCAACGTCTCTGCTGGAAAGTATCTCCATAGATATCTATGAGTATCTCCGCTAAACGCCTTTAACGCGTCTCTGTTGGAAAGTCTTTATAATATAGCTCCTGCCTGACTTTTATCCTTCTTTTTATACTTAAAATCCACAGACCTTTTATTTTATGTATGAAATAAGACAGTCTTTCTAATGCTCGCATGATCTCTTCCCTTCGTCAACGCTCAGCCGACAACAGCTTTTTGTACCGTGGTGGCCACCGTCGCGTTTGGACCGAGCGATTCGTTGCAAATCTATAAAACAACGCTAGTGGCCGCTGTAAATCAACAACTGCGCATTTAAAGTGACAGTGCACCCAAAAATAACAATTCTGTCGGTATTTACTCACCCTTTTGTCATTTCAGACCAGTATGACTTACTTTCTTCCGCAGAACACAAACGATGTTTTGATGAATGTTGTTAACTGGACCATATTCACTTGCGTTGGTTTTGTGTCCATACAAAAGAGGTCAATGGGGTCCAGTGCTGATCGGTTAATAACTTTCTTAAAAATATTTTCTTTTGTGTTCCGCGGAAAAAAACAGTCACAAAGGTTTGAAATGAGAAGAGAGTGAGTAAATGATGACAGAATCACTATTTTTGGGTGATCTGTCACTTTAAAAGTATATTTATATTTATTTGATATATTATTTATATTTATGCATTTGGAAGTATGTGTAAAAATAGATAACTCTGTTTTAAAAATGTTAAGAAATCATGTTTTATCGTGCATTTTTGTGTGAATTGTCACTTTAATTCATTTTGGGCGAACTATCACTCTAAGATTGTGTTGGCCCTCAGATTTTCCAGCCAGCAAATGTGATGTAACAGCTTTCTCTTTACATTCAAGAGCCAAAACCTGATGTTCTTTATGACATTATTTGTGTTGATGTAAAAGCTTCAGAAATGGAGCCAAATGTCATGCAATGTTTGATTGAGAAAAATGTCCACTGCGTAGCAGATTTCTTAAATAATCTTTGTTTGAGATCACAGTTTTTAAAAATGAGATCATTCAAAGGATTAACGGCATCATAATTCCCAATCGTAATTATAATAATGACTTAAATGAGCTATGATAAACTATTCTTCAGGACAACAGAACTGAAAGAAGAAACCAATGTGTTGACTCCTAAACTCTTTTGATGCATTCATGTTGACTAAAGAGATGCTCCTTTGAATATAACCCACTCTGACTGCATGGCGGGCGTAAGGTGAGGTGAGGACATGGCAACGCCCTGGCACACGCAGAACCGGAGTGGCAGGGGATTGTGTCATTCACACAAACCTGTCTGCATGTTGTCATCTCGCTATAGTATGTGAATACACAAGCAATAACATTCCGCCTTAAAGCAACAGTTCACGCGAAAAGGAAAAATCTGTTTTCATACTTATAAATCTGTATACATTTTAATTGTTCTGATGAACACAGAGAAAGATATTTGTAAGAAGGCTTGTACCAAACCGTTCTTAGCTACCATTGACTACCATTAAAATGTATTTATACATTTCTTCATTCTGTTGAACACAAAAGAAGATATTTTGAAGAATGCAGGAACAGTTCTGCGGCGTTTTTTGACTACCATTGTAAGTTTTCCTACTACGGTAGTCAAGAAATATTGTTTGGTTACAAGCATTATTCCAAATGTCTTTCTCTGTGTTCATCCGAACAAATAAATTAATACAGATTTGGAACAACTGGGTGAGTAAATGATGACATGAAAACTGTCCTTTACCACTGCTTGCACACACACTAACATGCTCCTCGTCGCCAAAGGGTTCAGCGGCGTTTCATAAATATTAACAGTAAGCAGCCCGTAAAGCGACAAACATCGACTTGGGAAAAATCTGCTTCTTTTTTAATCAGCTACGTTACACACGCTTGGTTTTCCACCGTCTGCTTTCATAAACAAGTTTGTTTGACTTTCAGTATACAGGCTGTGTTTAGTTCATCAGGTCCTCTGCCTCTAGTCGTGCGCCCTGACCACACAAGCGCCCTTTTGTGCCATCGAGTGAAGGGCTCATTGATGTATCGCTGGCCTAGCGCCTCTGTGCACTGTACCTACAGCCTGCTTCGAGTCAGAAACGTGTGCGTCTCGCTGAGAAAATACACCATTATCAAAAATATGTGTGCACTGGCCTTCCATACTTGCTTACTACAAATATTACCCTTTTAAATTTAGATTTAGAGTGGAATATTGCCGTTTTAATACGAAGAGCGTGTTTAGTTAATAGGGTAAGTGGCCACTGCATGTAAATACACACATTTATCGACCAGAAAACCAAACCGGTCAATGGACAATTGAGTGCTCTGTTATGTGTATCTGCCCGTGTTCTTCAAGCAAGTCAAACAGGGTCACTGTAGAGCATAGAACAGTCGTGTCAAAACATGCCGGCCTGTTTTTGTCTCTTTATTTTGGGGTCAGAACCTTGGGAAAGGGGTAACATAGGAAATTGGGTTCAGACTCCATGAGTGTGGTGTAGGTGAGAAAAGTCGCATGGCTGTTCCATGCCTGTGGGGGCTGTGGAATGTCAATGAGAGATGTGAGTAGAGGAAGAGAGAAGGCAGTACAACATACCTGTAGTGAGAAGCCAGTGCTAATCCTCTATAAAGACGCCCTTTGAATCACACAGAGAAACACATTTGCCACTTTCTAGCTGCTTCCGTTCCCTTCAGTCAGTCTTTGGATAAGCATATACTTTAAGTGTACTTAAAGGGGTCATATGGCGTGAAAACATGTTTTTCTGTGTCTTTGGTGCGTTATAAGTTGCCCATGCATGTATTAGACACATAAAACTGCAAAAATAAAATAGTTTGGAACCTGATGTTCCGAATATGGTAAGAGGCGTTACATTTCCATCACACGCTTGCAGTATTCCACCAATCACTACGCACTGGTTAACTGGCCAATCATAGCACACCTTGCTTTTCTGAGAGATGAGCTTTGTAAAAAATCAGCGCGTTTCAGAGAGGCGGAGCAAAGAGGAGACACAAACATGCACGTATGTGGAAAATACAGCGTTTTTTAACCTTAAATCGTGTATACACATTTCATTACATCTAGACAATCGATAATATTCGTTTTAGCCGTGTCATCATATGACTCCTTTTAAGTACAGTGAAAGGTACATTTCAAGTATAAAAATGAGTACCTAGAATATAGTATATTTAAAATAAAAAATAATAATACTCTGTATGATATTAAGTTCACTTAAAAATATTTACGAAATAATCTGCAGTATAAAAACTACTAAATATGTACTGAGAGTATACTTTAAAGTGTATTTCCATAGCTGAAAATGTATAATAAAGTTTGCAAAACAAACAAAAAACGTATTGTACACACTAGTTGTATACTATTACACTTACGTGTACCTAGAAGTATACTTTTATAGATTAAAAAGTAGGTCAGTGTTGTCCTAAGTAGTACACAGAAATAGTACATAATACTATTACACTTAGATTATTATACTTACTACACAACATTTTCAAATTTCTTAAGTATACTTAATAAAATGAACTTGAAGTATAATTGTTTTTTTTGTAAAGGTTACTTGTAATTTTCAAACATTTTTCAATAATTAATTAATTTAAGGGAAAATAATTTACATGAACATTTATTTGTTTCTTTGGCTTTTTTAGTTCTAATTATAGCCTTTATATTTGTGTGTATCTTTATATTTTTATATGAAAACTTTATTATTGTTTTGGTCTGTAGCTCTGTATAGTTCGCTTGGCACCCTACAGTTTCCTTTCATTAACATTAGTTTCAAGCTCTGTCTTAAAACTTGAATGTATGTGTTCTTTTCTTTAGAAACAGTGGCCGATTCGTCCAATGACAATCAGGACACGGTGTCTGGTGGAGGAGATTTTGATATAACAACAAAGGGCCCCATCCATCACGTGACAGAAAACTCCGTCACCTTTGACTATGAAGACTTTACACCCTCTCTTACCCCGGACGGGGAAGAAGGTGAAGTTGTACCAACCCATTCACCCGTTTTAAGTGAAGATATCATGTTTTCAATACGTTACAATCACATCTTCCTAAGATGAAGTAGTGCATCCTCATTCATCACCAAAGTATAAAGAACCTAATTGTTAAATTGTTAATTACACAATACATTTGTGCAAATGAAAATATGTGACTATTATTTGCTTGTTTCTGCAGGTGTGCTGGGGCCTGGTGCTATAACGGCTATAGTCATTGCTGTGTTTCTCGGAGCTTCTGTTCTTCTGGCTCTGGTTGTCATCACACTCAGAAAGTTCACCGCCTCCTAGAAAGTGCAGAGATCTCCTTCTCCCAATACCATCTTTTAAATGTTTGAGTGTCTGATTGACGGCAGGTCCCTCATGAAACTGCTTGCTCTTTGCTGTTAGACCTGATTTCTCCTGTGAGGGAAGACATGGAAAACCAGACTGACACTGATATAAAAATGATGACATCAATTCTGTTGAAACACACATTGCCAATTTATCTTGTAACAAGTTCTAGACTGAAAGACTTTAGATTATAGCTCTTAAAAGGAAATTATTATTGATGTTTTAATATTTTAAGAGACTTCACCAGATATTTACTTTCGTTTCATTTACAATCCATGTGTAACTTTAGTTTTTTCACCTAATCTATATCAAGTTCCAATGTTCTTGTCAGTATGATGTGTGTAAAATGAACACTTCCTTCAGAGACTGAGTGTGTGTGTTTGCCTGTGTGTTCGTTTGAGGAAAATCTCTTTCACAACATTTTGTGTGAGTGTTTTAACTGATTCTATATACTGATGAAGTTGTGTGTTTGGTCATACTGAGCAGATTAAAAAGACCATATTGAAGACTTACTTAGGCCTTTTTATTTTGTTAGTGTAATGAAATTGTAAACATTCCTTGTTGTAACCCTCTATTTATACTGTCTGTGAGAGGAATAGGATCATTCATTAAAAGTTTACAAAAAATGTGATTCTTGTGTTGTGTACCTGAAATATTCCCATCTACAAGTGGCTTGAATGTTTTTATTTTATTTTAAGCACAATATGTTTATCCTAATGCCAGCCAATAATCACTTACATACCAAATATATATATAGGCTACTAGGTAGAATAAAACTACGAATAAGTAAAACAATACATAAACAAAACAAAGATGTCATATATCATATCATATAATAGAATGGAATATCAATAAAATAACCAATAATAAAAATAAAATAATACATTTAAAAAAATCAAACACAAACTTTCAAACAAAAACACTAACGTTACTTTGCCTCACGCTAACGTTAACTTAACTTACTACAGGAGCAGCAGCTAACGTTAGCTAGCATCGACGCAGACCTAGCATTTGTTATCGTTTTTAAAGTTGCAAATTTGTACTTGTTTAAGAATTTAATTAGACGTTGTTAATTTGTTATTAGCTATCAATTATAATGCCCATCAGTCGGTTATTAAAAGAAAATTCAAGAAAAGACGGACGAGGCTGACTCATTTAGTACGCTTGAAAAAGCGACAACGATATATATATGCAAGTAGCTAAAACTAACAAAAAGTGCTTTCAAGTTCATCGGTTAAAGGATGATTGCTAACTATTAAAACCAGCTGTGTGTTTATAAGAATGAGGTCAAAGATACGTGACACGAACGCGAGTGAGACAGGGTCAGATGTACTTGCCGGTAGTATAACAAGTAAACGCATGCTGGATTATGTTTCAATATATTCAGTTCGATATGCTATTTCATGACGATGTGTAGATATATTATTTAAAGTGTTATTTCAGATAGTGTAGTATCGGCTCGTTGGTCTAGGGGTATGATTCTCGCTTAGGGTGCGAGAGGTCCCGGGTTCAAATCCCGGACGAGCCCTCCTTTTCAGTATCTCGTGATTTGCGAGTTCCTTATCTGAATAAGTTAAGATATGTTAAAAAAAAATTTTTAAGTTGGCGCTCCTTAAATAAAGTCAAATAAAAGACGACAATAGCTAAATTGCCAGCATATGCTTACAGCGCCTCTCTGTGGTGGAATAAGATACACTACCACCCAAACTGTAAAAGAGATTGTGACAAATACCCAGTATTCGTAAATTTCGTATAGGTTATATATGCGGTAAATGTTTGCATAAATGACTAATGTGTAAGCTGACGCTTCTTTCCCAGTGGGTCAGAAAACACACCTATTTTACATGATGTGTATATAAACATTGGGTTATTCTTAGAAACATTTTTCTTTCCACTGTTTCGATTATCAGCCATGTACATACAGGTTTTACTCTCCGAACTGAACCCTCAATTAGAATGCTGTACAGATCTCTACTTGTCAAAGTACTAATGGCGTATTACATTCACTTATTACGATTATGTGCCGAATCAAAAAATAACTGTTCGACAAATATATTGACCCCGACGTGATTTGAACACGCAACCTTCTGATCTGGAGTCAGACGCGCTACCGTTGCGCCACGAGGTCAGTCGCGTTACATGCTTTACATTCAGTACATGTACTTATGGAAATTACTTAGTATGTGTCCTCGAACCTTGAAGTGGTCGTATATTCTTAAAATAGCAACTACGTCATGGCCGGTTAGCTCAGTTGGTTAGAGCGTGGTGCTAATAACGCCAAGGTCGCGGGTTCGATCCCCGTACTGGCCATCACCGTTTTAGAATGTTCATTTGCCTTTTTGACGTGGATTAAGTGACGTTAGGCGACATAACCCAAATTTATGTTTACATTAAAATCCGATTGTAAACCACAACTGGGAATTCAAGCTAATTAAAAATCACAATACGTCAGTTTGTATATTTAAAATGCAATCTGCACTGGTTTTACTGGATTTTACAGCAAACTGTTAGATGCTCAAGACGCAGATACACTACTAGTTTTGAAGATAACGGGTTGTTTTTACACAACTGACGAAGGAAGGTGATTCCAGTTCATCACCGCCTCTCCTGCTGATCTATCTTATCACCGACAGAGGGCAACATAGCTAAACCTTTTCCCATTGACCTCTCAGTTATCCTAACTCTGAGCAGAATGTCTGCATCTACAATGTGTTTCTTTCATTTTAGCAGCAAAATATGAAAGAAGCTGAATAGCCTTACACGTGCAGTGGAGGTCATGCAGAAAGAATGACAAGCACTTAGGCCTCTTGTCACAGTGATGACGGTCACAGCTTGAGTTACAGCAACTGTCATACAGGTCATGTTTCTTTCATTCTTGCTCTCTTTATCTTTGCACTTTGTGTGCTGGCCCTTTAGGGAGAGATGGGGATAAAAACAGAATGCATATCAGAATCGCAAAGAGCTTTAATGCCAGATACGCTTGCGCACACATCCAACAAATTGTAGCACACAGCAATAAAACCACGCAAGGCTATGTTTAATTCACAAGGTGTGTGGCCTGTTAAAGTCATGAAATGTGATATATACGTTAATGTTTTATCAACATGTTTTGTCTGCAGGTTCGTGTGATGCTTGTGTTCCACTTGTTGCCCTTTTCTTGTGGCAAACCTGTCTTCCCATCTCTTATGACAAAACAATGTTCTTTTTCTCACACATGCACGCACAATTGCAAGGGTCACATGTCAGTTTCATATATCAAATTTCTTTGATCAACAATTCAGAGCTGTGTATAAGTGTCTCTACAGCAAATTTGGGTTGCACAGAGGTTCGCCTTTTTTCATGCTCTAAATATCGAAGACTTTCTAAATGGGCCACAAAAACATTGTTGAATCCCTTCTTCAATTATAATTTGTTGTAATAACTCAATACAACAGCCTTTTGTAGGTGTATAAATTAATTAAAAAAATGATTGTTTTCTAATTTTGGATATCCAATTTTGAATATCTATTGGTCTGAATACGTCCAGACGAGACGTGATCTGTAGCCTTATTGCTTTATAATGCTGTCAATCCAGAAAGGGGCGGTAACGTTAGCTGCAGGAGAGGCGGCGAAGCGCACGTCCGACACCGGAGGAGAAAAAACCGGCAGAGCTTTTATTCTCTCCAGCTTCCTTAAGCACTTCAACCTGACATTAAAGCCGTTGCTTTGTATTGAGAAGATATACGCATAAAAATGCCGGACTCCAAAAAATTCATCGAAAACATCTCCGGAGCAGGGAAGTCTATTGGCGTCCTGACGAGCGGCGGAGATGCGCAGGGTAGGCTATTTTATTCCGGTAAAGAACGACACACCAGTGTCACGGGCGCCTCGTTTATTGACAATAAAGCGACAGACTGATTCTTAAATGTTTAGGCTACATTTAGGCCTATTGCTTGTTTTAGCATATAAATGAACATAACGTAATCAGCGCAAGATGATCACGGTGGTGCAGTTCTGTGCCTTTAAACTGACATCAAACTGCTGTAAATACTTTTTTGGGGTGGATTCCGAAATATACGGAATCAGGCTATATAATGTTGGAACAGATAAACATGCAAGTCTAAAAATAACCATTTAACCAAGCTTTATGATGTCATTACATCAATGTAAACTTGCGTCGTTGCGATGCAAAAGTGTTGCGCTCATAGACGATGCGCTCGAGCGTCATGACGACGCGTAAACTGGGTGCGCTCGGGGCCTCGCAACTGAAATAACACAGAGCAAAAAAATAATACAAAATAAACAAAGAAACAGAGAACAAAACAGCATTGAGGTTAGGTCATTATTACAATGTTTAAACTTCCAACTTGAAATAACTCGTCATGAGTCAAAATATCCATATATATTCAGAATATTGAAATTCAAAGGATTTTGCGCGTGTTTTTTCCCTCACCGTTTGATGCGCACCTGTGGATTCATTATCGCGTGTGTTATGATGCGCAAGAATGCGAGCTCGTGCCTACGTGATGGCAGGCAGGCCCGGATTAAGAATTCAGGGGCCCCTGGGCACAAGTGTCTTGTAGACAGACCCCCCCCCTTGGGCAAGGGCGCACAATAAAGTTTTTAAATAGCCAAGTAGGCTACTACTATAGGAAACACCTCTGTTATACAGGATTTCATTGCCAATTACAAACTAGTTCACAAACTGAAGGACAATATCCACATCGTCATGCAGGATTTACACCACAATGCTTTTCTGGACCAGCAACAACACTATCAAGACAGTTCCCTGCATAGCCTACTGCCATTCACTGGCATTTGCAAGCACCCACTGCCTCACCTCTACCAATTAATTAAACTCTACCAGATTCTTCCATAATTCACACACAAAAACTGTTCTTAAGAGAAAATATAAGAACTTTTTTAAAGCCACAATGCGGAAGAATTTTGTTGTGAAATGTCATTATTGGCGAAGAAACTCCACCAAATAGGCCTACATGTAAAAAACCTCTTAGCCTACCTTTTGAGATTTTAAAGACAACCGTGAGGGTATTCTAATTTAGCTTTACGATTAAAGCCTATTTACAACAATAAAGCCGTTTTCATTTACATATTTTCTATTGTCAGTTCTGACGCGACATCTATAACAAATCATTACAAAAAGCGGCGATCTTGGCTATATTCTTTCACACAACCTCTGTCCAGGTAACCATGTGCATATTTACAGACGAAATGTGTTCATGTTTATACATTCAAACAGTCGATAACAGTGACAGGTCGTTGGAAACGCTGTTTTGTACTCATTTCATTCATGAGTCACCTGTCGAATGTGCTGCATTCTTGCTGCCGCGCACTCAGACGACCCCTGCGCGGGGAAAGACGGGTCTTGCGCTTGCGGGACAGCACTGGCGACATTTTCCCACCGAACGAACGCTAAGGTTTATCTGAAGGTCGCTGGATATTTCGCTTTGTGCTTCTCCTGAACAAAACCTGCTAAAGGGCTTGTAAAAGTGACTAAATCAGGAGACAGGTTGGTGCGCGCACTTGCGTGTTTGCGGACCAGAGAGGCACGCAGCAGAATGAATAGCGAAAACATTGTTAAGTGGAATGTTCCCTCTTTCTTGGGCCCCAAGCCCAACCTGGGCCGGTGCCCATAATGCCCATTGGATAATCCTGCCCAGATGGCAGGCAAGGAGCACAGCGGGGGCTGACTCCCTGCCGTGATCACGTGGGAAAATAACCTTAGCCGCATCCCATGGGGTTTCAAAAGCCGGAGGATAGCCTAAACTTCCGTTCAAAGCCCCCGTGCCCTTCTTTAAAAAGAGCATCAAAGCTATACATTTGTGAATGTATAAAACTAAAGTCATCATACGCAACTGTAAACACAACGAGAAAGAATGCAATATATTACAGTGTTGGGTGACTTTGTTTACATATTCTCTGACTGTCTTCAAGAAAATTGCTGCCTGCTGAGGAACTAGTGATATGTTATATTGTTAAAGAATGTTGTGGTATCAACTCAACAATGAATTAATCTCTGATAAAGAAATGTAAAGAAATGACAGGATCTGTGTATGGATGAAGTGTGGATGTGCAGCTGAACTTGTTCGCAGGTACTTATACAAACATTTGACCACGTGCACTTTGATCTGGAGTATTTATCATTCTCGGGCGATGTTATTTCAGATGGTTTTGAAATTGTGAGATCTACTGCGAATTTCCTTTGAAAAAGAATCAATGTTATTTAGGGGAACTCCCTTATATCTTTATTCTGTGTTAAAGAAGTTTTCACCACAAATGTTGTGCTGTGTGTGTCTCTTTCCATCAGCAGATTATTCAGTACTGAAACCATTTTTTTAGTGTAAGCACCGGGTCCAAAATAAGTAGACAATAAAGTGCTTGAATTGTGTCATTGGCAATCGCTATCCTGTTAAACAGAACAACAAATGTTGTGTTTTGGAAAGTATTGCCTGAATCACAGTAACTCTCAGCGTCACTTTTGACCCTTTTTCATCTCTGCCTCTGGTGACACTATGTTTCCTAGCAACGGTCTCTAGGCACTAGCTCTCCCATCACTATGGGTTAGGGTGGACTCTAGCCTCAGGGGAGACTTGTCGGGTCACAGCACTATAGAAACATAGTGAGCAAAACCTCCACATTCCCCTCTACCAACTTTGCCTCACTGACCATTTATGTCGCATGCAACTTCTGCAGTAAACCACTTTGTGAGCCCATACAACATTTCTTTTTTAAAAGACTCTTTCCACACTGTTTTCTTCCCGAAGGTATGAACGCTGCCGTGAGGGCAGTTGTCAGAATGGGAATCTACGTAGGAGCCAAAGTTTATTTCATCCATGAGGTGATTTTCTGAGTCTCAGTCTCTAATTTTTTTACATGTGTGAAATCCAAAGTGGACTGTTAAAAGCACAGTTCAACCAAAAATATTCATCTTTTACTCGCACTCATGTCGCTCCAGACCTGTGTGACTTTCCTTCCTCTGCAAAATACAAAATAAGAATTTCTGAAGAACGTTGGTAACCAAACAACATCGGTTTCGATTTGCCTCCATTGTATGGACACAAAACCACAACATTTCTCAAGATATCTTCTTCTGAAGAAGTCATTCTGTATATGACTTCTACAAGTCATATACAGGTTTTGAATGACATGAGGGTGAATAAATGACAGAACGTTCGTTGTATAAACATACATATGAAAACTTGAAACCCTCCTGTTGTTGCCTAGCTTGGACGAGAGAAAAAATGAATTCAGGTTTGTTGATGTTACAATGAGCGGATTGTGTCACAGGGGTACCAGGGCATGGTGGACGGAGGTGAAAACATCAAAGAGGCATCATGGGAAAGTGTTTCCAGTATGTTGCAAGTGGTAAGCAAATTGCCCTATTAAAATACATATATTTATATACATTATATAGATAGAAACAGCATTGAGCAATATACAAACATTGCAAGAAACGATTGTCGTAGCTGCATTACAAGATCAGTCTTTTGTAAGCCAATAGTCTATTTTGAACATGACATGACATTTTTCTTAAAGCCTTTGTGTGTGTTTAGGGTGGCACTGTGATTGGCAGTGCCCGTTGCAAGGATTTTCGTACCCGCGAGGGACGTTTGCGTTCGGCTTTAAACCTGGTGGAGCGTCGCATCACCAACTTGTGTGTGATTGGTGGAGATGGCAGTTTGACCGGTGCTAACCTCTTCAGGGAGGAGTGGAGCGGACTACTGGATGAGCTCGTCCAATCGGGTAACAGAGTAGGAGGAGCTTGGAAATTGGAATAATGTTTGTCTATTGTTTCTATAGTGCGTTTCACAATTTTGAAAGTACAATAAGCTACAAAAACTACATTAGCAAAAAATAGCAATTTACAGACATTATAGAATAAGCTTTCAAGGGTAAGTTCACCCAAAAATGATTTACTCATCTGTCATCATTGGTCATCATTTACTCACCCTCAAGTTGTTCCACATCTGTATAAATGTCTTTGTTCTGTTGAACACAAAGAAAGATATTTGGAAGAATGTTAGCAACTGAGATGTCTGGGGCACCATTGACTACCTTAATATGGTTGTCAATGGTGCCCCAGAGCTGTCTGTTTTTCCTAAATTCTTTAAAATGTTTCGTTTTCTGTTCAACAGAAAAAAGAAATACAAGAATGTCATACTATGGTTAGTGGTGCCCCAGAAATGTCAGTTGCTAACATTCTTCCAAATATCTTTCTTTGTGTTAAACCAAACAAATAAATGCATAGGTTTGGAACAACTAGGGGGTGAGTAATTCATGACAGAATTTTCATTTTTGGGTGAACCGTCCCTTTAAAGAAAAGACATAGCACAGTAGAGGCATAAGAAAAACACAGTGTAGAATCTTTGTTCAAATCTTATCTCAGATCTTACATTTTATTTGTCACTTTTTTACTGTCTTTGTCCGCCTGCATTTCTCTGTCTCTCTCACTCAGGTCAAATCAGTGAAGAAGCTGCTCAGATTCATTCTGTGTTACATATAGTCGGGATGGTGGGCTCAATAGACAACGACTTCTGCGGGACAGATATGACTATTGGCACTGACTCCGCATTGCACAGGATCATAGAGGTGGTGGATGCGATAATGACCACAGCACAGAGGTATATACAGACACCAGCCATCTATCATCCATTCTTTTCCATCCAACATCTCCTCACCCTCTTCCTCTCTACACCCATCCATAACACAGTGATCTATACAGATCCTAGCTTTTCAAATCAAATTTAATTTGCATACATTTTGAATATCAAATACACAGGACCGCACAGCTAATAGATTCAATGCCATTAAAGGAACACTCCACTTTTTTTGGAAATAGGCTCATTCTCCAACTCCCCCAGAGTTAATAAGTTGAGTTTTACCGTTTTGGAGTCTATTCAGCCGATCTCCGGGTCTGGCGATAGCACACTTTTAGCATAGCTTAGCATAGATCATTGAATCCAATAAGACCAGTAGCATCGCATTCAAAAATGACCAAAGAGTTTCGATATTTTTCCTATTTAAAACTTGACTCTTCTGTACTTACTGTATATCGTTTGCTAATACTGGCGGAAAATGTAAAGTTGCGATTTTCTTGGCCGATATGATTAGGAACTATACTCCCATTCCGGTGTAATATAATCAAGGAAGTTTGCTGCCGTAACATGGCCGCAGCAGGCGCAGTGATATCACGCTCCTTGTGCAAGCAGTTGGACATGTTGGATGTGATGACGGAATATTAGCCTATTTCCTCATGCGCTGCGTGATATCACTGTGCTGCTGCGGCCATGTTTGGTCATCTTTGAACGCGATGCTACTGGTCTAATTGGATTCAATGATCTATGCTAAGCTATGCTAAAAGTGCTATCGCCAGACCCGGATTTCGGCTGAATAGACTCCAAAACGGTAAAACTCAACTTATTAACTCTTGGAGAGTTGGAGAATGAGCCTATTTCCAAAAAAAGTGGAGTGTTCCTTTAAAGATAATTTAAAGTTTTTTATGTTATGTGTTTTAGCCATCAAAGGACCTTTGTGCTGGAGGTCATGGGCAGACACTGTGGGTAAGTACTTTAGTACCATTACCTCGCAAAAAAACATATTAAAATCAGTATAAACAATTTGTTTGTCCTTGTGTGTAGGTATCTAGCATTAGTCAGCGGTCTCGCATGTGGAGCTGACTGGGTCCTCATTCCAGAAATGCCTCCCAAAGATGGCTGGGAGGAACAGATGTGTCAGAAATTATCAGAGGTAACACACACACACGCGTGCACACGCGCAAACACACACACCCTACACACAAACACACACGCACGCACACACACATACCTACACACACACCTAAACTCACATAAACACGCACACACACACACGGGATGACCATGCATATAAGCACATTTGCGAAAGTAAACACACTATTGCACAGTGTGTTTCAGTCCCACAGTGTTTGCTCACGAGGTTCTGGACTCAATATAATCATTGTGGCCGAGGGAGCCACAGACCGACGTGGAAACGCCATCAGCTCTAATGCAGTCAAGGATGTGAGCTTTTCTTCCCTCTGTTCACACCGGTGTGAATGTCTCTGTGGCTGCTTCTTTTCCCGTGTAGAATCGTGCTGATAAGAAGCGGCTTAATATCATCATAGTAGCAGAAGGCGCAATAGACCAAAACAACAAGCCCGTGACCACGGACCATATAAAGGATGTGAGTAATGCACACCAGCAAACCACATGATGTCTACCGTCTGCACGTGTATGCTTAATGAGCTTGAGTTACCGTAACTTCACTTCTCTAAATGCATCATCTGACAAATTTCGAAGTATTAACGAAAAAAAGCAGAGAGCATGCTGGGAGACATTGTGATTTACTCTGGCTTAGATGTGTTTTACCTGTCAGATTGGTTCTCTAGTGTCAATCTATATGTGTGTTGTTGAAATTTAAATAAATGTGAGTTTTGTTATTAGTGTTTCATAAAATAAAATGTAATGTCACACACATTTTCCCTCATAACACACATGCCCGTGGTTGTGCTTGCTAAGCTTGTCTTTGGAAGGATTCCCTGTGTGCTTTATTTATGCATGTCTTTACGGGACATTTTTAACTAAAAGTGTTTTTGGGCTGTTTCCAATTGTAGTCTGACCTGTGATTTTACTAGTAAATATATTTGCAACCGTCATTAAAAAATGCAATGTGTCAGAATAATGTCTGGGAAACCTCAGTGCAGATTGTGCTTTGATTTGTTTGCGTGCAGCTGGTGGTGCGCTGTTTGGGGTTTGACACGCGGGTCACCATCCTGGGTCACGTCCAGAGAGGAGGAACACCCTCTGCCTTCGACAGAATTTTGGTATGTTCCTTACTTAAAGGAACAGATCACCCACAGATGAAATTCTGTCATCATTTACTCACCCTCAAGTTGTTCCACATCTGTATAAATGTCTTTGTTCTGATGAACACAGAGGAAGATATTTGGAAGAATGCTTGTATAATATATCACTCTGGTTATACACAATATAAAACCTTAGAATATAGAATCTCATTGTTTCCAACATTTGAAATGTCTTCCTCTTAAGGCGAGTCGTATGGGAGTTGAAGCTGTGTTGGCCCTGTTAGAAGCGTCTCCTGGTACCCCGGCGTGTGTGGTGTCACTATGTGGGAACCAGGCCGTCAGGGTTCCTCTGATGGAGTGTGTTCAGATGGTGAGAAATAACATCCTTATTTAAGTGACCACATTTAGTTACTTTTATGTCAAAATAAATGAAAACATTCTCTTAATTTAAGAGATTCTTTTTTAAATATTATGATAATTATTTATAAAAGGTTGTTACTTGCTTTATATAGACCACACCGAGCAACAGTCCCAAATCTGACTCATTCAAAATTAAAATATGATTCAGAATAAAAAGCAAATACTCTGTTGTGTAGAATCCATTTGTTGAATGCTCTTTTTGGAGATTGGTTTGAGACATTGTATGTATGTTTGTTTGTGTGTTGTATTGCAGACTCAGGAGGTGCAGAAGGCCATGGATGAAAAAAGATTTAAAGAGGCTGTAAAGCTACGTGGCAGGTAAGTCACACAAATCAAGATTGTATTCTAATCCGGTGCACTTTCAACGTAACATGAAATGTAGCAAATGTGCATCTTTTGTTTTCCTCTGCAACATTTTAGAAGTTTTGAAAACAACCTGAACACCTACAAACTCTTGTCTCACCACAAAACGGACGACGAGCTGCCACATGTAAGTCACTCAGTATGATGGATAGATGCGCGTTATTTATCAGACTCGGTTCACATGGAGTAAAGCATGTCTGATCTGTCACACTGATAGCTAAGTGTGTTTGTTTTTAATTGTGGTGATGTTGATGAAATGAAGAATGGCCAGCATCACGAATAGAATGGAATGGAATGGAATGGAATATGAATAGAATAGAATAGAATGGAATGGAATGGAATGGAATGGAATGGAATGGAATGGAATGGAATGGAATGGAATAGAATATAATGGAATATGGAATAATGGAATAGAATGGATGGAATGGAATGGAATAGAATATATAATGGAATGGAATGGAATGGAATGAATAGAATGGAATGGAATGGAATAGAATATAATGGAATGGAATGGAATGGAATGGAATAGAATATAATGGAATGGAATGGAATGGAATGGAATGGAATGGAATGGAATGGAATGGAATGGAATGGAATGGAATGCAATAGAATAGAATATAATGGAATGGAATGGAATGGAATGGAATGGAATTAGAATAGAATGTCTTGACAATATCTTTTGATGAAGTGACTGAACGATTGTGTGTTTTGTTGTGAATGTGTTGTGTTTGTATACTCTCCTCTTCTCTCTAGAGTTCATTTAATGTAGCCGTGTTGAATGTCGGTGCTCCGGCAGCAGGGATGAATGCAGCGGTGCGCTCAGCTGTCAGGGTGGGCATTACCGAGGGTCACACTATGTTTGCGGTCAGTGATGGATTCGAGGGCTTCTACAAGGGGCAGGTATCATAACACACCTTCACGCTCATTCTACTGCAGGCAACACTAGATTACTGTGACTTTGCACATTTAGTTCTTGTATGCAAATCAATCTCTTGCCAAATGAGATTAACGGTAATACTTACGTTAAGACCATTATTCCTTCCCACAATCCCCTTCTGCACTGTATTCAGTGCTATATTTACCACAGTGCAGCATTACAGATGCATCACATTCTTCTGTCTAGATGCTCTTTCAAAGCACTTTTAAAAATGTATTGTACATTTATTGTGAGCCTTATCATGAAGAAAAACACCATATTGTGACAGTGTTGAAAGTATAAGACATTTTATTCTATGTAGCATAACGGAGTTTATGAAGAGAAAAATGTTGCTTTACATAATAAACAAAACAAAGCTGATAAATAAAAATCGAAAAACACATTGTGAGTTGCTTTCCTACTTTTTTTAAAGTCACTTTGACCATTTTATATATACATATTAAGAACTTTTAATGTGCTTTTTTTCTCTTCCAGATAAAAGAAATAAAATGGGGGGATGTCGGGGGCTGGACTGGTCAGGGTGGCTCCCTACTAGGGACAAAAAGGTAGGATAATAAGACTAAAAGCCTAATTTGTAGTTCATAATGTAATAATGTTCGACAGTTCATAGTGTCTTTTGTCATAGTAAAAAAAAAGTGTTTTTCTGAAACATCATTTCTAGAACCCTTCCAGCAAAACATATTGATAAGATTGCAGAACAGATGAGGATTCACAACATCAATGCTTTACTGGTTATTGGAGGATTTGAGGTATGTCATTTTGTACGGATTTACTTTGGAATTATGATTTTCTGTACACATTTATTGCATTGCTGTGTTATACATGTACAGTATTCTTTTATATTATGGCTCTTTTAAAAACGTTTTTTAGAAAATATAACATTTTACATTTATGTACTGTATGTGGTAAATCATGTGAAAAATCGAATCAACTCCTCCGACATTATATATAATTTTTTCAACATTATATAAGTATTTTATAGTTTTTATAATATTGTACAGTATATGTATAGATGCATATATGTAGGCAAGGATCAGATCTAAATTTGCGTTTATTCTGCAATTCTGACAAATAGACTGTTTCTGCGTTAAACTGTAGGAAGTTTTATGACTAAACTACTTACATTTTATCACGAACATGTTATGATACATAATATCTTATAAAAATCATTAAAAGGAAAGCAAATTGTGTGTTTGCAAAAGCAACTTTTGTGATACTCTCGGTCTACTAAAATCTGATGTGAGTGGGTCAGCTTCATATCTCCAGTGTTATGTAAGGGAGAGCGGCCCGTACGTACTGTGTCACACACTCCAGAAACCTCTCCGTCTGTTTACTAACTCATTTCCTTCTAGAGCGATATCACATTTCTGTCATTTCATATTCTTACCGTAACAAATCAACAGACGATAGTCTGAAAGACTAGAAATATCGATGGTGTTCTCTCATTCCCATGTAATATCATGTTCTGTCCATCAGCGTGGGCATGGCTCTCTGCCCCTCTCCCCATTTTATGACTACTTTAAATCTGGTCAGTGACCCATAAGCCCTTGCTCTGACCGCAGGCATATATGGGACTCATGGAGCTGCAAGCAGCTCGCTCTAAACACGAAGAGCTTTGTGTTCCCATGGTGATGGTTCCGGCCACTGTGTCCAACAATATTCCCGGCTCTGACCTGAGCATTGGGGCAGACACTGCCCTCAACGCCATCACGGACGTAAGACGTCACACGCTTGTGCCGAAGTGTGTGTGTTGTTTGTCTGGTGGTGGGCATGTACTGTTCTTTGTCACGAGCACTGTTGTGTGATATAAGACATGCTGAGAAGTCGTGGCTGACGGTGGCCAACCTTCCCACACGGATAAACATAAGGATTGCGTCACCTTTTGTGGAAAATACAACGTTTTTTAACCTTAAATCGTGTATACACATTGCATTACATCTAAAACAAACCATAATATTCGTTTAAGCCGAGTCATATGACCCCTTTAAGTATCTACTATTTAAGGACTACTTGGACTAAATTGGCCGACTTTTTCGTTTATAAAAGTATAAGTGTACTTTAAGGGTAACAGTAGCAAACGGGGTACACAACTAGTTTACAACGTCTGTTTACGGCAACTTCTACAAGTGAAGTAGGTGCACTGACAGTTTACTTAGTTCAATACATGTAGCACGTTTTTTGGTTTATGAAAGTATTCTTTTAGCAAACTGATATGTCAGTGTAATTTTAAGCATATTTCCGAGAAATATATATAAAAGTAGACTCAAAGTATACCTTCTTATCTTTGGCTTACTAATAGTAATCGTGTAGGAAAATCTGTATTTGATGGTGCGAGGTTGGAGGTCACTTCAGCCCGATTGAATCAGTGTGTTTGTTGGGAAAGGCATGTGGTCACACAACACAACCCGGTCCCAGTCTCGCATTTGTCTGTTTATATGCTTGTGTGTGTACGTGTTTGTTCGTATCAAAGGTCTGGTCCAAAACAAAGTCTTTTGAGTCACAAAACAGTGTATCATCAGGTTTAGTATTCAAAATCGCACAATTGTGTCGTGACTTTAATGCTTGCACTGCTAAGCACATTTTGTTGTTGTTGATCTTTGAAGGTTTTATATTTAAATATGGACACCACTTTTCATAGACATCGACTTATATTATAGACATTAAGTTATATTCCTTCAATCTTTCATCATGGTTAATTTCAACGCAACTAACTGCATGTTGTTTTGGGCCTGGCCTGATATCTTGCTGTATTCTACATGGAAATATTGCGGTGTGCTGCTCAGGGTCTGCTTGTGCATTCAGATGGTCTCCGTTTCGGTACATTGTGAAGTCTCAAACTCTCGATCGCCATTCATCTAGTGGAACGCCATGCCCACGTCTCAAGTTGAAGCTTCCTATGAATTAAGACATTTTTCTGACACGATTCACTAAGAAATGAAAGCCAGGTGCCACGTGGCTCCATTTACCCAACTCACCTCACACTCAAACAGTATCTGGAGTTGGGCCTCCATCCTAATGCATGTGCACTGCTGCAGGCCTTTGAGAGTTTACTGCAGCTGGTGGATGCCCGCAGCAGCTATGAGGAGTTCAGTGTGCCCATGTGCATGCTGCCCGCCACCATCAGTAATAATGTAGCCGGCACTGATCTCAGCATTGGAGCCGACACCTCACTCGATGCCATAGTGGAGGTAAGACACCTCACCCGACCCATACCCGAATGCTCAGATGTTACCATGACGATTAGAACAGAGTTAGAAGCACAGTAAAGTTTCTTTAAGGGTGCACTTAGTACTTTGACAGCTCTTGGTCTACTAGACAGCTTTTTCTATGGACAGTAATATAATCTTTCTAAACATATTTTTTAGCAGATGCTTTTATTTTAAGTTGCTTACAAATATTTTTCACACTTTCAAAATACAAAATACGTCATCGTTCCCATCAACCTCTTGCCATTTCAAACCTGTATGACTTGTGTATGACTGCAGAACACAAAAGAAGATGTTTTGAAACAGAAAACCGTTCGTCCCCATTCACTTGCATTGGTTTTGTGTCCCTACAATAGAAGTCAATGGGGCCCAATGGTTTTTGGTTACCAACATTGTTCAAAATATCTTCTTTCGTGTTTTGAAATAGAAAGAAATTCACACAGGTTTGAAATGACAACAGGGTGAGTAAATGATGACAGAATTTTCATTTTGAAGGTGAAGTATTAAGTGCAAACGCTTATTTAAACTATGAATCCATCGCTAAAGATAAAACCAAAAAATCGTCTCCTTACCTTAATCCACTTTGCATTGGTGAGCTTGTAAAAATGAATACATTTTGTATTTTTTATTATAAAAATGTATCTTTTAAGCGATCGGGTATAATTTTGCATGAAATGTCAGTTTGATTTTAACTCACATAGAAGAGACTTGTACCTAAAACCAGCAATAAAGTGAAAAAGTACTTAGTGCACCTATAGGATGAATCTAATGGTTCAGAAAAGTCCTTAACACAAAATGTGTATATTGCTTTATTCAGGCTTTATTGCAGTGTTCATACAAAATTCTGAAATATTGTTCCTGTTTTATTCTACAACTTTAATGTGTTTGATTATTTACCAACGCTCTAGTTTTATTTCCAAGGAAGCACATCTGGGAGGTCATTTTAGACATTTGGACAGAATATACAGTAATTTAGTTTTGCGGTGAAGTCGTTTGAATATCTTAAGAGCTAATAAACTTCTGAGGTGTTACATTATCTGTGCCACTACAGGAACAAATGTAGATGCAGACCTGAAACTATTGTTTCAAGTTTACTATTTTCCCAAGATGCATGGCGAACACAAATCAAAAAGAACTAAAAACAGCTAAACCACATGCATGCTTTTGTTGTTGTGAACTTCCCCTTCGGAAAATCGGACATAAGTTGACAGCTGTGCTTTGAAACAGTATCTGGTTTAACCTGGTAGACCATCAAAGACCAGCTATTATTCTAAAACACAGCTACAACCTCAACCTGGGTTTTCCACCAGCTAAGCTATGTGTGTGTGTGTGTCTTGCACTTGCACTTGCACTTGCACTGTCATGTCTTGTTTTCTTTGTGTAACGTGCCGTATGATTGAGTGTTTGCATGCGTGTGACGGAGAAAGATAGAAGATGTTTTTTTTCCTTAAAGCATTGCAATGTGTGTGCGTGTTAGACGTGTGACCGCATAAAGCAGTCGGCCAGCGGCACCAAGCGGCGCGTGTTCATCATTGAGACGATGGGCGGTTACTGTGGTTACCTAGCGACCGTGGGGGCACTGGCGGCCGGAGCCGATGCAGCCTACATCTATGAAGAACCGTTTGACATCCGTGACCTTCAGGTGGGAGGGGCAAAGACGTTTTTACTTCTTCCATGTTTACTGCAATATATTACTGAATGTAGATTTGTATTATGTCCACTATCTACTAACTATCTACCATGATAACTGGATGCCCTTCACTGCACATCATAAGGTCATGTGAAACAGTTTGAAAAGTGTATTGTCGCATAATGCTTTAAGAAGTTTCTTATAACAGTTTGTATTGGACTTGATGTTGATCATGGGGTCAAAGATCATATCTGCCCCCTTCTGTGAGACACTTGCATTGCAGTCTACTGTCCTTCTCCGTCCTCTGTCCACGCTGCCCTAAACGCACTGAGGAATATTTAGCAGTGTGTGCTATTTAAGTAAGGGGAGAGAGAGGGCGTCTACGTCACGCTGAGTTTTATAAGTGCTCTATTTTTCAGTCTAACGTGGAGCATTTAACTGAGAAGATGAAGACCGGCATCCAGAGGGGTTTAGTGATCAGGTAGGAGCTATAAGTCTTACTCATGCGATGTATCGTGTAGATCTGGTTTGTGGGTTGAAGGTTGAGTGTATGAGTGTTTGTATTAGTGTTTTATTGTGTGTTACGCAGGAATGAGAACTCCAGTGAGAACTACACCACTGACTTCATCTATCAGCTGTACAGCGAAGAGGGCAAAGGAGTGTTTGACTGCAGGAAGAATGTCCTGGGACACATGCAGCAGGTACAACACACAAACCATCTTTTATAACTATAGTATTTTCTGCTCTCACAAGAACCCTACACTTAAAGGAACTTTTCACCCAAAAATAAAGATTCAGTTATCATTTACTCAGATTCCAAATCTGTATAAATGACTTTGTTCTTATGAACACAGAGAGAGATATTTAGAAGAATGCTTGTAACCAAACAGTTCTTGGTTGCTACTGACTACCATATTAGGAAAAATGACAATGGTAGTCAAAAATGCCCCAGAACTGTTTGCTTTCCTACATTTTTCAAAATATCTTCTTTTGTGTTCAACAGAACAAAGACATTTATAAGCAATTTTTCCTTCACATCATTTTAGATTTAACTGACATTTGGTTTTCAGTTTGGAAAGACTGTACAACATACACGCTTACTCTACCAAGCAGTCAGAAATGTAGTTGTGAATTGATAAGAATAGTGTTTAAATATTGTTATTTCCTGTGTATTTTGTCCTGTAGGGCGGCGCTCCTTCCCCCTTTGACAGAAACTTTGGCACTAAAATTTCAGCTAAAGCCATGCAGTGGATCTCCAAGAAGCTTAAAGAGTTTTACAGAGAGGGTAAAAAGAAATTCTTTCTTTTATAAAAAGTTATATATCAGACAAACTTTGTGCAAATGAAAAAAAAAGACAAAGACAAAGTTTGAATAAATAGATATTGTTAACGCTATACAATAACATTTTAAAATTTACAAATGTTTTCTTTGTAAAACATTCTGGTAGTGCTGAAATATTCAGTGTTAACAGTAGATATTTTTAAAGACTTTTAAGGCGGTATTCATAGTTATTTATTATCACGGTGGACTCATTTTATTTTGCTCTGTATTTTGCTTTCCTTGGCTCAGGGGAAGGTAAATTGGCCTTTTTTTTTATAAGACTGTAATTTTGTACAATGTTTGTAGCTTTTTTGGAATTGCTTTAAGAGTGTGTGTCATTTGCGTGTATTGTGTAGGACGTGTGTTTGCGAACACAGAGGATTCAGCGTGTTTGTTGGGAATGAGACGCAGGGCCCTTCTCTTCCAACCTGTGACACAACTCAAGGATGAGACAGATTTTGTGTAAGACCTGACATACACACACAAAAACACACTTCCAAAGTTTCAATACAAATCACAAATAATACTTACTTTTGTTGTAACTTGTGCTTTCTGTATTTTCTTGAACTAGTCAAATGAATATTTAAAGTGAACATAATGCACTTTTAAAGGACTTTAGGATTGCTCTTATGTTAGTCAAGGTTTCTTTCACCATAAACAACTTTTTCGTTTTAGTATGGTTTGCTATAATGCTTTTACCTACATTACATGTTATGAATGGCTAAGCAACAAGTAGGTCACAGTATTACAGTTTAAAATAAAAGTTGCATCTAAAATGTTACATTTGTTGCATTCAAAATGTTGCAAGTCTTACGTTACATGTAATTTATAGCGCAGATTGTAAATATATTGGACTTAAATGCTGAACTCTTAAAATGTTTACATAAAATGTTAAAGATAGGATCCTTGTCAGTGTGAAAGTCAAGACATAACCCATAATTTAAGCCTGACACATTTGCACTGTTTTTTTCAGTCACAGGATCCCAAAGGAACAGTGGTGGCTCAGACTACGGCCACTCATGAAGATACTGGCCAAGTACAAAACCAGTTACGACGTGTCCGACGCTGGCCAGCTGGAACACATCGTCCGTCTGAGAGCTAAAGACAACTCTGCTATTTAAAATGAGCTGTGTGTAAAAACATGTCATTCTGCATTATACGTCTTGAAATGTGTCACCCGTGTTAGCATTCCGCAGCAGATCTATTGACATGATCTTTAACCTTAACAAATAACTATATACATCAGTTCACCATAAAAGCCAAGAAATATACTAGCTATGTTGTGACAAAGTCAGCTTAGTTACTTTAGCCATTAGCTTTTTTCTCCAGGTTATGGGGATTCTATTTTGTGAATAGTCAAAGAGTTACTTATATTATTATTATTAATAGAAATATTGTTCAGAGCTTATCTTTAAATATGGTGAAAATGTCCTGCTTGTTTGCAGTGATGTGCTTCATGCACTTTCCACATGTTGTTATGTCTTGTTAGCACAGGCTGATGTTGCCTTGGTGTAAATGTTTTCCTCCAATTTATTGTGTGTGTGACCAACCAATGATGCATAAACTCCTTTAGAAAGTATTACGTGTGGCTTTATTTGTTAGATCACAGTGGCTCAAAAGTTGCACATGATGCAATTATTAACCTTTTTTGGTAAATACAGTTTAAAAAAAATATTTTAATTAAACATGGTTTCATAAATTCTATACATTTCATAAATAATCTTTCAGTCAACAACATCACTATCACTGCATTATGACTGCCAACATGCTGTCAACGTAAGATGACTTACTACTAACATATGATTCGGGCAGTTTTAACACTTGAATATATCTAGCAGTATACAGAAATGCAGCAAATCATGATGACATCGGTAAAAAAGGCCAATGAAAATCAGTGTGCGCGTCCGGAGACTTGTAACGGAACAGGGATTTGTGCGTAATGCAGGAACATGTGCGTGTTTTATCCCAGTAACATCTGTGAGAAACTATTTTACCACCCAGGATGGATCTTTTCTGATGCTTTCATTTTCTGGACCTAGAATCGCCACACCATGTGTCTGCTGGCCAACACCTAGAAACCTGACAAAAGAAAACACATAAATGGTACATAACATGCAAATCACCAAATCATTAACACTATTAAATGAATGTATAGTTTCTTTACCTGCCAGCGACATCGATTAGGTTTTTATCCGTCACGGCAAACAGTCTCTCTCTATATGTTTGTTTCATTTCATCCGTAATACCACTTAGAAATCTCCCCAAACCTGCAGCACAATGATGAAATACTCGTGAACTTGGTCTTTGAAATGGTCTCTTAATTTTTGGGCGATAACAAATTGCAATATTAGATTTGCAATATTAAAATATTAAGTGTAAGCTTCATTTCCGGACCTTTATCTGAGGGTGCGACGGGTGCATCAACAGCAGAGAACACCGAAAGTTTCGCCTCATCCACATCCTGCTGTGTGAACTTCCCCGCTCGTGCCCACTCGACACCGCCACGGAAAGCTGATAATGTCTGTGTGGAGTTTGGATCTCTGGGAGATGGTAATGACATCCAGACAAACAACGATTAACTTAAACGTTCACGTTACATTAACCAAAGCAAATCTCACAAAAGTCTAAAAAAAGATTGAATTTGAACTTGGATGCATTTGCCATACCTATATGAATAAAAGGAGAACAGGCCACCAGATCCCTGTCTGACTCCGCCTCCATAGGCTCCACCCTTTTCTCTGATCTCTCCATGCAAGAACTTAGCGGTCATCATCCTTGCTAGAATACACAGACTGAGACACGTGACACTGTAAGGCAAACCTCCGTCTACACAGTTGTGTGTTTGTGTGAGTTCAGCATACTCAAAATCCACGAATGTCTTTTATTAAATTGGTTTACGTATTTAAGACAAGCTTATAGATTAATTTAAAAATAAAAGTCCCTGAAATTACTTTTTGCTAAGCCTACCCTCTGCATATCTGTCATTAAAATCATTGAGTAACAACATATTACCATGTTTACCAGAGGATGCATGTTTTGGCTATCATCCCCAAAATGAACAAATTTAACATCCGTACGAACATCAAACTGGATTTGCTTCTCAGTAAAAGAAGCAGGGCTTAGCTGAACTGTATAACTCGGCATGTGTGGATGTCTCACCTGGCGAAATCATTGTGTGTGAACGGCACAGTGCGTACACACTCGCCGACAAAGTTCACAGGAAAAGGAAGCTGAAAATAGGTCTTCATCTGACAAGGTTTAAAATGAGGCTCCTGGAAAGTGAGAGACAGTTTAAATAGGATAATGTTGTGTTTTTTAATTGACAAGTACACATACAACACACATAAATAAAAAGTGATATATATATAAATATACTGATTTAGTCCTGCATATACTGTACATACATAAATGCATGAGGTATATGTAAAACGTGTCAAGTCGTATGTGCTTACTGAGATGAGTTTACGACTTCCAGCTGACCGAGTTTGTGGATCCAGTGGCCTCTATGGACAAAAACAAAGATGGTAAACCATCAAAAACATTTGCCACAATAAAAGCAATACAAGCAGAAATAAAAAGATGATGTAATTGATTATGAACTGCTTAAAGTCCCCATGAACCGGAAGTTTCAATCATTTTTACTTCTGTATTTTGATGCATTTCCGAATAAAATGGAATTTCTAATGAGAAAAATTGTGGGCGTGGCTTTCGTCTTTCTCTGCGATTTATAACAGCTTCAGTTTCAATTTACAATTGAACTAGCAGCAGACTGACAGTTAAAGGGGAGGAGTCAAGCCGTCTCACATACGTCATTTGAGAAGGATATTCATTTTTCATATGGAAGTGCATTTTTAGATTTATAGTAAAGATTATGAAACCACACACATTTTTAAAAGAGAATGACCCACATTGATAACTATTTACAATAAACGCTGCAATATTTCAAGAGAAAATAGGCAATGAATTTATTATTTCACTGATTTAAAACCATCAAGAACATTTGCCACAATAAATCAATGCAATCCGTGATAAATAAAAGATGATGTCATTGTTTATGAACTGCTTAAGTGTTGTTCTCACCTCAACAACGCTCGGTCTGACAGGTTTGCGCTCTTTCCTGTTGCCTGATATATTACTGATAAATTTTTCCATTTCATTGGCAGCATCAGACATTTTCTGCGGTGTGGCGTTCACTGCACATCTGGAATGTGACATTGTGATGCATCACATTTGAAAGGTGAGAAATCAACAGCTGTGTTTGGAATACAATACTGGAGCACTGCTTTCAGCATAATAAACATAGTACTGCTTGTTCTGTTTATTGCTGTTCTTACTGTTGTTTACCTCGTGTTTTCCAGATTGAACAAGTGTCTCTTTATCCTGGGAAGTTTCCTCAAAACTGATGTCAGATCAGTCATCTCGGCTATTCGCTTCATAAACTTCACCTGAAAATAAAACTTCAGTCATTTACATTCTTCTTAAGTCCTCAATGACTGAAGAACATCAGCACCGTCTTAACACTTGCCTGGTCCATCCCACCAAGGTCTCCTGCAGGTCGGCTGTGGGCGTGAGGGATCGAGCAGCACGTGTCATCGCATACATGTGACCGGAGTACGATATCCCATTGGCTAGCTCTTGAGCTGACATCATGACCAGCACACGCAGACGCTCCTCATCAGCAAAATTGGGGCTGGAGATGTAAAATGCAATTGTCACTAGGTGTTTTGCATGATGTCACTTTGCTTGTAAGTTTATTTAAGGAATAGCTCCACAATGTCAATAATCATCATTTATTCCCCTATTTGCAGTTATTTTAGTTTTATTAATGTTTTGAAATTGCTTATTTTAATAATTTTTATATTACATTTTTTTTAAATTGTTAGTTTATATTATAAATATATATATAATTAATTGTATTCTAAATTTTTGGAATTTTGTTATGGTTTTGTCATTTTATTGTTGATTTGTAATATTGCTATTAAGGATTAATTTATTTTTATTTTCATTTAATTCCAGTTCATGATTTTAGTTTTCTCAACTCAATTTATTTCATAAAAATAAATTCATAAATGTATTTTTGAGCTTAGTTTTTTAAATAATATGTACGCCTAATTTACTTTTTTTTAAGAAATGTTTTAATTATTTTTGTTTTAGTTAATGATAATATGGCTGCCCATTCGCTAGTGAATGACAGCCTCATTCACCTTCTATTTTAAATGGATAGAAAAAGGCAACAACATAAAAAAAATTTGATTCAAATATTAAGATTTGGAAAGACAAAAGTTCCTGTGAACGAACCTGTTAAATATGTCACTCCACAGCTGAAACATGTCGGGTAAATTTCTTTCCAGGCAAGAAGAAGAAAGTACGATACCCTAATACAACAAATAAACACACGTTTATATAAAAAGACAGCCAAGCTTCAACAAACATGTTTTTGCACATGCAGGCCTGATGTAAATCCACACGAGTGATGACTGACAGATACCTGCTCGTACAGATCGAGGTCATCACTGTCTGGTATGACCTGTGGAGAGACAGACATGCCTCCGGTCTTCAGTTCAATACGCTGAGCCTGCTGACGATAATCCAGCCCACCGCTGCCCAACCTGGAATTAAATAAGAGTATATTTCTGCACAGTCGCACTTCGTTCCTTTTATATTTAACAGAAGTTCATTTTAAATAAATGAATGTCCTACATCAATACATCCGACTATATCGTAAGCAGAGTTTCATACTTGGTGATGACGCTGCAGAACAAGGGCACGAAGATCTTCAGGTCTTCAGGGAGGGAGTTGAGGTTACACACAGCTCTGAAATACACCATGCCATTGGTGGGCTGCTCGCAGTACTGCACAGGCACACCGCCTTCACGAAGACAACGGAGAGATGCTATTGGCTGTGCTTTAAGTATCTATTTTCACCACTGTTCTACTTTTACTGTATGTGCGCTTTTACCTACGGTACCCTGCTGTACAGGTGTGTAGGGAATGATCGGCTCAATGTCGGACACCTTCAACGCAGGGAGACAAGAGGCATCCTGAGCTGTGTTCTGAGCATCCAACAGCTGTAAACCTAAAACAAAGATAACAACACAAAAAAATCAACATCTGTGAACTGTAATAAAACAACCTCTCAGCTGCTTTCTGCACCTTTCTCATAGATGTCTTTGAGGTCCACATCTGTGAGGTTTTGAATCTTTTGCTGTAGTTTGTGTTCTTCAGCTTCGGCCTGTTTGTCCAGGTACTTCGCATCAGGACTCATGGAAAGGGTCAGTCGATGGGCGTTTTCCTGAAACACACACAAGCGCAGATGCGCATTTTAATGTAGCCACACAAACCATTGTAGAGAGAAACTGGGTCTCAATATTCATCTGTAGCATTTATAATACCATTTCGTTTTTATTGAGTGAATGAAAGAAAACCTTGAAGTACTGCTGGACTTTGTCCTGTAGGAAGCGAGGGTTGTCCTTCAGACACTGTCGGAAGCGGGACACATTTTCACTGATCTTAAGGAGTTCCACCGGATCACCGTCATGATTCCAAGAAGATGCAACATACTGACAGAGAGAGAGAGATTTTTACAATGTCAATATTTCGGTCTCATTATTTCCTGAAGTCTTCACAAGTGTGTGTACTCACTGAAGCGAGAGCCAAGCCGAAGCTGGTGGACTGATGTTTTATCTGAATCTCAATCTTATGTAGCAGAGCTTCAACCTGCTCCTCTTTAAAACCGGTTCTGAAACCATTTGCATTCACACACGTAAATAACTCAGGTTTTCACAAACTAGCCCAGATATTTGCTTACAAATGATTCTAATCGAATAACATTTCCAGTGAATACTCACGTAACGATGTCATCGATGGTTTGGGCAATGATGCGTTTGACTCTGTCAGTGTCGGCCTCTGCCATGCCCTGAAGACCAATGGTGAAAGATGCTTGTCTGGTGCTGCTATCAAACCTGTTATAAATCACACTTTTTTTAACAGTCCCTTCTCACGATGATGATGATGATGATAGACGTAGAAACACAAAGATATTACAGATGATTTCACAACGACAACATCAATCTATCCAAGCTGATCAGACAAAAAACAGATTTGGTCTGCTGTCCTACCCTATGGAGGAAGAGAAGTCAGAACCGATTTTGGGCTCGATCAGGGCTTTGTAGAATGGAGAGTTTGGACCAGAGATCATCAAAGAGGAGAGAAGGTTCAGGGTAAACGTCTCAAACGTGTTGGTAATGCTGAACACACAGAGACAAAAACAAATGTGAAGAGCGGTTAAGTAGGGCTCTTCTCTTCTCACATAGTTAACACCATTTTATTACAACATTTCTATTTACTTAAAATGTATTTTATGTTATCTCACTTATTTAAGTTTACATTTTTGTTTTCCATGTTAATGTTTATATTGTATACGGTTATACATTTATGTTTCTAAAATGGATGAATAATGAACAAAAACCTGCCACTAAGAGCCTAGAACTTCTTTAATGCTGTTTAACAGAACAGTCTCACAGAAGTGAGTGCACCCCTCACATTTTTGTAAATATTTTATTATTTCTTTTCATGCGACAACACTGAAGAAATGACACTTTGCTACTATATAAAGTAGTGAGTGTACAGCAGTATAAATTTGCTGTCCCGTCAAAATAACTCAACACACAGCCATTAATGTCTAAAACGCTGGCAACTAAGTGAAAATGTCTAAATTTGGCCCAAAGTGTCAATATTTTGTGTGGCCACTGTTATTTTCAAGCACTGCCTTAACCCTCTTGGGCATGGAGCAGAGCTTCACAGGTTGCCACTGGAGTCCTCGTCCACTCCCCCATGACGACATCACAGAGCTGGTGGATGTTAGAGACCTTGCGCTCCTCCACCTTCCGTTTGAGGATGTCCCACAGATGCTCAATAGGGTTTAGGTCTGGAGACATGTTTGGCCAGTCCATCACCCTCAGCTTCTTTTGGGGTCGTTATCATGTTGGAATACTACCCTGCGGTCCAGTCACAGAAGGGAAGGGATCATGCTCTGCTTCAGTATGTCACAGTACATGTTGGCATGCATGGTTCCCTCAATGAACTGTAGGTCCCCAGTGCCGGCAGCACTCATGCAGCCCCAGACCATGTCACTCCAACCACCATGCTTGACTGTAGGCAAGACACACTTGTCTTCGTACTCCTCACCTGGTTGCCGCCACACACGCTTGACACCATCTGAAGCAAATACGTGTATCTTGGTCTCATCAGACCACAGGACATGGTTCCAGTAATCCATGTCCTTAGTATGCGAGTCTTCAGAAAAATGTTTGCGGGCTTTCTTGTGCATCATCTTTAGAAAAGGGCTTATTCTGAGAACAGCCATGCAGACCAATTTGATGCAGTGTGCGGCGTATGGTCTGATCACTGACAGGTTGACCCCCCACCCCTTCAACCTCTGCAGCAATGCTGGCAGCACTCATACGTCTATAACCCAAAGACAACCTCTGGATGTGACGCTGAGCACGTGCACTCAACTTCTTTGGTCGACCACAGCTCAGTTTCAGGCTCTTGGCAATCTCCTTATAGGCAAGACCATCTTTATGTAGAGCAACAAATCTTTGTTAAAAGATTATATTGAATATATATGAATATTTTCAAAAGTTCTTTGCCATGAGGTGCCATGTTGAACTTCTAGTGACCACTATGAGAGAGTGAGAGCGATAACACCAAATGTAACACACCTGCTCCCCATTCACACCTGAAACCTTGTAGCACTAAAGAATCACATGACACCGGGGAGGGAAATTGGCCAATTGGGCCAAATGTGGACATTTTGGTCTACTCATGATGGCGCCACGTATAGCAGCCACGGCGCTGAGCTCCGCAATCCTTCTTCTGTTTTTGTTGGTTTGTTCTGTGTTTTGTCATTCGAACTCCATTACAGACGAACTCCTTAACATTAAACAACACATACCAGACAATATTTTTCAGTTCTTTGATTATTTGGATGTTTTATGGACATTCTAGTCGGAGGTACAGCGCTGCTGTACAAACGCAGAAGAGGGAAGCGCGCTGGTCCGCTGGCAAAGCTACCTGAGCGCGGCTTTCGAACAGCGCTCCCAAGCATTCATCTTGCGAATGTCCGTTCTCTTCCTAACAAAACGGATGAACTACTTCTCATCACCTGCATCAACAAGGACATTTCGAAACTCTGCTGCATTATGCTTCACTGAGACCTGGCTAAGTGAAGCCATTCCGGACAACGCGCTTTACCTGCGGGGGTTCCAGCTGCTCAGGACGGATCGCATTGTGGAGTTAACGGGGAAAACGAGAGGCGGTGGATTGTGTTTCAAGTTGGTGTTCAGATGTAACAACGCTGAAAACGGTATGTTGTCCTAACTTAGAGGCACTTTTCATAAACTGTAAACCTTTCTACTCGCCGCAGGAGTTTTCCTCTTTCATCCTCGCAAATGTGTACATTCCTCCAGACGCGTACATGAGCGCAGCGCTTCAACAACTGGCCGAACACATAACAGAACTTGAGCAAACGTATCCAGACTCTGTTTTAATCATCCTCGGCGATTTTAACAAAGCAAGTCTCTCCCGTGAACTTCCAAAATACAAACAGCACATTACATGTCCCACCAGACCTCATAAAATCTTGTATAACCAGGCCAGGACTAGTGGACCAGTGGCTGAAAAGACTAGGCTGAAAAGCTGGAAAACCAGTTTTCAGCCAACGAACCGGCATCAGTATGGACAGGTCTGAAGTACAAGACACCACCCCCACAGTCTGTGGAGAATCAACAACTGGCTGACGATCTGAATGTGTTTTACTGCCGATTTGAAAAGACCAGACCAGACTCACACTCCACACCCACTCTGATCTGCACTTCACACATTCACCCACCTCCCGTACTACCCCCCTTCCTGCTTTCCCCACCATTCTACCTGCACTTAAGGTATGCGTAGAGGATGTGAACCGGGTCTTCGAGAAGCAGAAGACCAAGAAAGCTCCAGGCCCAGACGGTGTTTCACCTGCCCGTTTAAAAGTCTGTGCTGACCAACTGTCCCCCATCTTCACACAGATCTTCAACAGATCTCTGGAGCTGTGCGAAGTGCCCCACTGCTTCAAATGCTCCACTATCATTCCGGTCCCCAAAAAATCCAAAATCACCTGACTTAACGACTACAGACCTGTCGCTCTCACGTCTGTGGTTATGAAGTCGTTTGAGAGACTTGTCCTGGCCTAGCTGAAGGACATCACTGGACCATTGCTAGATCCTCTTCAGTTTGCCTACAGAGCAAACAGGTCTGTTGATGATGCAGTCAACATGGGGCTGCATTATGTTCTGCAACACCTTGATAGACCTGGGAATTACGCAAGGATCTTATTTGTGGACTTCAGTTCGGCCTTTAATACCATCATGCCTGACCTTCTCTCAGACAAACTGACCCAGCTCCCTGTGCCCACCCCAATCTGTCAATGGATCACTAACTTCCTAACAGACAGGCAGCAACTAGTGAAGCTTGGGAAACTCACATCCAGGACTCTCACAATCAGCACTGGTGTCCCTCAGGGATGGGTGCTCTCCCCACTGCATACAAATGATTGCACTGCAAAAGACTCCTCTGTCAAGCTCCTGAAATTTGCAGACGACACTACCATCATCGGCCTCATCCACAATGGAGACGAGTCTGCTTACAGACAGGAAGTTGCAGAGCTCACAACAACCTGGTTCTCAACACGCTCAAAACAGTGGAGATGATCGTGGACTTCAGGAGAACCCACCTGCACTCCCCCCACTCACCATCATGAACAACACTGTGGCTGCAGTGGAGTCATTCAGGTTCCTGGGCACCATCTCTCAGGACCTGAAGTGGGACACTCACATAGACTCCATCGCTATAAAAGCCCAGCAGAGGTTGTACTTCCTTCGCTAGCTGAGGAAATTCAACATGCCACAGGAGCTGCTCACACAGTTCTACTCGGCCATCATCGAGTCTGTCCTGTGCCCATCCATAACTGTCTGGTTTGGTTCAGCTACTAAATCAGACATTAAGAGACTACAACGAACAGCCAGGACTGCTGAGAGGATTATTGGTGCCCCTCTGCCCAACCTCCAAGATCTTTACACCTCCAGAGTGAGAAAAAGGGCTAAGAAAATCACTTTGGACCCCACTCACCCAGCTCACTCCCTCTTCCAACTGTTGCCATCTGGCCGGGGCTACAGAGCACCAACCACCAGAACAGCCAGACACAAGAACAGTTTTTTCACGCAGACTATACTCAACCTGAACAATTAAAAGCTCTTACTACACACTGTCCATCACATTGCACACTTGCACATAGCTCTGGAACGGTACATTGTAAGAAACAATAGGTTAAATCTGTAAATAACACATCTGCACACTAATTTAAACAATTATATAAAGGTAGTAGCAGTTTGTAAACAGATTGAAAAACCTTTTCAGAGAAATAAAGGATTATGAAGCTTGCACAGATTTCCATATCTATAATTGTTTGTTTCTACTTACTCTCCGAGCAGATAGCTTATGCAGAGCGAGTTTTGTTTAGTGGGGTCTGGAGCCAGAGAATCCGGGCTGCATGTCACATGAGTCGACCTCTAAACAACAACACAAGTAAAACACGAGTGTGTATGGGCTGATTGTGTCATGTCTGAATGTATTTCACAGGTGTTTCTTTGTGCAACTTACAGGTTTGTCCCAGAGCGCTTGGGGTGGAACTGCTGTGTTGGGTTGCGTTCTTTCAAACTTAGACAGGGCTTCTCTCTCTATCTGCTCCAGATGCTGTTCCAACGGCAAGTCCCCGTACGTAAAGAGCCTGCAAACACACACAGAACACACAACAATAAGCATTGCATAGACTAACTAATATTACATAGGCTTTTATTGTGTCTGTCCAAGCATCAGAGATTGTGAAAGTGTGAGTGGTTATTACCTTGCATTGCTGGGGTGGTAGTGTGTGGCGTGGAACTGTTTGAGCTGTTCCCAGGTCAGATCAGGGATCGCTAGCGGCTCCCCTCCAGAAACAACAGAATATGTGTGATCCGGCAAAAGTTTATTCTGCAGGTGCTGAGCGTACAGACGCTCATTATCTGACTGCACGAACACACAAAACAAACAGGGGGAGGAGTCAGCTTATGACATCAATGAAACTCAAGGGTGAATTCACTAAATTATAAACAAATACATGTTTGAAATGAAGAGACAACTCCGTACAAACACTCCTTTCATTTCATTGAAGACCACACCCTTAAACACCAGACGGCTGGAGGGGTCTGTGGGGGTCTCATGTTCCAGTCTCCAACCCTCCTGCCTGAAAAAACACCCACACAAAAGTTACAAATCAAAATCACGACAATATTTTCTATCTGGTTAACTATTACTTTAAGCGATTTGATTATGTTTCACATTCATGGCGTTTACCAGAAGTCCAGTTCTCTGAGACAGGGGAAGAAAACAGCATCCAGGTAGACAGACAGAAGGTTCTGGAAGTCTTTGGCATTCTGGGTCGAGAACGGATACATTGTGTAATCACTCGCTGCAGAGAAAGATTGATGTAATCAGATGCACAAACACTTTAGAAACACACAGTGAAAAACACAGAGGGACGTACCCGTGAATGCATTCATGAAGGTGGAAAGGGAGCGATTGAGCATTTTAAAGAAAGGATCTCTACACGGGAACCGCTGAGAACCACAAAGAACCGTGTGTTCGAGAATGTGGGGGACACCCGTGCTGTCCATGGGTGTGGTACGAAATTGCACACTATTGAAAATCAAAATAAAATTAAGTTATTGTGAGAGAACAAAGCTTACACTTTCCCACTTGATATGCTTTCTTTTGTCTTTACCTGAAGAGATTGTTGGAATCATCCCTGGCTGCATGTAGATATTGAGCTCCAGTAGAATCATGAGTGAGTTTAACTGCTGTCAGGAACAAATCTGGAACTGCAGTTACCTACACAAGAATTAGTATTATTATGATATGCATGTATGTAGCGTTCATCTTTATAATTTACGCATTTTGCTCAGACTTAAGTGCATTCGAGCTATACATATTAATCAGTATGTGTTGCCTGGGATTTGAACCCACAACTTTTGTGCTGCTAACAAAACGAGTTACAGGTACAAGCAAATAAACTAATAAATCAAGCAAAAAAAAAAAGAGCAATTCAGTCCAAAATAAATAGTACAACCAAAATTTAAAAATAAGGAAATTGTCCCATTTAGCAATCATATTATTTAGGATATTTAATTATTCCACCAATACATTTGTAGGTCATTAACCACACTACATTTGCATTTTTTCTATGCTGTTTTCAGCAATATGCTAAATAACTAAAAACTATCATTGATCATCAAATTAAAAAGGTGTGTTTATCATCATCATCATCATAAATTGTACACTTCAACAACTACCTATTAAAAAAATCGATTTGGCAACTCTGTGCGTCTGACAGGTTAAAGGTCGGGTAACCTTTTAAACTCTAGTGTGTATTTCCGCGTTTTGTTTAATCTTCTCTTTACCTCTGTCACAGAAAATCCGTGGATCTTCTCTCCCACTGTGTACTGCAGTGCTCTCTCGACAGCAGAGCTTCCTCTCGACCTCCACGAACCCTGGAAACTACAAACAACTCATTCTTTAGACATTTCACCGATCTAGGCCGCGTTTCCCGAAACCTTCTTACGCTATGTCGTTCTTAAGTTATACCTTCAGCTTTATCTTATCGTTAATATGTGTTTCCCGAAACGATCTTAGTTAGGTATACCTTCTGTAAGTCATACGTTCGGAAGGTTGGTCTGGAGCGCTCTTGGCTACCTTATCACTGTTAACAGTTCACCCGCGTGTGGCCACTGTGAAAAAAGCTCTTACATCGCAGTCTATACAAATAAAATTCTAAAGTAAAAAATACCAGTATATTGACATGTTTTCATGCAAGGAATATAATTGTCTTTACATTGACGGTTGTTAGCTTTTAAATTATTTTATCTGTGCATCAGCTGGCAACCTAAAGAATTTTGAGTATATTTAAAGAGAAAGACTGTGGTATAAAGTTTAGTCAAACTGCGATACAGCAAATGTTTTGCCTAAATCAAGACTAAATCAAAGACGGAGCATTTTAGTGCATTGAAAACCTGGCAACAATTTATGCTGCAATTATAATTATAGAAAGCCTTTGGTAATGTGTTCCGCGTTCTGTGCTTTTATTGAGTAAATAATGACACTTTAGCAACATAAAGTCATATAAATAATATGGTATAATCAAAGGCAGGCTATCTTATGGAACACCGTTCAAATAAAAAATAGGGTAACAACACACACTCACTCCCTTTACTTTTTATTTTTCTTCTCATAAATGAATGAGTTTAATTTCAATATCCAAATACCTTATTGTATGGCCCCTTCCCTTGTCCCCTTGATATTGTAAGCGCGATTAATAATGTTGATTATATTTTAATGTTTTAATAAACCAGGCTGTAAATGACAGATCCAGTGTCCAAGCACAGTAAACGTGTGAACTATCGTAACTGTTAGTTGCTGGAATAAACTTTTAATGCACCGCAACAGCAAGCGGCTTTGCGTGACCGTCCGACCCAAAGTTTGAGAACCTTTGATATAAATGACCATACTGCCAGTTAGTGTAGCGGGTTGATACATTTGGGCATGAGATGTCGGGTTCGGACACTCATTTCACAATTAAACAATATCCATGGATGGATTTAGTTTGCAGTTTGGTTTATTTTAATCCAATGAGTCCTAATAGATGCAACTTTTACGATATCCATTAATTCAGCACCGTCGCCATGGACAGCACCTGGGCCGTAGGAAAGTAACCCCGCAAGGTAAAGTTCGGGGAACACCCCTAGAAAAGTTCCACTTGAGTTAAGGTGAAGTTACCTTTACAGTCTTCGTAGCGCGCTAAGAGACGTTATCGGGAAGCGCAGCCTGATCACCTGACGCGTGACTGAGCCTTTCGGACAGGATTACATCAGACACACGACAAACACCCAAAGACGTATTACAAGAATTACATTGTGAATAACAGCTACTTCGTTTTGTGAAATATTTCAATACCAAGTACTTTATAATTTTACATTTGTTTATAGGATTTATTTTTCTCTATACCGTTTCTTGCGTTTGTACTGTCTGTGACAAGTTTGGTTTAGTACTTTACAACAATGCAAAACTATAGAAATGATTTTAACGGAATCAATATAATAACGGTCGAAATCAGATCAAGCATGTGTCTGAAGTTTAACTGCAGTCACACAGAGATGCTGCGATTAAAATATGACTCACCTCAAATTTGTGAGTTTTCTGACGATTGTCCTACTTTGCCGAAACATTGTAAATACTGTGACCAAACGTCTCTGACAGTCGCTTCTATTGTCGTTCTGATTTAAACGTAAAAACTAATTATAGGAGTGTTTGTAGAATCATAACTGTCTCATAATTGCTGCTCTGCCCTTCGGTGCCCCATGCTGTACATAGCGCATGCGCATTGAACGCGACACTAGCCGCAACAACGATACATTTCATTGGCTGCGACAATACAAGAGCTTCTTTGATTGGTTATTACAAAGTCAAGCTAGGGACATAATAAAAGCATGACACAAATATTCATTAAAATCATAACTGAATTAACTGTAAAATAGAACTCGTAAATGAGCCGTTTAAATTATAAATACAAATGAATAATAAATAGAATTAACACAATTTTGAAGATGACGCCAACACTAACAAGCTGATCGCTGGTAGCTTTAGTTTATATTTTGGCATGTTACAAGGCGCTTCCTTAAATGACCGACAGATGTCAGTAGATCATAATAAAGTTCTAATCATTTGCCTACAAGAGTCGAAACAATTTGGACAAAAATAAAAAACGAGAAACATTGACAATTGTTCAAAACACAGACACAAACAAAAGTCATGTCAAACAAAGGCTCTGATATAAACTTTAAGTAAAGAAATTTAAATAACTGATAATGTAAACGGTAATTTTAAAGTTTAATTCAATATATGAATGAAACAATATTGTGACCTTTATGTCATGCTTTCCTACTTTTTGTCAGTTTGATTAGGCTATAGGACAAAAATAGTGCTCAATCCATACCAACCAAGGAAATAAATTAAATAACACTTTCTGTTGTTTTATAAATGAGACCATGAACAGTTTGTGTGAGCGTAGGTCATGTACTGCTGCTATAGATTTATGTAGAAGTCAGAAAAACATTTATGTAAACTTAAAGCACACACAATATTTATTTGTGGCAATGTCAAACAAAGCGTGTCATATTTTTGTACATATTTTTGTCCTGGGATCTTTTTGTTATTGATGAGGCATAACACTTCAGTTTTATTTTCAATCAATTTTTGAATTATGTGTATTTTTAAGACATAAAAACAATAGAGAGCACAAACAAAATCATTTTAAGTATTTATAAACATTCTTACATCAGGGTCGTTTAAAAGTTGATCAACTAGCAAACGTTAAAGACTGTAAAATTGTAATAAAAAAAAAACACAAGAATGACAGTTAAATGAGAGGTTTTTTTCAGATTTTCATCAATTACAAAATGTTTACCTAGTTCCCTCAATTTCTTTAAAAAAATAAATATTTTCAGGCACTTAGAATCTCTCTTAAAATACAGTAAACATTATATATATATATATATAAAATAAATGCTGAACTTTAATGCGCCAAGATGATTTTTTATAATGACAGTTTTTGGCATCAAAACCAGTTTTAGGCCCCAATACAGTCAGTATCAATACAACAAGTAATATCGGCATGCTTTTGCTGACAATAATGTACTCTTATAAAACCATATGTACACATCTGCTCAGAATAACATTTATCTGCGTGGTAAAGCAGAGTGTTTCTTTAGCCTTTAAAGTTCATTCAAATGTAAACTAATAAAAAATGGTCTGTTTAATTTTTATTAATGTCATTTTATATATGCTTTAACTCTAGTTGTGTAAAGACAAACTAAAATCTGTACTGGAATAAAACGCTGGTTTAGGAAATGCAATTTCTTTATAGCTTAGAACCAAGCGTTGGATTCATAAACTGAGTTTCAATAATACATTAATTAATACATTGTGCTGGCGATTTAAGGTGGTTATACAAGCTAATACTAAAATTTGCACAAAATGTTTATAATTTTAAATGCATTAAACACTGCTTTAACAAGACAAAGTCAGCATAGTAAAATCTCAGTATCCAAATTTGCAAAAACAAAGTAAGATCTGATATCAGTAAAAGAGTGCAATATTCGCAACAACTTTGTTCTCATTTTAGAGTTAACTATTAAACACACGCACACATTATTGGATTTAAAGGTATAGTTCACCCAAAAATAAAATGTTTGTCGTCATTTACCCATCGTCACGTCATTACAAACCTATATTATGTTTTTTTCTTCTGCAGAACATTAATAAGCAAACAAAAATTGGCCCCCAGTGACTTTCATTTTATGGACACAAAACCACTTTTTTCTCAAAATATTTTAAACTGTTAAGTCATACAAGTTTTGAATGCCATGAGGGTGAATACATGATGACAGAGGTATTATTATGGGGCGAACTATCCCTATAATACTAGCATATAGTAGCGTGTACCACCTAACATGTCTTCACAAATCAGTTTCTGCTTTTTGTGAGGACAAAACTTAGTCAAATGTTTACATACACAACCAGCTAGACAAATGTATGGAACTAGCTATCAGTCTCTACACACAAACACACACACACACACACACACACACACAGGCATTCTATTCATTCTTGTGCGCTGATTCATTCCAATTGTATCGCCTTTTTGGGCCTTGACTCTCTGACACAGAAACAGCTCGACTCCATCTACCCTGAAGCTCGAACACTTGTTTCATTCTCTTCGTCTCTGAATCTCATTCACATGTGTCGTTTCACGTGCAGGGCCAGGTGATCAGAACGGGAGAAACATCTGCATAGAGAAAGACATAGTAAACATTATGTACAGTACAGCAACTCAACGAAACTCTATTTGGTCACATGATCTAATGGTCACCTGTCACAGTGGCTGCATTTGAAGGGTTTCGCTCCTGTGTGTTTTCTGAAGTGCCTCGTCAGTTCGTCGCTCCGAGCAAAGCGCCACTCGCAGCCGTTCCATGAACATCTGTACGGCTTCTCACCTGCAAATACCAAACACACACAGACACACACCATTACACTCATTATTCAGTGCTGTCGGTCCTAATTCCACATAATGCCATACATAAAGCAAATATTTGATGTTGCATTTTTCATGTCTGCTTATGCCAAAAATCTGATTTAGTATGTTTACTTAAACAGGCGTTCTACATTCAAACTAAAGTGAACAGTGTCAGAAAAAAAGGCACACGCAGAAACATGCAGAAAGTGTTGCTAATCTGTGTTCCTGGACTACAATAACACCACAAATGATGAGCTTTTCAGGAATGCAAAGAGTCAGCAAACCACACGTACTTGCTTATCAAACAGAAAAGGTCGAAAGTGGTCAACTCAAATTTTCAAACAATGAGCGTGATGCCACAGCCGCAGCACGTGTGAATGAATGCATACTGCTAGATTTGTGTGCACTTGTGTAATGAAACTGAAAAGAGAGGAAATGTTTCACTTCTGCCAGTCCGTTAACCTCAGTGAAGGTTATATGAGGCGCTTTATAAAAGTGCTTAGAAGGGTTTTTTTTGTGTCACGTGCAACACTGTTTATTTGTTTGTGTTGACTTCAACCACTGTCCAAACTGTTATGGCAACAGTTAGTCAAAATACAGGCGTACACAAACAGCTTACCGGTATGTGTGCGTTGATGTGCTTTCAAGTGGGAGCTCTTGGTGTACACCTTCCTGCAACCGTTGAAGCAACATCGATGAGTTCTCCTTCGTCCTTCAGGTGACTCCTCACCTTTGAGCTCCTCTTCCCTCCCCACATCTTCCCGCAGCTCTGCGGCAGGTATAACGGAGAGTGATGCTATGTCCATGACCTCTTTGGCTGACAGAGGAGAGCAAGGCGGTGTTGGGGGCGTGTTTGTGACCGCATATTCCTGCTCAGATACGCTGGGGCCCGGTGGTCGTGTACATACATCAGCAGATGGAGTTTTCTGGTGGCTGCTGGTGAAACATTCTTTAAGATCTGGGTGCGGAGGGGTCTTGCAGACCCCGTCCTGTTTGGAAACCGAACCTCTTTGGGGGGGCGTGTTTGCTCCAGCTGTCCCGCAGCATCGCAGTAACTGATTCCACAAATTGTCAGACTCGCACGCTGATCTGAGGTCTGCCGCAGAGACGTAGGGCTCGTTCTGAAGATAGCGTTCAAGCTCAAGACATGTCTGAGAAGAGAGCAACCAGTTACAGAGACAATTAACCTCAAAATAAAAATTATCATTATACGCATCATTATACTGTTAAAGCGGCCCTGCAATAGTGTTTCATGCATTCTGACTTCTTAACAATGTTAAACTTCCTGTCTTCTCATGCTTAACATGGTCAACACGTCAAAAAACGAGTTAGGCGCATTACGTAGTATTTCTGTGCTCGATACACTACACTCCCCCAGCAATTGTACAGGTTTCAGAAAGTTTTTTTCGAACGTATAAAACTGTTTCGTAACAATTGTTTCTTAGTCCCTTATTGGACGATTCTCCCGGAAAAGCACGCGGCTGCAAGGAGAGCAGGAGATTTGCGAAGTTCAGCTGTTGTTCACTACATTTGGGTGATGAATGTTATATAAACTGTGGATATAACGCTGGATTTGGAGATCGTTTGAAAAGTGATATATGGGGCCGTCCCAGCGCTAAAAGATGCCAGACATGAACCGCATGCGGTGAGTGAAACTGATGTCTGCCCCCGCACGCGCCGTATGTTTTTGGAAACAATCGTAAAGCTGTATCTATCTTTTATAAATGTGATCAAACTTAATACTCTTCGAAGATACGAAGTATGCAATACTACTCTATAGATACTCAAGATTAATATGAGATTGTCAGAAACCCTGTGTGTTAGGGCCGCTTTAAGATATGCTTGTGTTTTAGCAAAATGGCAATGCAATTAAGCTTGTTTTTACATCAGTGAGTGCAGTAAATGTAACTATCTTTGTAAAAACCACTTAATCGACAGGTCTTCACTAATACAGATTTGAAGAGCTGTGTGGTTGAATGTTTTGGCAATTTAAAGATTTTCACAAAGCCAACAAACCTCAAACCCTAAATTTAGGTAGGTAGAATTTGACATGCCATTATTAATTTAATAATAATAAAAAATTAAAAGTTTAGTGTACATAACTTGTGACATGCGCAGTACATGTGCACCTGTCAACTTATCCAAACACCGCATAGAGACACGAGGGAATCATAAATAAAATGCCACGTAAGGTTAAATAAAAGAAAAGAAAATTAATCCAAAGAGAAACAGGATTTCCCACCATGTAAACTAAAATCGTACTCTATACAAAATAAAAGTGACTTAAAGTGAGGAAGAAGCATTATTATTTGTTCTTTCTTTTAAAGACTTTAAAGTTTGTAACGTTATACGGTAACGTTATATGAAGCTTTATAAACTCAACTCAACTTTATTTATATAGCTATTTTTACAATTTCCATTAAAGGCAGGTTGTTTACGTTACCTGCTGCCAATACTCTTCTAAAGATGGTAATGCAGACAGGTATCCAGTATCGAGGACTCCCTGCAGCTCCTGAAAAATACTGCACATGGGAATAACATCCATAATCCACCCAGTAGCAGATCTGTCACACCCCGCTGGCAATCGATTACCCGCCGTGCTTCAAGCGAACTCAAGGCGACGGTTTGATATTTGCGCGCCTCGTGAATGATCAACTCAACAGACCGCGCGCACACGCTGAAGACTTCTCATTTTTAAACACACGAAACACATGCACTGACATTCAGTGACCCGCCCACCACAGTACTCGCAAAGTGCCTCTAAAGAAAGTCTACGCACTCGGCAGCCGTATTTGCGACGCCCGGTGCAGATGAAGCGCACGTAAGCCTAAACTCTATCTATTTAAACGGGGGAAGATATGTGTCTTTAAAACCGACGGCTCCGATCACAATAAAACAACGCTTGTCCGATCAAATATTAAGCTTGATATGATCTGTACTACAAATGTTGTTTCTTGAGCTCAAAATGCGCGTGCGTTTACGATATTTAATACACAGCTACGCCCCATAAAACCTTTAACGATTGATGATTGGCTCTTTCACTGGAAGGAGGGACTTGCTTCGCACTTCACTTCATTCGCATTAATTGCATTGCGACGTCTTGTTATGATCTACAGTCTTTGGTGTTTGTTTGTCATTTTGCTTCTCTTTGAGGATTGGTGAGTTGGAGTTGGCGCTATTTCTGTCACGGTATATAAACGTTCAACCTTCTGTACATTTGCGGAAGTGTTTGTGGTACTTCCACGTATTTCAAAACTAGTGGAAAAAACTGTACTAAAAGCACCATAATAATAGAGTGCCATGTTGTGCAGCATAAATGCATAAACGAGTAAATGTGTGAGTGTAAGTGTAAAGAAAAACAAGTTTTAGAAAGGCTAGACCTAATCAGAAATAACTAATGTATTACTATTTTTTTAAACACCATGATACTAATATTTTACATGTGTTGACACGTTCAATGTGTTTGAAAACATTGATTTATTTGTACCAGTTTTTGACCAGTTTTCATTTTCACGCACGCTCACACACACACACAAACACACACTGCCATTAACATACATTGATTTTACAATGCTGAATCTAACTTTCATACATATTATGCTATACTTCCGATTTTTTTCAAAGAAACCAACACATTTCAACACACACATGCACGCACACACACAGGTTTGTTTGAGTATACTAGTGAGGACATTACATAGACTTCCATTGATTTTATATCAGGCTTATGATATATTCTATCCCCTAACCATTAACCTTATAATCACACAAACATGTGCCCTCTATTACATTTAAAGAAATCACTATTTGAGTGAATTATGAGCCTTTTTATTTAGAGAGGACCAATAAAATGTCCTCACAAGTAGGTTCTTCACTGTGGTACTGAGGACATTTGGCCCTCGCAAATATAGCTTAAATACACACAGGCACACACACACGCGCACACACACAGCCATGTCGGTCTGTGTATCATAGCCATTCTTTTCTTTTCAATTGTAAATGAATCGTGCATACACATTTACTTGCACTAACATGCACATTGAACACAGAGTGTGTCCTGTAGCGGCGATGACTCATATTTTCGTTGTGATAACACTCGATCATGCTGCATGCATGTGTTTCTTGGTCTACTGTATGAGTCATAGTTTACCGCAGGCCCACACAGCCTTTTTCACTCTTTTAGAGATCGTCATTGACCTGAAACCACAAAGATTGTTAATCTAAAACACAGCATCAGTTGCATAGCATAACAACGAGAAAAAACACTACTACAAAAACATAAACCATCCCCACAAATTTACAGATAATGGAAAAAACAACAAATCCAAAAATAAATTGGGGGGGGGATTCTAAATGCACAAACATTGTGAACGTTGTTTTTGGCACACTAGATATAGTAACTGAAAGACTATAGGCTACTTCACATTTCCGCATCAAACACCAAATTCCAACGATTGTTGGGTTTTGATGAATCAGTGTGATAACCCTGTGAGTGTCTGTCAGAGAGATGACGGTTACCTGTATGTTTTCCAGCAGTCTAACAAACAGGTTTTGAAATGTGGCCGTTTGCCGGGACTGTGTGAACCAGTGTCAAGTATGAATGAAGTCAATTGCTGACTATCTGACAAACAAGTTTGTAGTTTTATTGTAGCATGCTGTTTTCCCATAATCCCCTGCCTCCAAGATTGACAATGCTAATAATAATTTATTGAAGTAAAACAAAAGGACAAGATTGTGCAAGTTTGAATGCTTGGTCAGGGTGTGTGTGTGTTGATATAGTGTATTGTTTTGTTTTTTAAAGCTTGAATGGCTGAAAGGCGATAAACACTGCAAAATGTTTGATATTTTACTTACATACAAATTCATGTACAGAATAATTAATGCAAACAGAAAATAAAATAACTATTTGCAATATATAACAACTTTATAGTTTCAAATATGTTGCGTCATTACACACACGCTGATCAGACATGTTCTCCTTGACAGATTCTTTAATTCTGTTATTATTAGTCATTTTTAGCACAAAAACTATTATAATAAACATCTTGTCTGGACTAGCCATCTAGCAACATTATACAGAACCAGTTTTACTGGATTAAAAGGCCTGACATCTGCAGCGGCAGAAAATGTCGTTTTGGATGTGCATGGCAGTTGTCACAAACAACCTGAAATGACCAAAAATGGTCAAACTTCTCTGTACTGCCCTGTGACGCTACTTCACTCCGTTTTAGCTAGACTTTATGATGGTTGGATTTCTTGGCTTCTTATTGAAATGGAACTACTTCAGATTATTTTCCCAGTCCAAATGCACACATTAATGAAAGAGTTTTTTTATTAAATATATTTGGGAGTTATTCATGAGCTAAATTTATGTCGCTGCCTTAAATCTTTAAGTACAACTTTATCTTGAAAAAATCAATTTTCAATTCAAACTTCAATTTCAAAGTTACAGCAACTCACCACTGGATAAATGTTTAAAGAGTTGAAATAAGAATGTTTTACAGTGTAGATTTGTTTAAGATTGATATCAATGTATAAGAGAAAGTGAATATTTTGGTTGAGGTCATAACACTGCATGCATAAAAAGGACTGGAAAGTGATAAGAGATATGAACTCTTAATGCTCTCATGAAGATGAAGTTGCTGTGACGATTCATACAGAATCTTGTTATGTACCTTTCTGTCAAAAAGGCTTCCATCAGAAGGATACAATTTATATATATATAATTTATGTTCCTCTGAGAATAAATTGTATTTTGAGCAAAACGCATTAAAGGTATGATTTTGATGTGATGTTTATCAATAACAAACCAATAAATCCACTGAACCACAATAAAATAATGTGCATGCATATTTTTACCGGAGATCTTCCAAAATGTTTTTGTTCTATAGCACCCTGCCTTTCAAAACTAGACCATTCTCTTTTTTTCTCAGGAAAGCTCCAACATTACCAAGAATCCGATATACCCACATGCCTTTGACATAAAAGGTTTTCTGCTTCCCCTTACATCCCGAAATTCTTAGAATACACGCCATCTCAGTGTATCATTTTGTACAACTGACCTGTATAGACTCGCCCGCAGGTCTGGGAAATCTCTGGGCTCTTATGTGCTGATAAGTTTACTGAACATTACTGCAGGTGTAACAGGGCTGGGTGTTTACTGGCAAGTGTTTGGATGAAGGCTTGGATCAAAAGTTATAGCGGCTGACAAACAGTTGATAAGATCCATACTTACGTGACTTGCGTGGTCTTTTAAATCTTATTTTTTTTCTTTATACTTATATTTATTAAACTTATACTTATGAGAAGTCCTTAAAACAATGAAGTTTATTTATAGCTTTATCTTACTCTCCCCTTTTCATCTCTCTCCACTGGCTACCGGTTGAAGCCCGTATCAGATTCAAGTCACTAATGCTTGCCTACAGGACTATCACTGGATCTGCACCAGCTTACTTTCACACCCTCCTGCACCCCATCAAGATCCCTGCGTTCAGCAAACCAGCGGCGTCTTGTATTGCCTTCCCATAAGGGGAGTTAATCGTTATCCCGCTCGTTCTCATTCACAACTCCTTCCTGGTGGAACATTCTTCCTTACTCTGTCCGGTCAACCACATCTCTCACAACATTCAAAAAACTACATAAAAACCCATCTCTTCTATGAATACTTGACAGACAAATGAAAAAAAAAAACACTAACCCTTTCTCTTAACAGGTAGTGGTTCTATTGGCACCTACTGTATTATGGCTCCTGTATGACATATCGCTTATTGCTCCCTAAACTCTTTGTAAGTCGCTTTGGATAAAAGCGTCTGCTAAATGACTAAATGTAATGTAAATGTAATGTCTTGGGTCATGTTACCCCCACACATGGAGTAGCCTGTAGTAAAATGTAAAACATACTAGAGTGAGAGAGGGAAAAAAAACCACAGTAAGCTATGGAGGGAACAGCACGTTTTAATTGAAAGGCATAGTAATGACCCTAATGGAACCTAAGAAGTAATGATTGATATGGGTGTATCCTCACTATAATCCTCAAGACATACGCTCTTGGCTATCTGACTGACAGAGGTATTTATATTTATAAAATCTACAACTGACAGCACATAGACCCACCCTGCAAATATAATCTGGTATTTTACAAAGGAAGACATCTAAAACATTTTGGGGGAGGGGTTGGAGGGTTTGGAGGGCAAGGACTGAAGTTGAGAAACCCTGGTAAGCCAATGAAGAACACAGAGAATTGAAGGCTGATAACACACTGGCGCCATCTAGTGAGTCACTTATTTCTAAACCTCTTGTCACTTTGGCAGTGTCACCTGTTTATTAACTTCTGGAAAAAGAGACAAGTTACTGTAGAAACACATCCAAAAGGATTTTTCAAAAAAAAATTGCCAAAGGATTTTTAATATGTTAACAGTTTTAACAAACAAACACCAGTTAATGTTGTTAAAAAAACATAGTTTATAGACAAAAATAAAGCAATAAACTAAAACATTTTGGGGTGGTTTCCCGAACAGGGATTAGTTAAAATATGACTTAGCTAAATTAGGACGTCTAAGTAGATTTTTACAGACATGCCTTACAAAACTACATTACCTGCGTGCATTTTGAGTTAAAACCATGGCACTGATGTATTTGAAGATGTTTCAGTGCAAGCAGTTTTCAAATTTCGAAGGTCTAACATTTACTTTAGTCTAGGACTAAAAGTCTCTCTATCTCTCTCAAATTAACTACATGATTCGATGAATTTTCATAAAAAATCATGGCTTCATGGTACTCTAAAAAATCAAGTCAGTGTTTGACATCTACATTAAGTAGTTGTTTGGGGTTTAAAAGGCACTTTTTAATACTCTTTATTTTACTTGATACAATTCCCAAACAACAAATCTATCATATTCTTTTGAACTATCCAATCCCATTGCCTCATATGTGACAGATTTGTCAAATCACAGCATTGCAACACCTCACTTCCCTATAAAAGTGCTGCATTGATAGCAGTCCACACATTATCGCTGTACATGAAAAGGACCAGACCACTAGAAACTGCTACCAAGAATTAGGTACGTGTGCTTTTAAACTTACATTAACAATAACAAGCTCAATATACCAACTTTCATGGTAGGCTAGTTATCAACAGGTTCATCTGGACTCAAATATGAAAACATTACGGATTTTAATTAAATGATCTGTAGATTTAGGTCATGTGAACTATGTTTGCTTGACACCTCAGTTTGACTGTTCAATTAGAATGTGTATCAGAATCATGTATTTGTCAGCTTGAAACTACAACGAAAGATTTTATTCAGCATGTAACCAGGATATTCGTCTATTCAAAAACAGGTATCAGTGTCTCTTTCAGGATACTGAACCCAAGAGCTGTGCAAAGAAAATGGTAACCTCCTAAATATAACCATAATAGCTAAGCATTTAGTGGTTAGATTACTGTTTGATTGATGCATGATTTACTGAAACGTGAAACAAACACATTTTACATGCAGACTTTTCAATGGTTTTTGGCTGTACCAAAGCCTTAACTTTAAACTTAAAATGTGTTATTATGTCTTACATCCCACAGTATAGCTATTGTAAAATGCTGGCTCACGAGATTCTATTGAGTGTCAACCAATTTCTTATTATAACAGCAACTTAATTAAGTAACTTAAGCAAGAGAAAGACTGTAAATTGTAAAGCAAATATACCTGGACTTAAATCCCAACTCCAATTCAGATTTCATAGGGTTTTTAATAATGTTCATGCAGCCACGTTTATGCGATTAAATTTTTTTGCAAATTAAAAAGTTGTTTGTTGATCATACGATTAGCATTCACATGCTTTTTTTCTCTCCCTCATGGCAGAACACAATTGCAAGAATTAATTTCAGGTAAAAGGAAATCACTGAAAATGGGCAAGGGTGTCAGTAAGGAGGATCAGGCTGAGAAGCGGGCTGAGAAAGCTGACCAGGCACGCTATCGAGCTGAGGAAGAACGCTGCAAAGCTGAGCATGAACGACAACAAATCCAGGAACAAGTTCATATTTTACAACAAGAGAAAGAGATGGCGAGAATGAGAGAAGAAGACAAGAGGAAAGTGGCTGAAGCTAATAGGTCTAGAGAACAAGAAGAAAAGATCAGAATTCAAAATAGTTCTTAATTAATATTACTAGTAATACTAAAATCCTTTTTATGCGTGATCAAAACTTTGTTCATGAACTAGAAATATCACATGGCACAGTTAATAATATGCAATGGAAAATAAATTATTCAGAAATTTTACAAATAAAGCCAACATCATGTCTTAAAAATGGTCCTTAGATATTTGACTTCTTTGCTATTTGAACATGAATGTTAACTGGAAAACATCTCCCTTACAGTTTATTCTGTCTTTTAGTCTTTATACACTGCAATATGTTATTGTTTTGAAATCAAGTTTAACAATTTTGAAAAGAGTATTTAGATCAATTTAGTCTGTAGGTACACAGAGTTTTGCAAGTGTTGTGTCTAAGTGAGAAAAGAATTCATGAAATTTGAAAGAAGTGGTCAATGAATGTATTTTGTGCCAAAGCCATGATTAATGATCCACAGATTCACACATACTACTGTTGTGCTTACTGTCTGAAGAGTTGTGCAAAATTCACCAAAGTATGGAGAAATGTGTCCTGGCAATTGTAAAATACTGTAACAATGCAAGGTCATGGGTTCGATCCCATTGGAAATAAAATGTATAGGATAATGCAATGTAAGTCGCTTTGGATAAAAGCTACTACCAAATGCATAAATGTAAAGGTAAAATTGTAAAAAGTTTGTGTTGAGTGTTTATATATCGACTTTGTCCTTGTGTCATGCACTTACACCGCAGCATTGAACACTCAAATCTCAACCATTGTAACAATCAAAACCCATCATTCATTAAAAGAACTCTAAACTCAACAGATAACAAACAGTAACAACGATATTAAAGCATAACTTAAGCCAGTAAGAACTAAAACACTAATCTTAAATAAATTAAGAATTGAACATGCTGCAATACATCTTGGGAACTTTCAAACTCTTGCAATATTGCTTGTTCAGAATACAATATTTTGTACGTTGGGCAAACTTTCTTACACATTTTAGCCCAAAACTTGAGAAACACAGTCAACAAAATTATCTTTGTTAGAAACATTGTTTAAACAAATTTTGTTCAGTATATGCAAAACAATCAATTGACTTCTTTAGCTAAAACTGCTATGTTCAAGTTACTGTACTTATTTATCTTTGTAGGGAGAAAATTTAGCAAGTTGTATTTTTGATGCTCGACCTGATTTTGCCAAGTGGTTGTTGTCCTCAGGACAACATATTTTGTTGACCTAAAGACAACATTTTTATAAATAAAACCTAAACCCACACCAAACCCCAACCATAACTTACCCCTAACATCAGTGGGAAATGATAAGTGAAAAACAATGGTCTAGAAGCACCTAACCCTTGTTGGAAGATTAAACTTAAAATAAACTGTAAACTTATTTCTGAAATCTGATTGGTTGATTTAAATGTTGTCTCAGGGTCAACATGATGTTGTCCTAAGGATATCAACCACTTGTCAAAAACAGGAGAGCCATTTTTTACAGTGTAGTGCTATATACTAAAAGTGGTTCTTGGCTCGTAACCATAGGGGAACCACTATGTGCTTTAGTACCATATCTTGGTGCTTCAGTGGTTCTTCAGCAGTTCTTTGGGATGAGTGAGGTGCTCTATAAAACCGCTGAAGGATCATACAGGGGCATAAGAGATTCTTTACGCACTGTAAAAATACAACTTCAAATTGTTCTTCCGACAAAGGTAGTAAAGTAACTTGAACAAAGTTGTTTTTGTAGAAGAAGAAGAATGTATTATTTTGAGTATCCTGAACAAAATTAGTCTAAATGTGGTACCAACAAAGATTATTTTGTTGACTGTACTTAGATATCATAAGTGATTGTCCAAAGCGCGTCAAGAAGTTTGACCAACTTGCCAAACTGTGTAACCTCAAAAAACAATTCTAGTTCCCAGCATGCATTGCAGATGCTGGTTAAAATGATTAAAATGGTTGCTATTTTAGTGTTTGCTGGCTATTTTTTTGTTTTTGTTTTTGTTGTCATTGTAAGTTGTAAGTTACCTTAAGTATTTAGTATGTAGTTCCTTTTCTAACATGATGTTTAATGATGTTTGATGATTGTTACCATGATTGAGGCTCATGTGCTCAGTGTTGAGGTCTGAAGTTAATGACACATAGAAGCCACTGATAAATATTTAAACAGCATCACCAATTACTTAAGTAGATAATTCAAAACAATTATATGTTGATGATATATAAAACATAATCTTTTGAGTTGGGTCAACTAAGTCCATAGACAGTCATGTGACATTACTTAGTTAATTGAGTTAGGTGAAATACTTTGCCAAAAGTTGAGTAAACTCAAAAAAGCTGTGCAGCCAATTGACTTTTTGAAATTTTAAGTAAGTCAACTTTTCTTTTTTAAAGTATAAGAGCACTGAAGAACCACTGAAGCACCAAGATATGATACTATATAACACTAAAAGGGGTTCCCCTATGATTGCGAGCAAATAACCACAAATAAAATATTTTTTGTACACACCGCATCCAGAGGGCCAAGAATTCCTCCACTTCCCGCCTTGAGATGAAGGCGGGGGCTTAGCCGACCCCCCTGGGGTTATATGGACAGGGACCTCCTGGTGGTGGTGGGGAAGATGGGGGCGAATCATTGTTGCTTCGACTGCGGACGTAGAAAGAGGTAAGTGGCGATCTTGTTCCATGTTGGAAGGTGATTGGTTAGGTGTTGATTGGTAGTGAATGATGCAAGATTGAGTCTTCCCGGCAGAACTTGCGCTGAAGCTATATATAATGTAAAGTGTTACCATCTCACTACAGGCGCCGCACTGGGCTGGCTCCACTGGGTTGGGGGGCGATTACATATTCTGGTTGGGCAGATATATATTCAAAGTTCATTGTTCATTTTTTAATTGTTCTGTGATTAAAGAGAGATCATTATTTAATAGATCAAACAAATAAGTATTTATTATTTAATTGTTCTATTTTTATTGTCAGCTGGATATTTTTGGAGGAGCCCTAGAAAAATCTCAAGGGACAATGCCCCCAACATCCTCCTCGACCCAGTCCTGTTTCATTATTTCAAATGCTTTCAACAAACTTCTGCAAAATTCTATCTTTTTCCTCAGACATTTCTTAAACCTAAATCATCTCACCCACTGGAGACTTCCCAATGTAGCAGAAGTTATGTTTGCAGCTTGGTGTTAATGCTGATTTTGCTGATAAAGAGGAAGTGTTACGAGTTGTTTTTAATGAATAGTCAAAAGGTCAAGGTAAAGTCAGCTACATGCCTCATGTCATGACCCGTCAATTGAATTTTTCGTTATGCTAATCCTTCTTTAGGTTTTGCAAGAGTGCCATAAATAAGTATTTGCCAATCAGATCGATCAGACTAAATGACATGAAATCCATATTTTCCTCGACAACTTGTTTTGCAGGAGACCAAATTAGATTACAGTATACACCACTAAGCACTCAATTATTGCTTAAAATGTTTTGAAATAGCAAAAGATGTCAAACAAACTCTAACATTCTCTTACATGTCTTTGCATTGGCAATGCCTTGTTTTGAACAATATGAAGCATTGTCTTGGCAGTCTGAGGTGGTTTAGGGCAAGTAAGTGAATATCAGTGTAATACAATAGAGAAATTACAATTATTTTTCTATGCTAAGAACATCCTGTTGATCCTTACTGATTAATTAAAATAATCGAAATGCTGTGATTTGCTGTGAGGATTTACTGTAAATGCACTTGTGAATGAAAAGAATCGAGAACATGAAACTTTAACAAGGAACTAAACTGCACTTACAGAGGATCGGAATTTGGCTAGAAGCCTACAACGTGAAACTAAGAAACAAGGAACCAACATTCACCAAACAGTGATTTGAGGATAAGACCTGACTGATGTTTATTCCAATTATGCACAATGTCACATAATCACAGGTTTTGCTCACACAACCTTAAGTGTAAATGCAGTATTGTAATGTATAAGAGAAGAAAACATGCCCAATAGCAGTTTTTCCATGGCACTTTGCTTGACGGGCACTTGGTTTTGTGCATAAAAAAGTAATCAAAAATAATCATTTTAATTTTTAATAGTTTTCATAATAATTTAACTGGACCTCCACGAAAATGACAGCACAACTTGCTAGGTAATACAATCTTTACGAAAGGCAAACCATATTACATTTTTAAAGATTGAAAAAAGAAAATCATGGCCAAAGTCTTAGCTTTTGTGAGAAACCCCTTTAATATACTTACAAAGGGGATACCTTTATAATATTGAATTCCAATAATAAAAGATAAAATATTTTTGTACACATCGCATCCAGAGGGCCAAGAATTCCTCCACTTCCCGCCTTGAGATGAAGGCGGGGGCTTAGCCTACCCCCCTGGGGTTATATGGACAGGGACCTCCTGGTGGTGGTGGGGAAGATGGGGGCGAATCAATGTTGCTTCGACTGCGGACGTAGAAAGGGGTAAGTGGCGATCTTTTATGTTCCATGTTGGAAGGTGATTGGTTAGGTGTTGATTGGTAGTGAATGATGCAAGATTGAGTCTTCCCGGCAGAACTTGCGCTGAAGCTATATTCAATTCAATTCAATTCAAGTTTATTTATATAGCGCTTTTCACAATGTGCATTGTTCCAAAGCAGCTTTACAGGAGCAAATAAGAAAACACAGAGGTAAAACACAGCACAGTGCATAGTGTTTATAGAACAAGCAAGATCATTCTAATAGATAATATCTAATAAATTAATAAATAGATGCAGTCTCCCGGTGAGCAAGCCAACACTGCCCTGCTGTGGCGAGGAACCAAAACTCCCTTATTCCATCCATCCATTTTCTACCGCTTGTCCGAACTACCTCGGGTCACGGGGAGCCTGCGCCTCATCGGGCATCAAGGCAGGACCCTGGATGGAGTGCCAACCCATCGCAGGGCACACACACTCACTCATTCAAAACTCCCTTATTGATGGAGAAAAAAACCTCGGGAGAAACCAGGCTCAGTCGGGAGGGCCAGATCCCCTCTGACGTGTCATAGCTGCTCTCAGTGACCACGACCAAGTCACCGAGCAACATCCCCGAGGAAGGGGGGAGAGCCCACCGCCCGCGACCCAGGCAATCCCACTCGCCGAAACCATGCATGTCCAGCCCGGTCCCACTCCGCGATCGACACCAGAAAAACAGAGGAACAACCAGAGAAAATAGTAATGGCATATTGGAACATTATTCCTCTGCTGTCTGACATCGACCACAAAGCAAGACCATCCAGACCCACACAGCCCCAACAAATAAAATCCCCCCAACCACAACCAACGAGCCCCCCCACCCCCCACGAACATCAGCCCAGCAACCCCCAATCAGGGCCACTGAACTCAGCTATAACTTCAAACTGCTGACATGTGATGTAGTTTAGCATTTAATACCAAGCATTGTAACTTTTAGCATTAATGTGACAAGTATTCCATCTTTGCTCTCGATTGGGGATAGAATGGTCTGAGCTGGGATGGTCGCCTTTCTCTTGGGTGGAAATGGATTTGCCTTAGATGGAGCTGGGATGGTCAGTCAGTCCGCAGCTGGCGTAGTCTCTAAGTCGGGATGGGCATATGATGTCCATCTGGGCCTGGCAGAACTTTACCTACCTCGAGATGGGCATCCCGAGGCGGAGGCAGAAAGAAAATAATTAGCGTAGCTGCTGTTCATTTACTATGCATTAGTGAAAGCTTGGGTGAAAAGATGTGTCTTTAATCTAGATTTAAATTGGGAGAGTGTGTCTGACCCTCGAATAGTATCGGGAAGGCTATTCCAGAGTTTAGGTGCTACGTATGAGAAAGCTCGACCCCCTTTTGTAGATTTAGTTATTCTAGGTGTTATCAAAAGTCCTGAGTTTTGCGATCTTAGAGAGTGTGATGGGTTGTAATGTGATAGAAGCTCTGTTAAGTAAGTAGGGGCTAAACCCTTTAAGGCTTTATAAGTAATTAAAAGAATTTTAAAATCAATACGATACCTAATGGGTAACCAGTGAAGAGATGATAAAATTGGGGTAATATGATCGTATTTTCTTGACCTGGTTAGGACTCTGGCAGCTGCATTTTGGACTAACTGTAGTTTGTTTATTGAAGATGCAGGACAACCACTAAGAAGAGCCATTACAGTAGTCAAGTCTTGAGGTCACAAATGCATGAATAAGAGTTTCTGCGTCAGCAACACATAAAACATTTCGTAATTTGGCAACATTTCGAAGGTGGAAGAAGGCTGCTTTTGTGACATCTGAGATATGATTTTTAAATGACAGGTTGCTGTCTAATATAATGCCTAGGTCTTTAACATTTACATTTACATTTAGGCATTTGGCAGACGCTTTTATCCAAAGCGACTTACAGTGCACTTATTACAGGGACAATCCCCCTGGAGCAACGTGGAGTAAAGTGTCTTGCTCAAGGATACACTGGTGGTGGCTGCTGGGATCGAACCAGCAACCTTTTGATTTACCAGTTCAGTGGTTTAACCCACTAGACCACCATCTTTAACTGTATTTGTCGGAGTAACAGTGCAGCCTTCGATTTGCAGGTTATAATCTGAGATATTCTGTTTACGAGTCTTTGGTGCTATAAGTAATATTTCTGTTTTGTTAGAGTTTAAAAGAAGGAAATTACAAGTCATCCAATGTTTCATATCTTTGATGCACTCTGCCAGTTTGGATAGCTTGAAGGAATCATCTGGTCTTGAAGAGATATATAGCTGAGTATCATCTGCATAACAGTGGAAGCTAATTCCATGTTTTCTAATAATGTTGCTCAGGGGCAGCATGTATATGGAGAAAAGCAAGGGTCCTAAAACCGATCCCTGAGGTAATCCATAGTTTACTTGCGTTAGATTAGACGATTCCCCATTTAAATGGACATATTGATATCTGTCAGATAAGTAAGATCGGAACCGGAACAGGTAGTAACTCTTTTAGTAATTTAGTTGGAATGGGATCTAATAAGCATGTTGTCGGTTTGGATGTTGCAATAAGTTTAATTAAATCTTCCTGTTTTATAGGTGAAAAACACTGTAGCTTTTCTTTTTGGGTGATGGTTGGTACTAATTCATCAGACACACTTGGAGGTTGGATTTTAACTACGTCGTCTCGTATTTTTTCTGTAAAAAATGTCATGAATTCATTGCTACCAAGGTGTGGCGGAATAGCCAGGTCAGGAGAAGTCTGTTTGTTTGTTAGTTTAGCAATTTTACTAAATAAAAACCTTGGATTGTTTTTGTAAGTTTCTATGAGGTTACGGAGGTGCTCGGCTTTTGAGGCTTTTATAATGTAAAGTGTTATATATAATGTAAAGTGTTACCATCTCACTACAGGCGCCGTACTGGGCTGGCTCCACTGGGTTGGGGGGCGATTACTTATTCTGGTTGGGCAGATATATATTCAAAGTTCATTGTTCATTTTTTAATTGTTCTGTGATTAAAGAGAGATCATTATTTAATAGATCAAACAAATAAGTATTTATTTATTTAATGTTCTATTTTTATTGTCAGCTGGATATTTTTGGAGGAGCCCTAGAAAAATCTCAAGGGACAATGCCCCCAACATTCTCCTCGACCCAGTCCTGTTTCATTATTTCAAATGCTTTCAACAAACTTCTGCAAAATTCTATCTTTTTCCTCAGACATTTCTTAAACCTAAATCATCTCACCCACTGGAGACTTCCCAATGTAGCAGAAGTTATGTTTGCAGCTTGGTGTTAATGCTGATTTTGCTGATAAAGAGGAAGTGTTACGAGTTGTTTTTAATGAATAGTCAAAAGGTCAAGGTAAAGTCAGCTACATGCCTCATGTCATGACCCGTCAATTGAATTTTTCGTTATGCTAATCCTTCTTTAGGTTTTGCAAGAGTGCCATAAATAAGTATTTGCCAATCAGATCGATCAGACTAAATGACATGAAATCCATATTTTCCTCGACAACTTGTTTTGCAGGAGACCAAATTAGATTACAGTATACACCACTAAGCACTCATTTATTGCTTAAAATGTTTTGAAATTGCAAAAGATGTCAAACAAACTCTAACATTCTCTTACATGTCTTTGCATTGGCAATGCCTTGTTTTGAACAATATGAAGCATTGTCTTGGCACTCTGTGTCATGGTTCCACTACCATGTCATGTTTTATTCCTGTCTCTAGTGGAGCCATGGCATTGCCTGATGGTTTTGTGTGGGAAAGACTGATTCTTTCTCGTGTCTCGTCATTGTTCCCTACATCTCGTTCCTCGTCAGCCTCTCCTTAGTGCTAATCCCCAGCACCTGTTGCTCGTTATGATCCTGTGTTTGTTCCCTATAAAGAGTCCTCATGTTTCATTGTCCTGTGCTCGTGCATTGTACTTGTATGCTGTATGCTGTATGCTGTATGCTGTATGCTGTATGCTGTATGCTGTATGCTGTATGCTGTATGCTGTATGCTGTATGCTGTATGCTGTATGCTGTATGTGTATGCTGTATGCTGTATGCTGTATGCTGTATGCTGTATGCTGTATGCTGTATGCTGTTCACGGTTCACGTCTGCTTCATGCCCTCGTCTTGCTTTGTTCCTGTCTCCCTTGTCTAAGTAAGTGTTAGTTTAGTGTTTGTACCAAGTGTTTTGTTTTATAGTTTAGTAAGTCAGTGTTTATTGTTAAACTTTATATATTCCTGTCCTGTTTTCCCCCTCGTGGGTTTTTGTTTTGCCTGTTGTTTAGTCCTGTTATTTTTATAATAAATATCTTTGTTACCACCTTTACCGTCTGTGTCTGCCTGCAATTGGGTTCTCCTGCCTTGTCTCGTACCCAGTTCGTGACAAGTCTGAGGTGGTTTAGGGCAAGTAAGTGAATATCAGTGTAATACAATAGAGAAATTACAATTATTTTTCTATGCTAAGAACATCCTGTTGATCCTTACTGATTAATTAAAATAATCGAAATGCTGTGATTTGCTGTGAGGATTTACTGTAAATGCACTTGTGAATGAAAAGAATCGAGAACATGAAACTTTAACAAGGAACTAAACTGCACTTACAGAGGATCGGAATTTGGCTAGAAGCCTACAACGTGAAACTAAGAAACAAGGAACCAACATTCACTAAACAGTGATTTGAGGATAAGACCTGACTGATGTTTATTCCAATAGTTTTCATAATTTAACTGGACCTCCACGAAAATGACAGCACAACTTGCTAGGTAATACAATCTTTTACGAAAGGCAAACCATATTACATTTTTAAAGAATGAAAAAAGAAAATCATGTCCCAAAGTCTTTTTTTTTCTTTTGTGAGAAACACCTTTAATATAAAGGGGATACATTTATAATACTGAATTCCAATAATAAAAGATACAATATTTCCTGAAAAAAAAAAACTTATTCTGTTTACATCATCTTGATTCTCTAATATGGAGTATTGCTTTGAGTATCGGTAAATGTTTGTACCGCTTTCCTGTATCTCAGCTTTCCTTTAGCTCATTGGTAAGAGCATTGCGTTAACAATGCAAGGTTGTGGGTTCAATCCAAGTGGATAATATGTTAATAGATAGGGTAATGTATAAATGTATAGGATAATGCAATTTAAGCCACAATGGATAGACAGACAGACAGACAGACAGACAGACAGATAGATAGATATGGGAGACGACAGTGGAGAAGGGATGTAACCTTGGGTCACATGCACATACGTGCCCCCAAGCAAGATGTTTAAGCACATGCTTTAAAAGCTCGAATAAGAGACCTATCACTTACCCAATCACAGCATTACAAGGAGTGGCCTTACTGAACTCTATAAAGCCATAATATCTGGTTGTCAGCAATCAGTTTTTGACTCACAAGTAAGGTAAGCTTTTTTATTGTAGAAAATTATTTATAGCAGTTTTATACAAGATGTATTGGGTTCAGAATTAAGGCTGACCATCAATTAAATGCTATACTGTAGTTCTGCCTCATGAGACGCTGTTATTTGCAATCTTCATTATCAAACATACAGGCGATTTGATAAAACTTATTATATGGTAATTTTATTTTACTTGCAACATGTTTTGCATATACTGTCATTTTGCTTGACTTCATCATATTTATTTTTACTTTACATCACATATGAATCACTAAGGATAAACGATTGATTGTTATTAATCGCTTCCAGAATAAACTTTTTGTGCACTGGGCATATTAACTTTGTATTTATAAACACATACATCCATTTATTCATAGGGGTGTGATGAGACACTTATCCCACGAGACTGCTTTTAAGAGAACAAGACAAGATTTTTTTTACTTTTTTAAAGAAATCCCCAATGATGAAATATATAAGGGGAAATAGTATTTTATGCAAAAAATCAACTTGTACTTTATGAAACATATAAAACTTCTATTTGAATGAATTATATTATGCAGTAGCCTAATAAACAGTATGAATGTTTAGTCTAAAACTCAAATGACGGGCAGTAATTGCACAAAATGTATGCTTCGTTTTTTTAATAGGGTAGCTTTCAGTAAAGAGCTATGGTTGTTTTCTCTATTTGACTCCCCTACACTTAGGATGCTGCTTTGTGATTGGTCCCTATCTATTAAAACCGCCCCACACCTAATCCTGACCTTCGTAGGGGAAAATAGGGGAGTCATAATCTCACAGGGAGTCAGATTTTGATATGACACATGTCACTGTAGCTAGTTCTGAACAGTAATGAAAACAGGTCGCACCACAACAAAATGTGCACTTACACAAATGCTCCCACATATATTTTGAGGTTGCACAGGTTAAATTTAGGGAGCAGATGCGACAAAAATGGTCGCAGTTTTGAGCCAGGCACTCCATCATGCCAATTGCATGAGGATATTTTGTTCCTACTATTGCTCCATGAGATCTCTTCACACCCTATTTATTATGGAAAGATAAATAATAATTTATACCTTTTATAAATGAGTACATATAAATATTTCCAAAATATTATTACATTCATGTTTAAGTTTTTGTGTTTATAAATACAAAATTGATATGCACAGCACACAGATATACATGTATATTATGTAAAAAAAAACGTATATTTTGGATGTGATTAAGTGAATTTAAACGTTTGACAATCCTAGTTTTTTGTTTTACACATTACTTGAACTTACCAAAAAAATTGATAGCAACCTCTTTCCAATTTATCTGACTCAGAACTGATATTTTAACCAAAAAAAATGTGTCGGTGTGAATTAGAATTTCCTCTAAAAATCTAAATCTTAATCTAAAAATAATTGACCTGGATATATATGATAAAATGCTACTAAGCAAGTAAGTATGTATTCATATTTTAGGAAAAACGACATTGAAATACCGGAAACATGTCTGACTCTGGGACCATTGAACTGGCTTGTCTTGGCCGACCGTTTCAGTTGGGAATGTTGTATGACTGTCGACGAGATGTCCTCATTCCAGGTAATAAATCTTCACCATTTAAGGTTTCTCAGTGGAATCATCTCATATTTCAATTGAAATTGTAACTAATTAAAAAATGTTGCATATTTTTAAAATTGCCTGGCTACATTAAATTAATACTATATCCATTTCAAAGGAATTACTCTTTGGGATACAGAGATGTTGCAGAAGAATATTAACGTACAACCACAGCCAAACACAGACTTCAAAATCATTGCCTCAGATTCAAGTGGAGACAAAGTAGAAGCTCTTAATGTTTCTGCATCTCTTGAAGCCAGCTTTCTGTGTGGATTAGTCAGTGTGAAAGGGTCAGCTGACTTTTTAAGTAACAAGAAGAAATCCAAACATCAATCTCGAGTCACCTTACAGTACCGAACAACCACACGTTTCGAGCAGCTGACTATGGATCATCTTGGATCAGGAAACGTCAAACACTGCAATGTATTTGAGGAAGGCTCTGCCACACATGTTGTTACGGCTTTGCTGTATGGGGCTCAAGCTTTCTTCATTTTTGACCGCGAGCTTTCATCCAATGACAACTACCAAGACATACAAGGTGAACTCCAAGCATCAATCAAAAATATACCTTTAATATCAATTGAGGGAAGGGCGTCTTTGAAAATGAGCGAATCAGAACAAGAGAAAACCAACAAGTTCAGCTGCACATTTCATGGAGATTTTGCCCTAGAAAACAATCCGGTTAGCTATTCAGATGCAATCAAAGTCTACTCAGAGCTTCCAAAACTCTTAGGAGAAAATGCAGATAATGCTGTGCCCATGACCGTCTGGCTTTACCCTCTGAAGAAACTTGATTCTGCAGCCTCTCAGTTAGTCAGGGAGATCAGTGTCAGTCTAGTACGACGTGCCCAACGCATCATAGATGAACTGGACGATTGTGAAATACAATGTCAAGACCTGATGAAGGACAACATCGCTATTAAATTCCCAGAAATCAAAGCCAAGCTCAGAAAATTTAAAGAAAGAGAGTACAAACTTGTTTTTCAAAAACAGCTCTGCCAGCTTCTTCCATCTATAAGGGGAGGAGGAAAAGAGGAACAGGAACTTGTGGATGTCTTGAACAGCAAAGAAAGATCTCCATTTCAAGGTGCTCTGATAACAGGATATCTAAAAGACAGACAGCGAGAGATTAATGTTGTTAGATCTTATCTAGACATCATGAAAGATGTTCCTGCTCTTTCATCCAGCAATGACCTGGACAAGATGGTTCTAAAAGCAACCAATGAGTACGTGATCGTTTTTGCACTCTCCTCCTTGAATGAAAAGGAACCGTACCTTACAGACATGGAGAATTACCTCAAGAACCAACCATATAACAATTCAGATCAATTACATCATGACCCAACATCAACAATGGGGGACGAGAAATGGTTCACCTCAGGAGACGTAACTGCACTGACCAGGGAAAATATACAGGCATTTCTAGATTTCAAGCAAGCCAATGATGGAAGAAAAAATATTGAATTCTGCATTGCATCAATCCCAGACAAGCTCAGCACTGCCTCCTCCATTCATGTTTTTGAAAGAGGGAGACGTCTGAGCTCACAGTATGAGCTCCCCTCAAAACCCCCAACACCAACCGTCTTGAGTATAGAGCATGATTCTGTGGCTTTGCAAATCCAACCCCCTGAGCGTGGTGCTGTGAACTCTCACTGTGTTCTATACCAGTCTGTTCAAAGCCCTGAATGGACAGAGATGTATGTAGATGAGATTTCAGATCACGTCACTCTAGAGCAGTTAGAACCACATAAAGAGTATCAGTTCAGCTGTAAGGCTGTCTGTCGTCCCGGGGTAAGTCTGTCTAGTGATGTAACTGCATTCTTCAGAACCCGTCCATGTGCTCCTCCTGGAGCACCTGCAGTCAAAAGAGTAGAAGCTGAGCCTGCAACTGTAGTCTGGGATGTTCCTACATCTGTTGGCAAAGATGTCCTTGTCACTGAATATGTGTTGGAATACAGAGAACACATAAAGGATCAAGAAAACGAAATGGCATGGAAGTCAGTGAAATCAAAAAAAAGGGAGTGCACCCTTCAGCAACTCAAAGCAAACACAGATTACGCAATCAGAGTTTTGGCTAATTGTGGTAATGAAGGAATGAGTCTCCCCAGTGCTGAAACTGTGTTTTCTCTCAGTTGTCAAGGCAAACAGTCAAGACAGCATGGAAGTGAGTTGTTCCTGGAGAAATCTGTTTGTATAAAGAAAGGTAATCCTTCAATTCATGGGCTGATGATACATAAAAAAATAGAAGAGAATATAGATTTCAATCAGTATGTCTTTGGAAAAAAGGTGGAGGATGTGAAAAACAAAGTCATTCTTCTGTTGGGATCGACAGGTGCTGGAAAAACCACGCTGGTCAATGTCATGATCAACTACATACTGGGGACAAAGTGGGAGGACACATATCGCTTCAAACTGATCAATGAAATTACCTATCGCACGCAGGCAGAGAGTCAGACATCTAGTGTCTCATCTTATGAGTTGTACAATCAGCCCGGTTTTCAAGTTCCCTATTCTCTAACAATCGTAGATACACCCGGATTCGGGGATACAAGAGGAATGAAACATGATAAACTGATAACAGAGCAGGTCAAGAGCTTCCTTTGTAGCCCGCTAGGAATCGATCATATTGATGCTGTCTGTTTTGTTGTCCAGGCCTCTCTTGCTCGCCTTAGTCCCAACCAGAAGTACATCTTTGATTCAATCTTGTCCATTTTCGGCAAAGACATTGCAGAAAACATCATGATACTGGTGACATTCGCAGATAGCAAAGAGACACCAGCTCTGGAAGCCATCAAAGCCGCTGACCTGCCCTGTCAGAAAAATAAAAAGGGACAACCCACCCACTTCAAGTTCAACAACTCAGCTGTGTTTGCAGACAAGAAACCTGAAGAATCTACATTCTCTGACAATGATTCAGATGACGAAGAAGATGATCATAAACTTGGCGAGATGATCTGGAGATCAACCTTCAAACAGATGAAGGCTTTTTTTAAGGCACTGGGAACCATTGAAAGTAAAAGTCTGACACTTACTATAAAGGTCTTGGAGGAACGAGAGCGTCTTAAAAAAGCCATGACAAGTCTGACCCCTCAGATAACCGCAGGCCTTTCCAAACTGAGTGAGATTAAAAAGTTCAAGCAATTTTTGAACAACGAGAGTGAGAACATGTCACAAAAATGAGAATTTTGAGCAAGATGTAGAGGTGATGAATGCAGTGAGAACTCCTGTCAACTGTTTCACCATGAACTGCAACAAATGCTTCTTCACGTGTCACTCCAACTGCTTCCTCCCTGCAGAAGATGCTGTGAACACCTGTGCTGTGATGGGTGATGATGGTTATTGCGTTGTGTGTCCTGAAAACTGCCATTACTCTCAACATCTACGGGAAAAGGTCATGTGGTCATATGAAACAAAAATCGAGCAAAAAACCATTAATGAGCTAAAGGACAACTTCATGAAGGCAAAAGGGAAATTCATGAATTCCAAACAAATGCTTGATGAACTTGAAGATGAATTTAATGTTATCGAACACAAACTAATGAAACTAATCAAAATGTCCTCTGAATGCTTAAGAAGACTGGATGAAATTGCATTGACGTCAAAATGTCTCTCCATGGCCGAATACCTCGAAATCCTGATCAAAAACAGAGGAGGAGGAGAAGAAACCTGGCTTTGAGGACCGCATCGTTGGACTTGAGAAAATGAAAGAAGAAGCTCTTATTGTGGAAAAGATAGCAAGGGGAGAGAATTTGCTTGAAAAAGAGCACTAAGTCATGGTGGAGAGAAAGAAGGAAAAAGAAGATCATCACACTGAAAATTATAAAAATGAAATCAATTGTTAGTGCTATACAGTCACAAAACCACCAGGAAACACAAAAAGAGAAAGAAAATAATTAAGATAATTAAGCTCTAATCAAAATGAAGACTGATAACTAAAAAAATATATATATAAAAAAAGTTGAACTGTTTTAAGTGTGTGAATAGCAAACAAATTGTCAAATACTGCTCAAATCTCCTTACCAAAATTACAGAATATAAGTGTAATTTCCCATTTTTTATCTTGATACTAGGGCTGGGCGATGTGATGATGTTATCGTATATCGAAGATGTCTTGCAAACATCCCGATGTTGATTAAAACAGACAGATACCAGACAATAATTGATAATAATGGAAAATACCCGTTATAACATTATCATGCGATGTAGGCTTTATCGTGAACGTTAATGTTAATATGCCCAGGCAGTCAGTAACGGTGACAGAATTTTGGAAACGCTGTTTTTGCTCGGCCAGGTGGGGCTGTACCACTGTTCGAATTGTCCTACTCTGTCAGATTTTACTACCACAGGGCAAATTTATTCCAATCCACATCGACAAAATAAACAGGTAGGATGATTTTACAATGCAAAGTACCCTGTCAGATAGTCCTACCATTTTTAAATAAATATATAAAATAAATTAACAGCGTAAATACCCTGTCAGGTTATCCTACCAGCATAAAAGAAACGTGTAGGATTAATTTACAGCGCAACACTCAATCAAATTGTACTATAGGTATTAATCAATATGTAGAATGATTTAACAACAAAAATACATGTTCCTGTAGCAGTTTAAAATAAACAGTTAGAGCAAAAAAATGACGTAACATTGATATGCGCATGCCTGGTAGGATAATCTGACAGGTAGGATGAAATTTCAGGAAAACAGCAACATTTTTCTACTGCATAAAAACTATGGTTTATCTACGTGCTTTACCTGATGAAAGAGGTCACTGCAACATTGGTTTGAGCACTAAGCGCGCCTGTGTGTGTGTGTGTGTGTGTGTGTGCGTATGTTTGTTTGGCACTTGGCAGGTGTGTATGAGGTGTGATTTTTGCAAATTTGGCTACTCGCTAAGCAAACTGACGGGAGAACAAACGTGTACACGCTCGCCTGCCGTCTGGCTAAAATCCCATTGTATATCCAGGCGTCAGACGTAAGATATGAGACGTCAGGGTCACGTGTCGGTGGGCGGACGATCGGGCGGACGTCGAGGGGGACGTAGCTTTGAAAGTTTTTTTTATTAATTGCGTCTGGTCAAACGTTTGTGTGGACGAACGTCTGGACAAACGTACGTGTGGACAAATGTGGTTATTAAATACTAACTATTATTTTTAATATTGTGCCCTAAGTTTGGTTTCAATTCGGGATATGATCATTAAACACACATACACACACTAAAACACAGTTTTTAATATTTATCAAACCCAATTCGAATGGATGCAAAGAGAGCAGGGTGTTTATAAATCATTTATGCAAAACGAAATACTATTTGAAAAGTTCTGTTTACATATTTTGTGGATTGTAAAACAGTGTACACACTATTTGTAGTAAATGCATAAATACATATATTTGTGTATATATGTGTATATAAGTGTTCCAGGTGTTACTTTGTGACTTTTATGAGTGTGTTAAAGGTGATCACTAATTGCTGATAATTGATAATAGATACATTTGAACTAGTCATAGCCTGATTTTAACTTACATGTTAAATGTACTGTTCTATGGTTTTCTTAACGCTATCTCCCGTCTGTTCTGTTTCTTCTACATGTCTCCTCAAATCATATGATGCTGACCAGCTCATTAATAGGGACTTTAAACTGATGTGAACCCCTGCTTTATAGGCCTACCGTAGCATCACAAGAAACATACATAGTCTGGATTAAACATGCAGGGCAATGTTACACATTGTCTTTAACTTTGGTGTGAATGTATAATGTTCTAAAAACAAAAAAGAAACATTGTCTCTGTCTTGTCATGTAGATGTGTTTCCTAACCCGGTTCCTGTAGGCAAAACAACAGCACACGTTTTTGATATCTCCCTCATATGGCTGCTTTATGTCTTGAAAAGGTGATGGATTTATTGAGATGCGGTAATGAAGTGTTGGAAATGTTTTGTAGTGTTTGGTGTGCCTTCAGGAACAGCGCTAAGAAATATTGACGTAGCCTTTTTATTGGTAAAATACAGTAACTGAAAATGTGTACAAATAAGTAATAAAATCATGATTTAAAGTGCAAAGTGAGTTTACTGTATGTAAAATTCCTCTCATCTTAGATCAAGTATGCTACCGTTAGTCAATCAATCAATCATCATCAGTCATTGCATAGGAATGAAATACAATTTTAGAGAACACACACAGAGGCACTACAATATGATAACCACATACACATAAGACGCAATAAGATGATCAAAATCCATGTAGGAACATGAAAGATGGAGTTAACACATTAAAGTTCAGTTCGAAGTACAAACATGATTGCCCAGTCCATAAGGATTAACATGTATGAATAGTGTTTTGATTGACCTGTGTAGGCTTGCCGAGGGTAGGAGGGAAAACAGATGATGACCGGGATGAGAAGAGTCCTTATCAATTTGTTTTGCTCTGGAGGTACTGAGTGTTTGCAATGTCCTTTAGTGAGGGGCGAGGGCGGCCAGTGATGTTCTGTGCAGTGTTTATGACCCTCTGTAGAGCGTTTTTGTCAGCTCCTGAGCACCCACCATACAACATCGTAAGGCAGTATGTTAAAACACTCTCTATGGCTGAGTATGTTGGCCTTCTGAAGGTGTAGTGTATGTGTCAAATGTTCACCCTCTTGTCATGTCAAACCTTAATGACTGTCTTCTGCAGAACCCAAAAGAAGATATTTTGAAGAAAGTTGGTAACCGAACAGCACTGGACCCCATTCAATTATATTGTATGGACACAAAACCTATGCAAGTTAATTGGGGCCAGTTAACAACATTCTTCAAAATCTCTTTCTCTGTGTTCACCAGAACAAAAGTATTTATGCAGGTATGAAATTACATAAGGGTACACTTGTATACACATATACAAGACAGACAACATTGTATTTCAGCCCATGACATGACACAGCCCAGTGCCTAGCATTAAAGTATAATGTTATTATTTGCCCCTCAGCTTTGTTTTGCATTGAACATTAAGAAATAATAACAGAGTGTAAATATTTTTTACATTTATAAAAATTATAAAAATGATGGCAACTTATTGAGATATAAAAGCCCTACATCTTTTTTTTAATCCTATGGAGTGAACCGTGTTTTAAAAAAACTTTTTCTGCACCTCAGAGCTGTCACGGGTTGACTTTAAACTGAAACAAAACTCGAAGTATAAATCAAAAACAACTTTAATACGAACCAGGGGATAACACAGGGGATGAAACACATTGACATAAATAATAACCGACAAAGAACTAAGGAACACACAGGGCTTAAATACAAAAGGAAGACACTCAGGGAAAACAGAATCAGGTGTGGGACTAATTAACAATGAGACACAAGTGAAAACTAATTAACTAATAAAGAAACAAACCAGGGGAGTAAAAAACCTAACAGAACATAACATAACTGTGACATTACCCCCCCTCCAAAAGGCGCGTCCTCGCGCCAAAACAGTACCATTGGGGGAAGGGGGGTTGGTTGTCCTGGAGGCTGGTGCAGGGAACACTGAACATGACGGGGTGGGAGACCTCCAGGACGATACGTCCAGCTCGGGGACTCTGGAGGGCGCCGGCCGCTCGGGAGGCCTGGAGGCCATCCCTCCCATATGGCTCCCCCCAAAAAAATATTTGGGCTTAGTCCGGGAGCTCATATGGGGTTGGCCTGGGCTGGGCTGGCGGCTGGGCAGCGGGCTCTGGCGGCTGGGCAGCGGGCTCTGGCGGCTGGGCAGCGGGCTCTGGGGCTGGGCAGCGGCTCTGGCGGCTGGGCAGGGGCTCTGGCGGCTGGGCAGCGGGCTCTGGCGGCTGGGCAGCGGGCTCGGCAGCGGGCTCTGGGCAGCGGGCTCTGGAAGGCCGTACTGGAACGGCTGGAGAGGCTCTGGGAGGCCAAACGGGACTGGCTCCGAGAAGGGTTCGGGAAGGCCGGACGGGAACGGCTGGAGAGGCTCAGGAAGGCCGTACGGGAACGGCTGGAGAGGCTCTGGAAGGCCGGACGGGACCGGCTGGAGGGGGGCAGGATTACCTGAGGCTCTATCTCCGGTGGAGGACTCCGGAGTGAGGTGAGTTGGGCTGCTCAACGCGTGCTTGGATGGGCTTGGATGATCAACCTCATCCAGGATGGTCTCGCCCATTATCCACTGGATGAGGTTGATAAACTCCCAAACGGGTCTGTCCCTAAACTCTGGAGCCAGACACCGATGGGAGTCATCATCCAACCCCATCACAAAGCACGCGTTCAGGGAGCAATCGTCCCAACTCACCTGCTGGCTGAGCTCCAGGAAGTCTTCCACGTATCTCTCCAGAGGACGACCATCCTGGCTGAGATGGTATCTCTCAAATTGTCCTCTGGAGAGATGTTGAGCCTCAAGTAATCCATGCCTCTTGTTAGGTCGGTTATTCTGTCACGGGTTGACTTTAAACTGAAACAAAACTCGAAGTATAAATCAAAAACAACTTTAATACGAACCAGGGGATAACACAGGGGATGAAACACATTGACATAAATAATAACCGACAAAGAACTAAGGAACACACAGGGCTTAAATACAAAAGGAAGACACTCAGGGAAAACAGAATCAGGTGTGGGACTAATTAACAATGAGACACAAGTGAAAACTAATTAACTAATAAAGAAACAAACCAGGGGAGTAAAAAACCTAACAGAACATAACATAACTGTGACAAGAGCGTCTTATGAGGTTGAAAAAAGTTCAAGCACCTTTTTCACAGCCAACCAGTAACAGAGTGTCAGGGTTTTGAGGGAGAGGAAGAACCCAAATGCAGGCAGCGATAGTACGAGGGGAACACAAGATTTTTATTATACAAAAAACACTTACAAAAAGGCAAAACAAAACCCACGATGGGGAAAACAAGACTAGATAAACTAATAATAAAAACAAGGACACGGACTAACTAGACTAGAAAAACAAACATGTTATGTCCTTAGTAAAAATCAATGAGGAGGCATACGTACATAAAGAATACTTTATTTAACAACAAAGCAAGTAGCAGAATAGTATAGCGCATGTAATCGCAGGGGTAGCACTTCTCACTTCCCGTCTCCTATCCCAACATAACATAGAAGCAACCTCTACTGCCACCTACTGGTCAACATGCACAGAAGAACACAACATATTCCCTCATTACTTAAAGCAAACTGTCTACACAGTTTTCTTCCCGTCGGATAACAGGTAAATACACAACCCCCAGTTTACGCACAATTTGGAGAGGATTACCAAATTTCGGATGTGCTTTCGGAACATGAGTTGGAATGCGCACACGCACCCAGTCCCCCACTTTAAAATCAGGAGCGCGAGCTACACGTTTAGAATCAGTGTATGCTTTAATTTTCTCTTGTTTCAAAGAGACTCTCTGAAAAAGCGCAGAAACATCCATCTGCGGCAGGGGAGGAGGAAGAACATTAAGACGCGTTCGCATCTTTCGTCCATGAAGCAACTCAAACGGGGATAACCCCGTAGCAGAATGAGGTGTCGCACGATACACTTGGAGAAATTCCATGACTGTAGGTTTCCACGGCTTTGTTTCCAGAACAGCAGACTAGAATACAGCTTTTCAACACGCGATGAAACCGTTCCACAGATCCATTCGCAGCTGGGTGGTTCAAAGAAGTACGTACGTGGTGAATATCTCTCTCTTTCAGAAATTTTGAAAAATCAGCAGATGTGAACTGAGTCCCGTTATCTGACACGACAGTACGTGGATTGCCATATCTGCTAAACACAGATGACAAAGAAGGCGATAACATTCTGAGTAGTGACGGAAGCGGTGAAAGCAACTTCAGGCCACTTACTGTGATAGTCAATCAATGTGAGCGCATAACGACAGTCTCCCACAGCGGTTTCAAACGGGCCCACCACATCAATAGCTACCTTGTCCCACGGAACAGACGGAAAAGGTACTGGCTGCAACGGCGCAGCTGAGGTGTTGGCAGTTTTGTCAGAGGACAAACACAGTTGACAGGCCTGGATGTGCTCTTTAACTAGGCAATCTATGCCCGGCCACCAGTACAGTTCACAAAGCCGTTGTTTGGTACGCACAATTCCCTGATGACCTGCGTGAGCTAACTTAACCAATGTGTGCCGTAGCGCGACAGGAACAAAAAGGCGCTGTCCCCGGAACACATAATCCCGCTGCACAGTTAGTTTGTCGCGTAGGTGAAAGTATGGACGTAGAGGAATATCCACAGAAGTTGTAGAAGAAGGCCACCCACAAGCTATTTGAGCACGTAATGCACTCAGTTCCGAGCATGCTGCGGAGGCAGAAGCAACCTCAGCAGGCGACAAAGCTGACATCTCCGAAGACAGAAAAGCCACAAACTCCGGTTCAGCATCCAAGTTGTCGTCAGCTGATGCAGACAAAGGCAGACGAGAAAGACAGTCGGCCGTATTGTTTTGAGCTCCAGGCCGATAAACAACATCATAGTTAAAGCACATTAACCGCGCTGCCCAGCGCGCAATACGCATTCCGGCGCGATCAGTTCCTTTGGATGAGAAAAGCACAGTTAAGGCCTGGTGATCCGTGCGCAGGAGGAATTTACGACCCCACAAGTAAGTTCGCCACTTTTCAACGGCCCAAACACAAGCAAGTGCTTCCCTTTCAATGGTCGAGTACTTGCGTTCAGTAGATGACAATGTCCGGGACGCAAAAGCAACAATGCGCTCTGTTTTATCCTTGTGAACCTGAGCGAGAACAGCTCCCAGGCCATAGGCAGAGGCATCCGTAGATAATACCGTAGGCAAATCTGGGTCGAATAATGCGAGAGCAGGGCTGTGAACCAGCAATTTTTTTACAGCCTCAAAGCATTTCTGCGCCTCTTCCGACCAGGTGAAATCGGAGCACTGTCTGATGCAAGCCCGCAGAGGCTCCACGAACGTGGCGAAATTAGGAATTAATTTACTATACCAGGATAGTAGACCGAGGAAAGAGCGGAGTTGTGTTGCATCTGTTGGTGCAGGTGCATGAAGAATGGCAGAAAGATGATCCTCATCAGGTTGAATTCCTGGCGCATTCACTGTATGACCAAGGAAACGCAGACTAGATTGGTTGAACTGACACTTCAATTGATTCAATTTCAGTCCAGCATCCTGCAAGCATTGAACAACAGCTTTGAGTGTGTGTGTTTGAGTGTCATGTTCATTTTGTGCACGACCCCAGACAATGATATCGTCAAGGTAATTGGCAACATTCGGAACTCCTTGTAAAACTGTTCCCAACATTTTTTGGAAGGCGGAGGGTGCTGAAGCGAGGCCATATGGTACACGGCAAAATCTGAAAAGTCCTTTGTGAGTAATAAAGGCGGTCAGATCGCGGCTCTTGTCATGCAATGGCAACTGAAAATAAGCACTCTCCAAATCGATAGTGGAAAATACACTCGCTCCCCGTAACAAAGACAATAGTTAATCAATGTGAGGTAGAGGGTAACTATCGGTAACAACAGCCTTATTGGGTTCCCGCAAATCTACACACAAACGAATGGCACCCGATTTTTTCTGTACCGCTACTATAGGGGAGACCCACGGCGAAGCATCCACACTCTCGATAACGCCTAAATCAAGGCGATGGATTTCCTCAGTGACGGCATCTCTAACAGAAAAAGGTAAGCGGCAGAGTTTCTGGTGCACAGGGGCGACAGCTGAAGAAATCTTTACTCTGTGCACAAAGCCTTTTGCACAGCCGACATCTGCTGAAGACATCAAAGCAGACAATCGCAGGACAGGAGTAGCATGAGCAACCAATCAAGTTTAGCCCTGACTCTAAAAAAACACAACTGAACACGCACAACCGAGGGCTTAATTCAGCGCTGCGCAGATTCATTGTGTTAAGTACAGCGAGAGACGTTCAAGTGCAGATTGGTCTGTATGTTTAAAGTCGCTCGCACGGTATTTTACTGTCATATGCCGATCGATCTGCGCACAGCGCCACTGCGCACAAAGACCTTGATTAAGCTTGTTCAGGTGTGTTTTATTTCGGGTCTAAACTCGGCAGAAAAGTGGATCTCGCGAGCCAGATTTGAGTAAAACTGAGCTAAATGCAATATCATGGGCATACACATGTTGTTATGGAAACGACAGTTCTCCGTCATTGGTTAGCTGTGAAAAGGATGATTGACAGGATGCTTTTTCAGAAAAGTTGAAATTTTTCCAACCTCAAAAGACACTCTGAGTTGCAGAAAAAGTCGTCGACGCTAGCGTTTAAAAAATCGCTAGCAGCTTAAAAAAATAAGTCTAGTGTGAACATAGACAGCTTTGTCCATTTGTAGAGGTTCTCTGTTGAGCTTATACGGTAGATGCTGAAATTGCTGATAGCGAACCAGCCAGGTGGCAGAGGGAGAGCCTGAAAGCGTGTGCGAAAAGCTTACAACCCTGAGCTCGTGATTGAGCAGACACCTGATGCTAGGCGCTCTAGTGATAGGGGAGGGGCCATGCATGCTCGGACACTCCATTGCGTCATCGATCCCCCGTTTTAGCCCCACCCAAAATATCCTGAAAAGAGAACTGGTGAAAAACTGTTTAACGGTTTAACTCCAGAATTCAGTACTACATACTTCTGAGTCTTTGTAATGTGTTTCAGCAATACATTTCTAACATCTATAATGTGTTTGGAAACAATTCTCACAATTCTCTTTACATGGACTTAAAATGATGCATAGTGATGCATTTGAATTATTTGCAAATGATAAAGCTCAAAACGAGAGTGTAATCTCCCGGGTGCTCTGAAAAGAGGGAGAAAGCGACACAGTCAGCATTTTTGCATGCATTGTTTAGAAGCGACATGTGATTGGCCGGTAAAATTACTATAAAACATGAAACAGTTAGCTACTTACATCGCACTCTTTCACAGTAGAAACTGAACTCGAGCTTGACTTCTGTCAAGAAGCAACTCACGCCTTCTTTCAGTTGATTGGACAATAATCCTCGCCTTTCTTCATCTGATTGGCCAACTCAATCAGATTGACACTTTGTCATGATTCCGCCTCATCATGTCATGTTTTTCTTAGTCTTGGAGTAGCCTTAGGTTTTGTGTGGGGAGAGACATATTTTTGTTATCATGACATAATATGCGACCTCTTCAGTCTCAGAACAGTGCTTGAAGTGAGCCGGTACGCACCTTTTTTTTACCTTCACTTCTCATATGTTGCCGATACTTTGCCACTCTAGAATCAATATTATGCTCTCACATAATATGAATGCTTATAGATAGTAAGTAATAAACTTACAGGCATATCTTTCTTCAAGGCAAAGATAGTTTGCATGGTGTGAATCGAGACGAATGCTGTACGATGACTGAGATCTAAATCTCAACACTGCGCATGTATGGAATAACAAACTTCAATACTGGAATGGCCACTGTGTGGCAAGTATGCACCATAATAATTTGAACATGCACTGAAATGAAATGTTGTCGGTGTTGGCAGTATCTCTGTCATGACATCCAGTGAGCCGGTCAAAAAAGAAGGAGCCGAGGAGAGGCCCGGCATCCAGTCCGGTACAGCCGGTGTCCAGTCCGGTGCAGCCGGGGTCCAGTCCGGTGTTCAGTCCGGTATCCTGTCCGGTGTGTCAGTCGGCCTTCCAGCCGGCCTTCCAGCTGGAGTCCAGTCCTGCCCAGCCACAGGCGTCCAGCCCTGCCCAGCCGCAGGCGTCCAGTCCTGCGATCCAGCCAGTGTCTCAGCCGGCATTCCAGCCGGTGTATCAGCCAGCCCGGACCAAGACTGTTCCCCCGAGTCCCAACCCATTTGCACTGCCCCCCATAAACTCTTGTTCTGCCCCAGCCCCCCTCCCATGTTTGTTATTTTTACTGTCCCACCCCAACCCTTTTGTCATTCTTGCTTGTCTGCCCCTAGTTTTGTTTTCTATGTTTTGTCTGATCTTGTCTGTTACCCAGTCGGTCTTGTCTTGTTAGTCTTCCCCTTGGTGAACACCTGGGGGTGTTCATTAAAGGGGGGGCTTCTGTCATGAGTCTGCCTTCATGTCATGTCTATTCTTGGTCTTGAGGCGGATTCATGACAAAGCCTTATATTTTATGTGAGAGAGAGATGTTTTGTCCCTAATGACTTTCCATACTCTCTCTCCGGTCCGCGTCTTTGTTCCCGCCATCTCGTTCCTCGTTAACTTTCCCTGAGTGTACTTACGTTGACCGAATTGCTCCGAATTGCTTCGATTGTTTACCCCATCTGTAAGTCGCTTTTGATAAGTCGCTTTGGATAAAAGCGTCTGCCAAATGCCTAATGAGTGTTTCATTAACCACACCTGTCCCTTGTTTATTATCCTTTTTCTGTCTCCCTTTAAAACATCCTCATGTTCATTGTCCTGTGCTCTGTGTTTTGTGCTTTGTTCCTTACCGTGTTTATTCCTGCCATGTGTTTCGACGTTGTGCCATTGCCAGCTTCCTTAGTTTTTGTCCTGCCATTTTCCCCCCCATGTGGGAAGTCTTTGTTTTCAGTTTTTACCATGCTTCTGCAGGTATTGGCCAATCTGTACAGTGCAAGTTTATATGCCCCGTAGCCTTGTTCATATTTTTTACAACACAAATAAACTTACCACTCAGAAACGTCCATTTCCAATCTCCGAACAATTGGTCGTTCCTCTAAATCTGTATCTTTGTCTGATACAGGCTCAAACATATAAGGTTGGGTGCCTAATCTTTCCATCATTCATGCTGGACAGTAGCGATCTGTTTCCTGTGTGAGCTACTGAAATAAGCCGCACTGTGAAACAAGTAATAACAGACCATTTCATTCCAGAGACAAATCCTAGGGTTATAAATGGACATGTAAAAACGTTTCTGGATCATTTTGCACTTACCTAAGCCTTCTATGTACATCACACCATACTCCTACATAGGCTGGAAAACTGGGTAGGGCTTTCTGGGTTGGTACTTAAATGGTTCGGGTCATACCTTAAAGGGAGAGGTTACTATGTGAACATAGGCAACCATTTGACTGGACACCCATGACTTGTGGTGTTCCACAGGGCTCGATTCTTGCTCCGCTCCTCTTCAATTTGTATAATGGTGGTGGCGCCGGCTGGATGGGCGGAGAAATCCTGAATGTGCGTCACAGGGTATCGGTCGGGGGTGGTGGCGTTGTTCAGGCGACGGAAATCGCCAACAGTAGGGGGGAGGCCCACGGGCTGTTAGAGCGATGCACGATGCCGAGGTGCTCCATAGTAGCGAACTCCTCCCTGGCGATCGCGAGCTTGGTAGAGTCGAGGCGCCTGGCTCGTGCATAGACTGGGGGGCCAACCTTGGTGATGTAGTGCTCCACGCCATACTTAGCCACCACCGATGAAAACGTGGGCGTGGTGATGTCAGGGATATCAGCAAGCAGGCATTGATACTGGTCCCCGGTACGAATGGGTGTGCCATTGGCGGCATCCATCGGGGGGCCATGCCTGCCAGCCATAGTGTCCACAGTCGTCAGCCCCAGAATCTACCAGCAGCCGCCGGCCGGACAAGGTGTCAGTGATGAATAACAGCTTGCAGTCACGGCCAGCGCCCATAGCTGTTAATGAGTGCCGGCCCTGGCGTTTCCCTGGGCTCTAAAACTGCAAGGCTGGCGACACTGCTTGGCCCGAAACCTGGAATGGTAATAACACCACCCATCGTCACGCTGTCGGCGGGCCATCACGGCAGCTGTTGTGTCCAGGTCATCCTCCAGGGGTCCAAGTGGGTAAGATGTGTGCTGGGGGGCAACAGCGCATGGTGCAAACTGCTGCCGGTTGGCGAGGAAAATCCTGTCTGCCTCTACAGCCAGCGCCCGGTAGTCTCCGGAGGAAGGGAGGTGGGATCTGGCCAGCGCGGTGCGCACGGGTACGGGAAGCTGCCGCAGAAAAATGTGGCAAAAAAGAAATGAGGGATCCAGGGCGCCCAGCACAGCTAGCATCCTCTCCATTAACTCTGACGGCTTGCTGTCGCCAAGGCCGTTCAGAGACAGCAGGCGGTCTGCCTTCTCCAGCTCCGACAGTTCAAAGAGTTTCAACAGGAATGTTTTGAGTGCATTGTATTTGTCGTCAACCGGAGGAGCCTCTAACAGCGCCATAGCCCTGGCTGTCGTCGAGGCATCCAAGGCCGCTACCACGTGGAAATATTTTGTAACGTCCTGCCTTATTCCTCCCCGCTGGAATTGGGTCTCGATGTGTTGAAACCACGGCCATGGGTTATGCTGCCAAAAAGTCCGGTAATTTGACGGTGGCGGTGCAGGTAGCTCCGACATTAGCCGCGTCGCTAGCAGCAGCATTTTCACGACCGTCGTGGTGAGACATCATTCAGCCGTATCCAACTCGCGTCGGGTCACCAATTGTGGAGTGAAATAAATGAGGAGACAAGAGACGAAGATGCGTCGAGTCGGCTTTACGCTCCACTTTATTATATCTCACTCTGAACAGCGAGTGATGTCAAAAACAGCTACGCACATCTAAACTCCTCCCTCCCTTAAGGGTACAGTACCTTGGTGAATGTCTCCTTCAGTACCACCTGTGGTTCGCCACATCATGGCCATTATTTGGGTCATGGCAATTATTTCAGATATCCGCAATTATTGTGAACCTTTAGAAAACAAGGGTGCTCGGCAGTATCTGCTGCATTTTACATCCACCCTACACCGTACTGCGCTCACTGTTACATTAAAAATGAAATTTCTCCATCATTTGAGTTGTGTTAGCTTTGTATTTTTTTGCAGATTTGTTTTGTTTCCAGACTGGGCGCATCTACACAGCAAGACCCTCATATCTAGTTTAAGTGCTCAAGACAGTTTTCTCTGTTAAGGTCACTCAGTCTATAGTAAATAATACTATTATTTTTTTACACATTTTTTAATAGTTACATTGTCAAAGCCTTAAAACAGACAATTAATCGCCATAATCACACTTATTTAATAGACAATTAATTCATAAATTTCATACCCGTGACAGCCCTACTAGATACCTATGCAGACCGTCTTCTGTGGTGGTGAGACAGTGAAACCAGTTTGAACAAAAGGACAAGATCTCATACATACTGGGAGAAAACTCAAGAAGCTCAAACCTGGCTGCAAGATATGTGAAGTCCTGCCACGACCAAAGAACAACCAGCACAACACAAAACAACACTGACAGGACAACACACACAAACTGACACTATCAGCCTCATTGATAACTTTGAATAAAACTTTTTTTCTGTTTATATTGAGATGTATATATATATATTTTTACTTATAGACCTTTAATTTTATCCTATCTTATTTTTATCTTAATCTGTATTTGTGCATGTTTATATTTAATCTTGTGCTTTGGCAATGTACATTTTTTTTTATCATGCCAATAAAGCTCCTTTGAATCTTGAATCTTGAATCTTGAAACCAGGTTTTCTTTGATCTCTAAGTTGGCAAAAAAGTATAGAAACTGTTTAGTACAGCTGGCAATATTGTGACCCCTGTAAGATGTTGCCTTAAGCCAGAAAAAGTCAACATGCTGTTCCTCTTTAGGATTGGCTTTTGAAAATGTTACCATTTAAGGCCTGTTCTGGTATGGTCAGTTTATTCTGATGGAATTTTTGCAGTCCCTTGATTTATTTCTGTTGAAGAATTTTCAGTTTTTGAAAGATATACTCTTTAAATAAATAACTTTAAAATATGTGTATTTATATTTACTGCCAGGGACAACTTGCAAAAGATGAACTTATATAATGACAACAGACAATTAATCGTCAAAGCCCCAAAACAGACAATTAACCGTTATAATCGCCATGATTTATTAGACAATTAACCGTTAGCCAAATTGTATAATCGTGACAGCCCTGTCTGGCTCCCACATTTAGGGCCCTATGATTAAATTGCGGAATCCAGGCATGTTTGCTGTATAACGCGGAATGGCTCAGAATCTGGCAAATTTATTATTTCTTAACCAAAAAGTAGGGACGAACTTTAAATACAAATTGCATTTACTTTAGAAATATTCAAATGGTGTTTAAATATGTAATCTGCAATTGTTTTGTGTGTGCTGGTGGAGCTTTCAGAGAACAGGTGCACATGAACTGTTCCTGTTTCATGTGAGAAAGAGAATTAAAAAAAGTCCGGTTTACCACACCATTCCTCTTGATTTGTTGAGACATTGTATTGTCTCAATATGCAGACAGTAATGTTTTTGGTAAAGTGTGTTTTTAAAAAGGACATAAATATCCAAATTTAACTAAGGCCTAGTCTTGGTTTAACCCTTGTGTGGTGTTAATTTTTTGTGTCTTAGCCAGTGTTGTGGTGGGTCTAGTGGATCCACTGCAGTTTTCAATTAAACACAATCAAACACTTTTAGTTAAAATAATTAAAAGACGTTTACTTCATCCCAATTACAAGCAATCTAAACAGCATATATGGTTCATATTTGCCCTCTTTTTTTTGATCACATTTATTATATATAATCCATGATTTTTTTGTTGCGGGAACAGTAGGGGCAGAAACAGAAAACCCACACTTACACACACTCTCAAACACTCTCTCTCACACACAGAAATGCACATAAACATACTAAAAGGGTGCCCAGACATGAAGAGGACACAATGAAGGTACACAGAACCTACAGTTTCCACAATTTTATAAGCCCTGGGTCCAGTGGACCCGAACATCCTGTGTGTAATATAAATGTGTAGGGGGGTGTACAGTGTGCGGTCATTGAAAATTTGTCCTGATATACACTATGTTCTTCACAGAAAATAAGCCAAGGTCAATGAGTCTGAATTTGAAAACATAATTAATTGTATAATTTTTCTTTTGATAAAAAATGAAACGGGCCCCACAGACCCGAACACCGTACAAGGGTTAATCTGATCCCTGTCCGGGAAACCGCCCCTATAGTCATAACATTGCAATCCCATTGGCCCAGTCTGTGTGTCACAGCATTGCAAACCCACTTCACTCTATAAAAGTGTTATGCTCAAGTAGTCTCTATATTCTACCGGAACCTGTTCTGAAGGAGCTCAGACCATCAAAAACTAGTAAAGTACCAAGGAGAACTGGGTATGTGTCTAAACAAGTTATGCACTTTTTCTCTTTCAGAAAGTAGTCTCAAATATTTAATTTAGCAAGCATGGGACTTGCAGTAAAACGTTTTTGTAACTCATTTTCAGACCAGCAGTCTGTGTACATTGAAACCAAAAATATACCAAACAAAAAGTAATGTTTCTGTATTTCAATATTTGTATTATCTGTAGTATTGTTTTAGTAAAAGTAAAAGTTATTAGTTGAAGTCTATATACAATGTCTAGAGAGAAGTAATGAGAGCAAGTTAACAGATGCATGTATCAATTTCTCACCAGGATCTTGAGCAAAAAGCAGTAATAAGGCAAAAATAATCCAACCAAACAAAAGATCCACATCTCTCAATCTCACAAATGTTCACCTACTTATTGGTTGATTATATGAACAATAAACAGAACAGATTATGAAATAAACACACATGAATAGTGAAATAATATACATATGTATACATCATGTATAAATAATGTATTTATTTATTTATGTTTACTTGAGAGTAACTGTTTTGCATTTAAAACATGAAAGAAATCTAAAATTGAAAGTGTGGATTCTGTAAAGATGATTATGTTTTGTATTATAAAAGAAAAGTATTCTTTTCTGTCTCTTTTATGACGTCAAATGTTAAAATCCAAACAGGTCAATCAAGCAGCGACTAAAAATGGGCAACAACAATGAAAAGGACAGAGCTGACAAAGCAGAGAAGGAACACAACAAAGCTAAAGCGGATAAAGAAAGACTTGAGACACAAAATAATGAATTACTGCTAGAAAAAGAAATGCTGAAAAGGAAAGAAGAAGAAAAGCAGAAAATAGATGAGACTAACAGAATACAAGAAAAAGAAGAAAAGAAAAGAATTCAGCTAGAAAAGCAAAACTTACAAAAATAAAATATTATAAAATAATGTTTCATGATTGGGCTATTGAAATAGTTTGCATTCTGTAAACAAATGAGCTATTTGCATGCAACATAGGAGTTCTATAAACACAGAAAATGGTGACATTATTGTCATTTGTTTTACATGTTGTATACAATCATTTGTTAAGGTTTACTTTATGAAGCAATATATTTCATTTAGCTTTTTCATATAATTATTTTATTTTTGAGCCGGTTTTCAGTACCCACTCCCAAGAATGTGCTAATTACTTCAAAAAGTCCCAAAATACAGAATGATTTACAGTGACTCCCAACTTTGGACAATTGACATCTGTATTCATACATTTTATTAAAGATGCACAAAACATGTTGTGGTTTCCGTGGATTAATTACTGAAAGTGAAAAATAAAAAATGGGACATCTAGTGACTAAGAGTGTGGGCATGATTTGGTCTCGTTTGGTAAAGTGTACCCCAGGATAAATAATGTCAAGAGAAATTATTATAATTTTACACTCTTTTATAGGGTTTGTAGTTATAATAATAAATGCGCTAAATGATAAATGACATAAAGAGATCAATGTAAAATATCAATACTTTTTCATCTTAATGCTTATGTAAAATTTTAATGCTTATTCTAATTTATACCTATAACCTATGGGATCATTAAAAGGAAATATTGTACAAATACACCCCCTCGAAGTTCACTTTTGGCCACTACTGGATATGAAATGTTGATTAAAGTGTTAATTTAAAACCAGGAACCATAAAGTTTGATTTAAGTTACATGACTTTTGCTTCACATTTGTGTCGCTAATCTAGGTGGTGGTTTATGGAAGGAAGAACACTGGTCAATAAAGTTTACAGTTCACATGGCACTTTGAACACTTATAAAGTCCTCATTTTTTCTTTGAAAAGCAAACTATAATTTTAAAATAATGTAAAACAAAATGCAGAAACCTTTTACTCAACTAAGCTTTGAGTTTGCACCATTTACCGTACTGCATTTCTGATATGTGTCTTCCTTAGTGTGGTAAATGGTAACTTCACAGAAAACGATTATTCACTACAAAACAAGATCAATAATACTAAATACATCTTACATTTTTTTTATACATCTCATTAACATCTATATAAATGCCCCATAAGTGCTTTTTATTTAAAAAGCAGGAATAATCAGACTTTTCAGGCGCAAGGGCTTATGGGTATTCCTTGCAGCATTTTTATAATATTAAGTTCACTGCAATAGGCGCAGGCTCCCCGTGACCCGAGGTAGTTCGGACAAGCGGTAGAAAATGGAATGGAAAAAAAGTTCACTGCAGTGGAAATGTATGTTAGGTTGACTCAATTTTAACTGTAGTTTGCACTACTAAACTTTTTCCATTCACTTTATGTATACTTTTGAACTTTTCTTGTCATTTATATTTTTGTGTTGCATGAACAAAGAATTTTAAGTAAAGATAGAAATGTTATAAATTTGTTTATTTTTAAGTAGAAGCTACTTAACATAATAAAATTTGGTTGTTGAGACAACAAATCACTTTTTACAGTGTGTATGATGATAAGTGTTGACTGAACAAATGTTTTATCCTGGCGACAAAAAGGTGGATTTACTCTAAGTCACATGACTTTTGCTTTACATTTGTTCCATTCATCTATTATGGATGGAGAAAAATCGTTAAAGTTTATTGTTTACACAAGACGTTGAAATGCTAAGATTTTTGCTTTAAAATGCAAGCTATAGTTGAAAATGAAAATTGTCAATGGCAGATTAGTGTCACCTGACTTCACTGGCCAAAAGTGCAACTAAGACCAAAAGTGCAACTAAGACCAAATCTTTTACGTGCGTGTTTTATTAAAGCTATAAATGTAGTTGATGACATTGTACTTTCAATTTTCAAATGGGCTTATTTCTGTGTTAAAATCTCAGTCCTATCTATATGACCATTAAACAAGATAAAAAAGTTTTACAAGGCTGTTTATCCAGGAGTTATTCCTACTTGAACAAATCATGTTTAACCTTATTCACACTGAGAGCTAAACTTTGCAAGACCTGTGGAGACACCCTTTGGAGTTGTCCGGCCAATCACAGTGCTGTGAGGAGTGGCTTTACCTCTCTCTATAAAATTTTAGATGCCAGTTAAAAGCCTCTATACCCGAAAGTAACAAATCATTCTGGAGAAATATAATAAGGGAGAAAAGGTATGTTGCTTATAGTTTCAGACTATTTTGAATTGAAAGTGCCTCTGTATTAATGCTTGCTTAAGTGTTTTTACAGATTAATTCTATGTCGGTATAATACAAAATATCTGTTCTACAAACAAAAAATTAAGTACCTGTTTTGTAGCGCGTGGATGTGTGTTACGGTGTCAAATTGTCTTATTACGATCATTTCTTGGTCTTTATCATCATTTACTGTCTCTTCAAGGTGTTGGGTTGTATTTCCAGAACTGGATGAAACTTCAGCGCTGGCCTAGTAACAAGTTTGACAGATTGAACTCAAATCTGAATTTATTTTAATAAAGTAAAATTAATAAAAATTATAAAAGAGAACAACTGTTGCAAACAGATTCCAATTAAAATAATACAATTATCAAAGTGATGAACTAAAAAAACAGAACGTACCAGCATTTTCTGGGCTGGCATGTTTAGTTTAGGCTTTGTCTGTTTCAATCAGACTTGAAGCCAGAATCGTTTTTATACACAGCACACAGTTTTGTACTAAACTAAAATAATTGAAAAAAATAAAGCAATAATAATGCAAAATGTGCAAAATAACATACATGAAAAATTACACAATTCAGTTTATCTTAATTGAGATAAAGTAACAATATATCATAATTTTTTCAACAAAAAATACATTATTGTGATTATTTCAACTATACAGTATTGCTTAAAATACAGAATCTCGGAAATGGTAAAGTAGGATTAAATGTTGCTGCATTTACAAATGTTGGTTTGGAGATATCTCACTTGCAAATGTAATTTCTTGTCTTTCTGAAAACAGAAAATATGATGAAATCACATTCTACTGTATGTTGAAATTCACAAATATGTATCTACTTAAATAAATTTGAAATAGTATGTAATGTTTAGATGGTGTTAAATTTGGACACTGAACACTTGCTCGGTCCGGTCAACCACATCTCACAACATTCAAAAAACTACTTTAAACTCATCTCTTCTGTGAATACTTGACAAACAATGAAAAAAAAAATCTAACCCTCTCTCCTTCTCTCAACAGGTAGTGGTCTAGCTTTTGTTGAAACCAGTAACTTTGTATTGGCACCTATTGTATTATTGCTCCTGTATTACATAATCCCTTATTGCTCCCCAAACTTTTTGAATAAAAGCGTCTGCTAAATTACTAAATGTAAACGTAAACATGTTGTGTGAATCAACAGTGCTGCTAGTCAATGAACAATAAACTTTATCTGTCATACTTTTTATCCTTTGTCACTACTTTTATATGGCATTCTTAACAAAAAGTTTTTTTTTTTCTATCAGAAAGATGTCTGACTTTGGCACAATTGAACTGGCTTGTCTTGGCCGACCTTTTCAGTTGGGAATGTTGTATGACTGCCGAAGAGATGTCCTCATTCCAGGTAATTACAAGCACACAGTTCAGTCAACACTTCATTAACATTGTAATTGCTGGAGATGAGGAAACGCTCGAAGTATAAAGAAGTCCTTTTTAGAGTCAGAGGATATATATATTTACACTTTTGGATACTTCAATTTTTTTCTTTTGACATAAGGCTTGAAAAAGCATAAGATTTTTTGTTAATATTTGTATACACTCTTCAATAAAGTTGTATTTGTTAACATTTGTTCATGTAAGCTTACACCTTTACTAAAAAAGTGTGGCAAGGAGGGGTGAAAGACACCAGACAAGGGAAATTTGTAACTAAGCTACTCGACTACGCCTCCCGGAAAACACTGGGAAACAGTTATGACACACAGGGTGATAGTCATAAGTGGAGTGATCATAAATGAACCCAACACTAAGTAGAAAAGCTTTATTACAAATCACTCAGTTTAACGGAAAGACAATTTTGCACAAGAGAGAGAGACGCCTTGTAACTCGGAATTACCGAACCTTTGGACGTGCAGCCACCAGCCGAACATTAAATGCACAATCAAGTACCAGATAGCATATCTAATACGACGAAAACAACAATGTATACCAAGGGAGATTCGCAAAATTATCTAATGTAGTATCAATTGTCCTGGGAGGGTACAGCTGCCTACACAACAAACTGAGCATACGCAAAAAATCAGTCTCTCGCTGTCCATAGCTAGTGTAACTGGGCCCGTATCAGGCCAAGATAACCAACTACGCCACTGGGGTCAATCGCCCACTGAAATACGAATTAGATACTCATAATAGGACACACAGGTTCGATAGCTTGGTGGTGCAAATGAAAACAGAGGCGTGACCTTCAAGTTAATTATTTTATTTACCAACCTTATAACAAAGACAATTAGAATCAGTATGAAAATTGTATATAGAGACACTTCGTTAGGACACTTCCGAGAGAACTTCATAATAAAAATGTTTACAACTCGTACAGACCAGGCATAACTAAATGACACATAGACCCTGGGAGGAACCAGACCTGGGAGAAAGAGAAATTGATCACTGCGCCACGGGCGTAAATCTCATTCAACAGTGGGGGGGACAATAAACATAAAATTTCTCAAGAGCAATTTTTGAAGGGGACACAAATAATACAATCAAAATTTGAGTTTTTTGTCTCTGTTGTCAAGACAGGAAACAAGTATAAAAACACACTACATGTTAACAATGAGTCACTTTTTAAACACTTTAAAACAAAATGAAATTTTATCCTGATTTATATTGCAACATCGTCTGACAAAGTCAACATACATTAAAGAGTGGTGGTTATTTTCCCATGCAGTGCACTGCCTCTGGCAACGAACTTAACGAACTTTGTGGACAAAAGGGGTCTGAAATTCGCTAAATAATAAATATAGTGCCAAAGTCACTATTGTCACCGGTATGTGTGCCACTGTGTGTGACCCGGGACCTGAATGCCAAGGATCGGTGGCTAATCGTGGCCGATAATGTTACTAGTATGCCAGATCGCCACAAATAAAACAATGCATGGGAAACGACTCTGGCGTTCTTCGGCACTATTCAACAAGCTAATGTTAACTATAAGTAACGTTCAAATCAAATACATCGGTAATCAGGATCTTTTGCCACAACTATTTATTAATGTATCAGCATACATTTAATACATGAAAAAGAATCACTTAATTTAAAGTGAATTAAATAGCCTTCTTACTGGAGTTCTACAACCACTGATGAACTGAGCCGCATACTTGTGTGTGTACCACGGGGAAAGCAGGCAGTGGACCAAACCATTGTGATGCAGGGGAGGGGAAACTCAACTGTTTCCAAACTTAAAACGCATATTTTGCGTTTGTATTATTTTCTTATCAAACAATTAGTTTAGGTATATATAAATATATTTAGCACAATAGACGATTTTCTTGATTTGACTATAGTAGAGAAGACTATAGTAACCCCCTTTTTGCATGGGCATTATACAGATTATTGAACATACGTTACTTAAACATACAATAAACATGCATTGGCACGCCCCCTTCGCTATACCATTTAGCATAATTACACCGTAAGTCGCCAATATATAATTATAAATACACTCCTCTCACACACACACGCACCTGTAAAGATCCGCATCAACCTAACCCTTCGGCGTGATACTCCTCGCCGTTGTAAGGCAACACAAACCATTTCCGTCCTTCGGATGAGACGTTACACCGAGGTCTTGCTCCCTGAGGTCATTAAAAATCCCAAGGCACTTCTCGTAAAGAGTAGGGATGAGACCCGGTGTCCTGGCCAGATTCCATCCCTCTAATGACCATTGTCAATCATGGCCTTCTAATATCCCCCACCCTCTGAATTGGCTCTATCTCTCTCTCCTCTCCACCGATAGCTGGTGTGTGATGAGCGCACTGGCGCCGCTGTACTGTGGATGCTGCACACTGGTGGTGGGTGAGGAGAGACCCCCTCACATGATTGTAAAGCGCTGTGGGTGTACACCAATACACAAAGCGCTAAATAAATGCCTCATTTATTCATTCATTCATATGGCCCCAACGTCAACTTCGTCATGCAGTTAGATTCCTATCATCAATAAGGAAATCGATCAGATAAACGAACGAACGAACGACACCACTCTTCCAACAAGAAACAATGCTGCACTTATACCAGTCGCCGCTGCTCTGGATGTAAAACACCAAAAGAGGGACAGGAAGTCACATCTGTCATACTACAGCGGTTATTTATAGCGCCAGACAACTACATGCTTCGCCCTTAGCGCGCTTCTACCGCTCACACGGTCACAACTAGCAAAGATTTCCGGTATCACAGAAAACCCACCTGCAGCTCTTGTGAGCAGTGCACAGCCGTCAGAAGATCAGCGAAGAACTTAACCTGCATCAACGATTATAGTATCAATAATATAAATCTCAATTGTACATGTAAACGTGCAGCCAAACACATACCCAGTTGCGCAAAAATGTGGGATGCAGCATATGCGGTGCATATGGGGCGCCTCACAAGGCCAAAATATTATCTAACGTTGTTTTTAAATGAAACTATCATGAGTTATAAATGATAAAACATATAATGAAAAAGTCATTATAAAAAACGTTATAGTTTCACATGGGTCTATCATTTTAAACGAGTTCTATAAATATATATTTTATCTAATCAAGTTATTATGCCAACGTTGACAGTCTTTGACAGTCAAATTACAAAATTGATCGAGCAAAGAAACTTCCCAAATAAGCGCACAACATAAAATATGAAAAATAAGTAAATTGACAAGTAAAAACAGTGTCAAGTTGATAAATATCGATTATCATTTAATCTCTGTAAATCTGATTTAACGTTGCCTGAAAGTATAGGTCATATCATAATACAATATCAGTTCACCTAGGCCTACATCTCTGTCGCTTATAAAATAAATCTATGTTTGTGAAGGAGATTTATAATTACATTCGGGAGAGTCTGGGACGGTTGTTAAAGCTGTTAGATCTCCACCTGTCACGCATATTAAGCTATCGGGTTCTTCATTAAACGTCAGACGCGTTTCCCCACATGACGACGCGAGCTGCATGCAGTTAGACTTCAGGCCCGTGTTCTTCATATATGGATCACGAGCAGATGCGTCTTCTGCAAACAGCGCGCAGCACAGAGCACCGCAGAGATTGCGTGTGGACACTGAAACAGCGCAATGGTTGACAGGATGACAGACACGAGCGCAAAATAACGTTTGTTCATTAAAAATAATTTCTGCGTTCAATGTAAGTGAGTTTATCTTTGTTTTACTTAAGATGTGAACCACAAACTAAAACATTTTAAAGCAAGGGGAAAATCCAAAGATGTTTTATTTATTTGCGTTATAATGTCTGTTATCCATCTTATTTCGTTTTCCAATAAAATTTCAATTATAAATGCACAGTAAAGGTATGTTTAACATATGCTATTTTATTGTTGTGTTTTTATTAAATATTAATGAACCACAAAATAAGCATTCGTTTTAAAGTAGGCCTAAGTGGGAAAAAAACAAAGACCGTTTGTAGCCTATATTTGCGTTATACAACGAGAGTATGATACGTCTTATTCTAATAATAATATATCATCTTAATAATACTTTTTGTTGAAGGAAAAGGAATGCTCTAAATGTTTAGAGTTCTTTGAAGATCAAAATAAGTTTATTTCCTCACCAGCACATCTCTAATGGGCTGCAACTCGATTGTTACTTATATTTGGGATATTTAAAGAAGTGTTATTGTTTAAAGCTGGTCAAGCTTTTTTGTTAAAGGTTTTAAATGTCATAATTCTACAAAAGTGAGTTTCACTTTTCAAAGAATACAATAAATAGCCATATTTGGGGTTTATTTGGGGTTATTATAAGCAAAAGATTAAATAAAAAATAGAGTAGCCTGTTATCCGATTAATTATATTCGGCACAGAATTAAATTATTGACATTAAGTCAGTTTATATAACTTCATAAATCACATATTAATAAACAAAACCATTAAATAACTTTGTTTGCTGTTTAATAAAAAGTCTAAATGCTATTTTATTTATGATTTCCTAGCAATATAGTTGTTTCTAGCTTAATACATGTGTTTATTTTTTAAGGAATAACTCTCTGGGATGCAGAGATGTTGCAGAAGAATATAAACGTACAACCACAGCCAAACACAGACTTCAAAATCATTGCCTCAGATTCAAGTGAAGACAAAGTAGAAGCTCTTAATGTTTCTGCATCTCTTGAAGCCAGCTTTCTGTGTGGATTAGTCAGTGTGAAAGGGTCAGCTGACTTTTTAAGTAACAAGAAGAAATCCAAACATCAATCTCGAGTCACCTTACAGTACCGAACAACCACACGTTTCGAGCAGCTGACTATGGATCATCTTGGATCAGGAAACGTCAAACACTGCAATGTATTTGAGGAAGGCTCTGCCACACATGTTGTTACGGCTTTGCTGTATGGGGCTCAAGCATTCTTCATTTTTGACCGCGAGCTTTCATCCAATGACAACTACCAAGACATACAAGGTGAACTCCAAGCATCAATCAAAAATATACCTTTAATATCAGTTGAGGGAATGGCGTCATTGAAAATGAGCGAATCAGAACAAGAGAAAACCAACAAGTTCAGCTGCACATTTCATGGAGATTTTGCCCTAGAAAACAATCCGGTTAGCTATTCAGATGCAATCAAAGTCTACTCAGAGCTTCCAAAACTCTTAGGAGAAAATGCAGATAATGCTGTGCCCATGACCGTCTGGCTTTACCCTCTGAAGAAACTTGATTCTGCAGCCTCTCAGTTAGTCAGGGAGATCAGTGTCAGTCTAGTACGACGTGCCCAACGCATCATAGATGAACTGGACGATTGTGAAATACAATGTCAAGACCTGATGAAGGACAACATCGCTATTCAATTCCCAGAAATCAAAGCCAAGCTCAGAAAATTTAAAGACCTCTGCTCAGAGTACAAACTTGTTTTTCAAAAACAGCTCTGCCAGCTTCTTCCATCTATAAGGGGAGGAGGAAAAGAGGAACAGGAACTTGTGGATGTCTTGAACAGCAAAGAAAGATCTCCACTTCAAGGTGCTCTGATATCAGGATATCTAAAAGACAGACAGCGAGAGATTAATGTTGTTAGATCTTATCTAGACATCATGAAAGATGTTCCTGCTCTTTCATCCAGCAATGACCTGGACAAGATGGTTCTGAAAGCAACCAATGACTACGTGATCGTGTTTGCACTCTCCTCCTTGAATGAAAAGGAACCGTACCTTACAGACATGGAGAATTACCTCAAGAACCAAGCATATAACAATGCAGATAAATTACATCATGACCCAACGCCGAGAATGGGGGACGAGAAATGGTTCACCTCAGGAGACGTAACTGCACTGACCAGGGAAAATATACAGGCATTTCTAGATTTCAAGCAAGCCAACGATGGAAGAAAAAATATTGAATTCTGCATTGCATCAATCCCAGACAAGCTCAGCACTGCCTCCTCCATTCATGTTTATGAACGGGGGAGACTTGTGAGTTTACAGTATGAGCTCCCCTCAAAACCCCCAAAACCAACCGTCTTGAGTGTGGAGCATGACCGCATAAATCTCCAAGTCACACCTCCTGAACATGGCACTAATTGTGTGGAATCCTACAGCATTTCTTACCAGTCTGCTCAAAGCTCTGAGGGGACAGACATGTATACGAATGGGGTTTCAGATTGTGTCACTGTCAAACATTTAGAACCACATAAAGAGTATCAGTTCAGCTGTAAGGCTGTCTGTCGTCCTGGGGTAAGTCTGTCTAGTGATGTAACTGCATTCTTCAGAACCCGTCCATGTGCTCCTCCTGGAGCACCTGCAGTCAAAAGAGTAGATGCTGAGTCTGCAACTGTAGTCTGGGATGTTCCTACATCTGTTGGCGAAGATGTCCTCGTCACTGAATATGTGTTGGAATATAGAGAACACATAAAGGATCAAGAAAATGAAATGGCATGGAAGTCAGTGAAATCTAAATACAGGGAGTGCACCCTTCAGCAACTCAAAGCAAACACAGATTACGCAATCAGAGTTTTGGCAAGTTGTGGTAATGAAGGAAAAAGTTTTCCTAGCCCTGAAACTGTGTTTTCTACCAGTTCTGAATGTACATGGTCAGACAAAGATGGAAGTGAGTTATTCTTGAAGCATTCCATTCGCATACAGAAAGGTAATCCTTCAATTTATGCGCTGGAGCTACATAAGAAAATTGGAGATAATATGGATTTCAGTCAGTATGTCTTTGGAAAAAAGGTGGAGGATGTGAAAAACAAAGTCATTCTTCTGTTGGGATCGACAGGTGCTGGAAAAACCACGCTGGTCAATGTCATGATCAACTACATACTGGGGACAAAGTGGGAGGACGCATATCGCTTCAAACTGATCAATGAAATTACCTATCGCACGCAGGCAGAGAGTCAGACATCTAGTGTCTCATCTTATGAGTTGTACAATCAGCCCGGTTTTCAAGTTCCCTATTCTCTAACAATCGTAGATACACCCGGATTCGGGGATACAAGAGGAATGAAACATGATAAACTGATAACAGAGCAGGTCAAGAGCTTCCTTTGTAGCCCGCTAGGAATCGATCATATTGATGCTGTCTGTTTTGTTGTCCAGGCCTCTCTTGCTCGCCTTAGTCCCAACCAGAAGTACATCTTTGATTCAATCTTGTCCATTTTCGGCAAAGACATTGCAGAAAACATCATGATACTGGTGACATTCGCAGATAGCAAAGAGACACCAGCTCTGGAAGCCATCAAAGCCGCTGACCTGCCCTGTCAGAAAAATAAAAAGGGACAACCCACCCACTTCAAGTTCAACAACTCAGCTGTGTTTGCAGACAAGAAACCTGAAGAATCTACATTCTCTGACAATGATTCAGATGACGAAGAAGATGATCATAAACTTGGCGAGATGATCTGGAGATCAACCTTCAAACAGATGAAGGCTTTTTTTAAGGCACTGGGAACCATTGAAAGTAAAAGTCTGACACTTACTATAAAGGTCTTGGAGGAACGAGAGCGTCTTAAAAAAGCCATGACAAGTCTGACCCCTCAGATAACCGCAGGCCTTTCCAAACTGAGTGAGATTAAAAAGTTCAAGCAATTTTTGAACAACGAGAGTGAGAACATGTCACAAAATGAGAATTTTGAGCAAGATGTGTAGAGGTGATGAAAGCAGTGAGAACTCCTGTCAACTGTTTCACCATGAACTGCAACAAATGCTTCTTCACGTGTCACTCCAACTGCTTCCTCCCTGCAGAAGATGCTGTGAACACCTGTGCTGTGATGGGTGATGATGGTTATTGCGTTGTGTGTCCTGAAAACTGCCATTACTCTCAACATCTACGGGAAAAGGTCATGTGGTCATATGAAACAAAAATCGAGCAAAAAACCATTAAAGAGCTAAAGGACAACTTCATGAAGGCAAAAGGGAAATTCATGAATTCCAAACAAATGCTTGATGCACTTGAAGAGGAATTTAATGTTATCGAACACAAACTAATGAAACTAATCAAAATGTCCTCTGAATGCTTAAGAAGACTGGATGAAATTGCACTGAAGTCAAAATCTCTCTCCACGGCCGATTACCTCGAAATCCTGATCAAAACAGAGGAGGAGGAGAAGAAACCTGGCTTTGAGGACCGCATCATTGGACTTGAGAAAATGAAAGAAGAAGCTCTTATTGTGGAAAAGATAGGAAGGGGAGAGAATTTGCTTGAAAAAGAGCACCAAGTCATGGTGGAGAGAAAGAAGAGAATGAAGACCGTCGCACAGAAAATTATAAAAATGAAATCAATTGTTAGTGCTATACAGTCACAAAACCACCAGGAAACACAAAAAGAGAAAGAAAACTCTGGCCTTGATAATTAAGCTCTAATCAAAATGAAGACTGATACGTAAAAAAAATATATATAAAAAAAAGTTAAACTGTTTTTAGTTTGTGAATAGCACACAAATTGTCAAATACAGCTCAAATCTCCTTACCAAAATTACAGGATATAAGTGTAATTTCCCATTTTTTATCTTGATACTAGGGCTGGGCGATGTGACGATGTTATCGTATATCGAAGATGTCTTGCAAACATCCCGATGTTGATTAAAACAGACAGATACCAGACAATAATTGATAATAATGGAAAATACCCGTTATAACATTATCATGCGATGTAGGCTTTATCGTGAACGTTAATGTTAATATGCCCAGGCAGTCAGTAACGGTGACAGAATTTTGGAAACGTTGTTTTTGCTCGGCCAGGTGGGGCTGTACCACTGTTCGAATTGTCCTACTCTGTCAGATTTTACTACCACAGGGCAAAATTTATTCTAAACCACATCGACAAAATAAACAGGTAGGATGATTTTACAATGCAAAGTACCCTGTCAGATAGTCCTACCATTTTTAAAAAAATATATAAAATAAATTAACAGCGTAAATACCCTGTCAGGTTATCCTACCAGCATAAAAGAAACGTGTAGGATTAATTTACAGTGCAACACCCAATCAAATTGTACTATAGGTATTAATCAATATGTAGAATGAATTAACAACGAAAATACATGTTCCTGTAGCAGTTTAAAATAAACAGGTAGAGCAAAAAATGACGTAACATTGATATGCGCATGCCTGGTAGGATAATCTGACAGGTAGGATGAAATTTCAGGAAACCTGCAACATTTTTCTACTGCATAAAAACTATGGTTTATCTACGCCTGTGTGTGTGTGTGTGCGTATGTTTGTTTGGCACTTGGCGGGTCTGGAACGAATTCCCTCCCGGTCCGTATCCGCTGATTGATAATCTGTGAAAGTCAAACACACCCGATATTATCAGATATCGCGATGATTTTGAAGTCAATTATCGATAACTTTTTTTAAACGCATCGCCCAGCCCTGATTGATATCAAATGTAACAACATATTTTTTGTTCAAGAGAATAGACTGCATGCACACAGGATGATGACGTACGTCCACAAAAGTCAGCTCAGCCACTTCCGCTCTCATAGCGCCGTGGTCCTTTTTAACAAGTGATAAGGATACGAGAAGAGACAAAACGCAGAAGCGATCATGCATAGAGTCTATTCCGCAACAACTGTCTTTCCAAATCCGACAATATTATACTTGGAAGTATCTCTTTTAATGTTTGAAAGAGGAATGGATTCTTCTGACAATGGATTTAAATAAGGCCTTATCTATGAGTGTTTGTGGTTAGATGGATGGATGGATGGATGGAAGGAAGGTTGCATTGATGAAAGTTCAGAAATCCAGTGTGGGGAAACAGGGCTCATTTGCAGACAGTTAACAACACTATACAGTATGCACAATGTATCACACAAAAACACCAAACAATACAGTACATCATACATTACCATAAATACAAAATAATGTTCTTCATAACATTTGATGTTTCAAAAGTAATGGTTGCATGTAATTTGACTCAACCAATTAGAATTTGGCATGTTGTAAAAGAAAAACACCAAAAAGAAACAGTAAGGTGTGGTTTCCCGTTCAGGGTTTAGACTAGTCCTAGACTAAAACAAATGTTACAGCGGTCTAAACTGTAAACAGGTAGCACTAACATATCTTAAAATTCATCAATGTCATTGTTTTGTCTCAAAATGCACATCAGTAGTGTTTTTGTAACGTGTGATTGTAAAAACGGCTTAAATTTCCTAATTTAACAAAGGCCTTGTCTTGGCTTAACCTCATCCTTGTCCGGGAAACCGACCCAAAGTGCTTTTACATGAGCCCAGAATAAAAGAAAAGTGTATGAATAAGTTTATAGCTAGAATATAGGATTCTGTGATAGTTCAGCCCTGGTCTCACAGAAGTGTGTACTAGACCCCTCACATTTTTGTAAATATTTGATTAATATCTTTTCATGTAACAACACTGAATAAATGACACTTTGCTACAATGTAAAGTATAATGTATACAGCTTGTATAACTGTGTAAATTTGCTGTGACCTCAAAATAACTCAACACACAGCATTATCATGTTATGTCTTTCTTGATCTTGTGGCAGAATCATGGCAGGATCCCTAGTTTAATGTGGTTAGAGGCATTTTGGCCCATTTGGTGTTCCAGATACTCTCTCTCCAGTCACGCCTTTTTCCTGCCCTCTTGTCTCTTCATTATTGATTGTTAATTAGTTCATGCCCCGCGCCTGTATCCTCTTGATTTGCTCCCCTTCATAATGCCCTCGTGTTTATTGTCCTGTGCTTGTTCGTTGTGCTTGTTTGCTTGTTCCCCATGGATGACGATTCGTCAGTTCCTTCACTGTGGATTATTCAAATCAAGTCTTAGTAAGTGTTTAGTATATAGTTTATGTCAAGTGTTGTTTAGTCTAGTGTTAGTTAGTCTATGTTCCTGTTTGCTTGTCTTATTGTCCTGTTTTCTTTTTTAAACCCCATCATGGGTCTTTGTTTTGTGTTTAATAAATCCTTGTCTGTTAATTATCCCCTTAATCGCCGCCTGCACTTGGGTTCTTCCTCCAATATCACAACAATTAATGTCTGTACCGCTATCAACAAAAGTGAGTACACCCCTATGTGAAAATGTCCAAAACCATATAGTTTATGAATTTTAGAAGGGTAGTATCGTCCTAAATAGAATACTAAACAGTTTAATACTAACAGGAAGTATGTTGGTTTTGAGGGACGAGTGCAAATTATGTCAATCGCATGGAAAATTTGTGTGTGAATAAAAATCAGCTTGTACATTGAACAATTAATGTCGTTTTCATCTGTTTTGCCCAGAATTACTTAAGTCATCATCAGATTGAAGCATTATAATCTTGCAGGAGAGTTTGCTTGAGCAACATCTGATAGCCTCGTTTCCCTCCCTTCCGCTACAAAAGTGAAGCTGTGACCGTTGAGTGCGTGAAGTGTCCACAGTTCTACACTTCATATTTTCGGTTGAAAAGTGCATCATCTGGGTACTTGAGTGCACTGATTTTTTGAGGATTGACAATGTGAACACTCTACTCACACTATTTATACTACAAAATGGCGTAGAATAGTGCATAAGTGTGCAATTTGGGACACAGTTTCAACTTGGCTGCGGCCAAAATCGCATACTGTGACAGTACGTATTGAATTTGAATAAGTACCTACCTATCGGCCGTCAAAACAGTACGTTCTATATAGTATGAGTGGGAGTACATACTGCGTCCGCCATGTTTTATGGTCATGTGACCCGTATCCTCGTTGACCTATTACCTATTAACAACAATCTACACATGAGAGTTGATAAAAACATAATTTAGTCACAAGAAATTTATTTATTGGGTCGTACGCCTGAAAGTTTACCGCTGTATTTATTTGATTTACCTTTGAAATTTGACGGTTGCTCAGCTCCCGTGGCATCATGGGATAGATTAGTGTCCATCCAATCCACACTCACGAATCTCGGCGGAAGTAGTAGACCATCCAGGTATTTTTGCATACTGAGGTTTCGGACATAGTATACATGACTCATACTCATTTTAGCCTACTGTATAGTATGGAAGTACGCGATTTCCGACGCATCCATTGTCTCTGTTGAGAGGATGCGCATTCGCTACGTGTACTCCGACTGTGTTCAAGAAAGACAATACTGCATAACCGAGGACACCGCTACATGCCATAGAATAGGTTTTGCAGGCTACTGTGTGAAACCGAGGTAGAAATATTTGTATTTTCTTTTAAATAAATAATCACCTCAGGACAGTACCGTTTGATAAAATTATTAATAGAATAGGAAGTTTCATGGCAAGATCAGGCTGTCAGATACAATTACATTCTATTCTATATTCACACGTACTGAACATACATTCTAAACCTTTTTAGTAATATGCATGGTAATGTAATCCTTAATAGAGGTAAGATAAATATCTTTGGCCCGCTCCATGTAATAAAGGTTTATAAGTGACATGACTCAAACATAAGCTTAAAGAGCCACCCTGGACCTACGGTAGGAGGTAAGCATATACTCACAACATTTCATTTAAAGTTACAACATTTGCATTAATACTTCTCCCTTCAATTCTGTATTGACCTGTTTTATAGAGAAAGAGAGAGAGAGCATGTGTGCTTGTTTAAAATAGTACATACATCAACAGGAAAGAGCACTGTAAAGTGTACAATAAATCACTAAAAGTGTTGTTATAAACACATCTGGCTGTCACTTGCAGGAGCATGTTTCCACCCCTTGATATGATAGGAAAGCCCAGGAGCCAAAAATAGAGAATCATTCCAAAGTGTGGTCCTCTAAAGTCAGACCCTCAATACAAGCCTCAACTGTGTGTAACTTTCATCTTTTTTTTCAGTAAACCTTCCTGGACAGAATAAGATGGAATATGCTCAAGATCTAGTCAATATCTTGCAGCATGAGACTTGACCGTTGTTTTACTTGTCAATCACTTGATCATGAAAAATTGAATCTGCCATGTACACTGCAATGTTTGAAACAATTGCTTCTTTTTTTACGCTGATAGTCGCCAGTAATTTAGGAACAAGCTTTGTGACTGTGAAAATGAACTTTGTATACATAAGAGAAATGGGTAAATCACTTGAAAGTGAAACGTGTCACCGAAACAGAAACAAAATAAACCATTGCCCATGTTTTATTGTTGGACATAAATAATAGAATTTTAAATAAATGGTTGTATAAAGTCCAAAGAACATTAAGACATCTATGTAAAACTTATTTTCTTGCTGAGGTGAACATCTCAGAAGTACTGTGAAGATGTTGGTGTCATTATTTACCTGACTCAAATATGAATTTAAATAACTGCAATTAATTCATTTAGAATCTTATTCCATCCACTTCATCCTTTATCAATTTACTAAATAAACACAATCGTCTTCAGTAGGCTGCTGTTATGTGTGTGAGAGCGTGTTTGTGTAAGCCAAGTCTCATGGTTTACATTAGGATAACACGAGTCCTTATTAGCACCACAACACAACTTTACAAATACACAAACATCTGCTAACAATAAGTGTGAGGTGGTGGTCAACTAGTGATTATGGGCCTCATTAAGAGGGGATGTGAATCTCATTATCTGTGTTTAGAGTCCTGACGACATAGATTAGTGTTGGGCTGTGTGACTCAAGCCTTGCCCCTCAAACACACACACACACACACAGACCACACAGGGGGTTAATGGGTCCTGAATACACAACTCTATTGGCCAATACGGCATCATTCAATCAAACCCTAGCAAACATCCATATCATTATATAATGGGATAATTTCATTACTCTAATGTCTTTAAATGTTATTTCACTTCTTGGGTACTTGGCGCAATGAGTCCATTAACCTTTTAAGCTTAACATCAAGGGTTTAGGTTTAAATTCCTATGAATCTGTAAAGGAATGTGTGTATATGAGCTGTGAATAGTCACAATTTTTTACCAAATTTTAAACTTTTACATTCTATAGTTCCTCTTGAACTGCACTGTTGTGAAAACGTATTGTTATAAAGAAATATAAACAGATGAATATAATTTGTGTCATGCACGACATGCACTACATGCACATTAATAAAGTTAACAAAGTATGTGGTATTTTGTCCGTTGTCCAGTATGCTTAACATTTTTAAAACGGTTTTACGACAGTAAGAAGTGTATAAGCTTTATCATTAATCAAACATATTGACATACAAAAACGTAGTTAATATGTATCAAACTGCGTGTATTAAGATGTGCAATATTACTATTCAACATTGGTGACATTACATTTACCATCATTAGTTCTCCCTGTTTAAATTGTTAGTTTTATGTATCTTATAATTAATAGCATTTGTGTTACAGATAAATCTTTTATGGTTATGGAAACACCTATATTTAAAAAATCCATTACTTCAGTAATGCAAAGAAATAATGTTCAGAAAACAATAATAATGGAAAAGGCTGGAAAAAATGTAGCACCTTATTATCACTTAATAATTAAACACTTCCAGTTATTTCCAGTCTCATTGTTGGAACTTTGTTTAGCACTTCCCGTATTATTGTCTCCTCAAGAATCGCTTCATTGTTTTCCTCAATTTTTTTATGTTGCTTTGAATAAAAGCATTTGTTAAACACTTTGTAAATGGATTTCGTGTAAAGGTTTGTGTGGGTGGGGGGTGGTGATTCGGCGTTTGAGTGTGTTTTGAATCTGTGATTTCCATGTTTATATTTCCCTAAAAACAGTATAACATTACCCTAAACAACACACACACCCTCGTGCAGAAAAAGTGTTTTTATCCTCATGCTATTTAGATTTTTTTTTTTTGACAACTTCACAGAATTACAAATTTGTGTTGACAGATAAAACAAATTACTAAGATAAGTTTGATAACAAATCAATTATTAGGTTATATATGAAACGAAAGATACCCATCATCCGGAATACAGAACATATTTAAACATTTACATTTAGTCATTTAGCAGACGCTAAATGAAATGGTTTGTATAAACCAAGCCATTTCATGTAAAGATGGGTTCGTCTGAGCAAAGCGTGATATCACTCCGGACACCAAAAGAACCCAAAGCCTATGTTATCTCTTTTGTTTGTATTGAATCAATAAAACATAAGCTACAGAATTTACATTAAATGATGAGTTGCCAGCAATAATCGCATAATGTTGTTTTCTCTTCTATTTTATAGCCTAGGGAACAAAATTGCAGTGTATAAGATTTTTACCGACATCATCAGAACAGGCCAAAAGATTACCACTCAGTCAATGCAAATGATTTCTAAAGTGCTCAATTTGGAACAATCAACAACCCCCTTCATGTCAATGTTGGGTTTGTTTGAAATGCCATCCTTGCAGTACACATTGTACACACATCACTTTTCTATACATTTACATTTACATTTAGTCATTTAGCAGACGCTTTTATCCAAAGCGACTTACAAAGACTTTAGGAGCAATAAGCGATATGTCATACATTAAGTGCCAATACAAAGTTACTGGTTTCAACCAAAGCTAGACCACTACCTGTTGAGAGAAAGGGTTAGTTACCTTTAGCTATAAAGGGTCAGCTATAGCCTACACATGGAAAATCTGGACAGCATACATGATACTGGGTTCACGATATAATTATATCGAAATTACTTTAAACAAAACTGAACAAATGAAAATGAAATTGAAAAAAACTATTTATTTCCAAAACATTAACAATGTTCAAAAACATTTGTTATACATACTAGTTAGAGAACTGACAGCATTCAAGGTTAAATTAAACCTCATGCAGACTAATAAAAATTGAAAAGGTCTGTCAATAAAAGTAAATCTCAACTTTAAATTAAGAAAGAGTTTACGAAAGCTTAAAGAGAGACCTTATTAATGCAATTAAACTATTTAACCAAAAAAACGTTATATATGAATATATGTTGACTCAGGTTAAAACAGCTTAACCAATAGCTATCGTAAAAAAAATACAGTTTTAAGAGACATAGCTATCACAAAAATTGTAGTTCAATATAATGTGTCACATATTGTATATAGACTCTTAATATATCGCAGAGTGCAATTTGTTACACCTAACTTAAAATTTCTAGGATGTAAGCAAATGTTTTTAATTTTACTGTGTGTAGCAAATAATGCATAATAATAAATAATAGTGATTATTAATTTAAATTATTAATAGAAATAGTGATTATTATACAAAAAATATACAAAATTATTTGACAAAAATACCTGATGGCACAATGCTTAACCAATAGGAAAAAGCAACACATTTTATAACATCCTCTGCAGTTCTCAACTGCACTTTTAGTCTACTTGTAACTTATTAAGACACTAACATGTCAACTAACAATAACACATTTCAACACGACTGCTTCTGGCTTTTATCTGTGGAAGGGGCAATAATGATGTAAGATGTTTATTGCTCCGATTAAGCAGACGCATTCACAGATTCTTATTCCATGCCATTTAACAGGCTTTAGAAAGAGAGGGAGAGAGACTGAGACAGAAAGCATAAAGACTATTGTGGAGACTGTCTGAATCTTGTGCCTAATTATGTCCTTTGAGACCAGCACAAGAGGAGCGAGACTGAAAGCAGGAAGAGGGAGAGAAAGAATACAGGAGGGGAAATGGAGGGCCTCGAGGAGTCTGAGAGACAGAGGTCTTAAACCAGAGCTGAATGAAAGAAAAACTAAACATATGTAAGAATGGAGTGTGGGTGGGGGTGTGGGGGGCTGAATCAACCAAAGGAGTAGGAAAAGCCACTGAGAGGAAGGAAAGAACACTAAATACACAAGAGAAGACAAGAGGCATTTCAGTTGTAAAGCAGAGACACAGCTCTGAATATGTCATTCAGTGGTTAAGTGTGACTGCAACAGTTATTTTAAAAGACGACATTTTTTTATACATTCATGAAATGCTTTTATCCAAAGAAACATATAGGCTACAAAATGGTGAAAGCGGTATGCAGGAATTCCATTAAAAACACACACTGTTTCTATGTCTTGGCTAAATCTGCAGTGTTTACCGGCTGATTGGGTTTCTCTCCTCAGACCTGCACAAATGGCAAACCTTCATGAGTGGTCCACGTCATGCCTCCGTGGGCCGAGGACGGACTGAGCCCCTGGTTCACCAAGTTCAGTCGTCTGGATGCACAGTCTCAGTTCTGCAGGTGTTGAGGCATGTACACAAACACAGTACAGCACAAACAGAGAGGTTGACGCAAATCCAGTTGATATGTAATCTTTGTCACGAGATGTCCCATACTGGATTTTGATCTGTAATAAAAGATACAGAAATAAATTTAACAAACCAATAATATCGTGTTACAGCCAGACAAATGTTTTCTTTGTATTATATAGATAGATGTCAAGTCATTCGAGTGCATTCCACTGCAGGCTTTGTTTGTATTTTCTCAGGATGTTTGGGGTCCCTGCACGTTGTGGTCGGGTCAAAAGTGGAAGCAGCAAATTTGAGTTCCGTCGGATTGAATGAAGAGGACAAAACAGACCAGAGTGATAAGAAAACAAGACGGAGTCAAAGATCGCAATCGAAGTGTTAGGAACCTTCGAACTTTTCATGTTTGACCTTTTCTGTTTGGAAAAACCATAACAGTGTGTGCGTGTGACTCAGACTAGACTGCCAGGTGCCGTCTGGGTGGGCTTGTTGCCATGCTGAGGAATCTGGTGAATGCATTTGAGAAAGGTGAAGGGGTGTATGAAGACTCTGACAGGGGCAAACATAATGCTGGATCATTGGTGCCGAATGTGGAATTGAGCCAAAGGTTGTGTGTGTGTGAAAGTTTTTGGATGGGTCACAGTCTAAAATAAAGATGATGCGTAGGTGTCATTTAGCCCTTTTTTCAGGCCATAAAATTGTATTTTTATACATCTTATAGTGTGACAACATGCCCAACAAAAGCGCAATGTGTGCTCAATAATCTTTTCTTATGCAAAAGCTCAAGTAGTTTTGTAAAACCAGAAAATGATCAATCTGCAAAAATGTAGGCTACTAAAACAAATTTTTTTTATCTTAAATGATCAAACTTGTTTTTGACTTAGATCAACTGGTTGGCAGATCTGAATGAACGAAGCCAGTGTGTAAGTGTGCGTTTGTATGAACTGTATCCGCGCTTCACATGAAAGCAATGCAATTCACACACACACACCACCCAGCTTGTGGCAGTCTGTACGGTAATTGCCCCCTGCCGATCACATCCCGCTGAGGCGCTAAACGGAACATCAGCGTCAAACAGAGCGAACAAGCGCACAACAGCGCTCTCCCTCCCGCGCATGCGTCAATTTCCAGGCATGTGTAAAAACAGCACACGCTCGCTGGAGGACAAACCACGCGTGTCTGAATGCGTTATGTGCTTCTGTCCATGACAATACATGCACCTGCCTCAACCCCAAAACGAATTTTGGACACTCCCCACACAAAAAACGTATTGCGTTTCAATTCGCCAAGTGGTTGGCTACAAACAATCTATTTTCTTAAACTTTTACAATTTTGTGACATGTTTTACAGCATCTTGAATGGGTGAAATTAAGGTCAACAGTAGGCTATAAACAGCGCCTAGCTTTAATGCCTCCTATATTTTAGAGCTTGGAAATGTAATCTGCTGCACGGATTTAGTCATTTGGGTTACTGGAAAAATGTTGCGTTTTATTGGTGTAGTATTTGGTCGCTTTTTGAACGGACCGTGCCCCCTTATTAAATATATCTAGCCAAAATGTGCAATAATAACATTGCTCTCTAAAGAAGATATTCTGGAGAGATCAGCACAACATAAACATGCCGTGATACTTGTTTACAGCTATAATCTCGATGTTTGGACATAGGGTGGGAGGTAAACACAAATAAAATACTTAAGACATACAAACCGTATGCAGCGCAAACATTTACTCAATGCAACCCGGGGGATGCTTGATTAAATTATGGTGATGCCACGCCCCTAAGGTGATACGATTGGGCAGTGCTAGAACGGGGCGTGAAACGGAGACCCTCTGTATAAATACCCAGACGCTCCAATATTTGACAGTCGCGCCAATTTATGAGTGAAAACAAACTGGTGCACGCCAAAGTTTTTGTCAGCTTGTATATACAGTTGAAGAGTCAAATTATTTAGTCAAGGCACTAAAAGTTTAATTACATTGTAGTCCAGACATACGATCTTGGCGAGCATGCACCTGTTTCAGGCCAAACAATCCAATAGAGAGGGGATGACACCGTTCTAACAGGACTGCTCACATGCATTCGAATCCCGCTTTATTCAGAGGACCGGGAGGTGCGCGCAACTTTGACCAAGGATGGACTTGCCTGCACAGGTATCCTACTGGCTTTCTTTCGCCATCTGCACCCTGCTATCATGGAGCTATGTACGCGCTCGAGAGCCTGTCTGTCAGGAGATTTCGGTGCCGTTATGTAGAGGGATCGGCTACAACTACACGTACATGCCCAACCAATTCAACCACGACACTCAGGACGAGGCTGGACTGGAGGTGCACCAGTTCTGGCCGCTCGTGGAGATCCAGTGTTCTCCGGACCTGCGCTTCTTTCTTTGCAGCCTGTACACGCCCATCTGCCTTAAGGACTACAAGAAGCCACTGCCACCGTGCAGGAGCGTGTGTGAACGGGCGAAAGCAGGGTGCGCGCCCTTAATGCGCCAGTATGGTTTCCCGTGGCCGGACCGAATGAGGTGCGACTTACTGCCCGTGCAGGGGGATCTAAATACGTTGTGCATGGACTACAACAGGACTGATGTTACTACAGCTTCACCGGCTTCAAGGCCAACGAGGCACCCGGGAAAACCAAACAACAGAAGGAATAAAAGCAATAATGGACGCGCACCGGGTGGCCAACACAAATCAGGGTCGTCTACATGTGACCCGGAATGTCACTGTCGGGCACCTATGGTGACGGTGAGCAGTGACCGAAATCCCCTGTTCAATCGGGTCAAAACGGGACAGATTCCGAATTGCGCCATGCCGTGCCACAACCCGTACTTTTCTCCGGAGGAGAGGACCTTCGCCACACTCTGGATAGGACTGTGGTCGGTTCTGTGTTTCGTGTCCACGTTTGCCACCGTGGCCACGTTTCTGATCGACATGGAGAGGTTTAAATATCCCGAACGTCCGATAATCTTCCTGTCCACTTGCTATATGTTCGTGTCCGCCGGCTACATCATTAGACTCATCGCCGGACACGAAAGAGTCGCGTGCAACCAAGACTTCGAGGTGGATCATATTCGCTACGAAACAACGGGTCCCGCGTTATGCACCCTGGTGTTTCTGTTAATCTACTTTTTTGGGATGGCGAGCTCCATCTGGTGGGTCATTCTTACATTTACGTGGTTCCTCGCGGCTGGGATGAAGTGGGGAAACGAAGCTATTGCGCGGTACTCGCAGTATTTCCACTTGGCGGCGTGGCTCATTCCGAGTGTAAAGTGCATCACTGCGCTTGCGCTGAGCTCGGTGGACGGGGACTCGGTAGCGGGTATTTGCTACGTAGGCAATCAAAATGTGGATAATTTGAGGGGATTTGTGCTTGCGCCACTGGTTATTTATCTTTTGATGGGAACCGTGTTTTTATTGGCCGGGTTTGTGTCTATGTTTCGGATACGGAGTGTCATTAAACAAGGAGGCACGAAGGCGGACAAACTGGAGAGACTGATGGTCAGGATAGGCATATTTACGGTGCTGTACACGGTCCTCGCCACTGTAATCGTGTCCTGTTATGTTTACGAACTGTACAATCGCGAGGCGTGGGACATCACGCATGCTTGTTCCTGCGCGTCAGAGAAAGGCGCAAAGAGACCGGATTATGCCGTGTTAATGCTTAAATACTTTTTGTGCCTTTTGGTTGGTATCACGTCCGGTGCGTGGACGTGGTCCTGCAAAACTCTGGACTCGTGGCGCGCTCTGTGCGCGCGCCGCTGCGACGGCGGTAAGGGCACAAGCGGGTCGGTTTACAGTGAGGCCAGCACGAGACTCACTTGGAGGTCGGGCACCGCAAGCTCGGTTTTGTTCCCTCCAAAAGAAATGCCACTGTCACGGGTGTAATGACAACAGAACAAACGAACTTTTTAAAGAGTTTTATAACATTTGCCATCATGCAGCTGAGAATGCATATATCATGCTGTTAAGGATGTGCCTTAAAAAGTCATACGGTTTTTATGTGTTTATGTATTTATGAAGATGTTATGATTTAACGACTTATAGTGTTTACATTTTTACATTTATTTTGTGTATTTATCACTTTGGCAAATGCTATTTTAACGATAAAACCCGACTTGAAATATTATTAAAGGCATTTTCAATTACAGATATTTTATGCTACGGCTGGGTTGAAGAATCTGAGATTACAGTGACTATGTTATTGTATATCATTTATTATGATACAGGATTTGTTCAGATTTGTTTCACCCATCATGCCAGCAGCATTCTGTCAGTTCAGCAAAATAATTATAAAGGTATTCAATTTTCTGAGGCAAATCTCAATCTCTTAGGGAAAAAGATCAATGTAAGTGTATAATGTTAACTTACTGAAAATAATTATATGGCAAGAAAATATATTGAACATAAATCTACACCTAATGTAATAAAGCGTTTGTGAAGAGAGAACTTTGTAGCTTTAAACAGTTAAATCATCTACAGTCATCTAGTGGTAATAAGATAAATTCAAGTTAATTATTTTGTTTACATGTATTCATATTTTACCGTTTACATGATATTTATACATTTCAAATATGTGACCATGTCTGTGAAAACACCTAAAGTATTTTTGTGATTGACTGTTTTCTACATTAAACCATGCTACAAAATGTACAGAACATACCCTTGAAAAATAACACAGAATCTCAAAGATTAAAAAATATAGTGAAATTAATGACTGACATCAAACCTTCATAATTAGATTATGAGACATTAGCCTAGTTTTCACAGACAGGGTCACACTTATATTTATCATAAATGATATCAAGAGATGTATCAGGGACTGTTTAACAGTGTCTTTTTTATGTTTTGTATACATGCAATAAAAGACAATTGCAAATCAAGCTAAAAAAAAGGTTTTATGGAGCATTTAACTTATTTGTATTGCTTAGTATAATTATATAAACATGCAAAACATATGACCTAACTTGTCCATCTGGTCCAAAAAGGTCCATCTGGTGCAATTATTTTATTATTTTAACAGATTTGTAGGTAATTTCACCCATCTCATACCTCTATGCCTAGTTATGATTAGAGGATAAAGAAAGGAGGATGCTTATGCCACGTTTCCAAGTCATCATTTGTCATTTTAAATATTGCCATAAATATCGTACTGTGGACTTTCTACCCAGGTATTATCGTACATTGAGATTTTGATATTGTTACATCCCTAATATCTCTAGTTTTACAGTATTACACGTGTATTGATTGCAAAACAGAAAAATAGCTATATGAATGATCTATGATGGCACGTAACACAGTTTCACTGATGAGTCCTTATTTATCCCAAACCCAGGATAGAGAGGTTGAGTGAATGTGGTGTGGACTCTGTGGATGAGGGTCATTGTGTCAGAGACGCTGTAGAAAGACAGAATTCCTGCACTGTGATCCACATACACTCCTATTCTAGAAGAACTTGAGGCTACAGAGACATTAGTATTTTTGTTATTGTGAGTGATTATGTATCCAGAGGGAGAACAGAACAATCTCCAGGAATAATCATTATATCCAAATTTACACTCTTTGCCTATTCCCTTTCTGCTGATGTCCTTGTATGACATTGCTATACCCACCCCTGCACTCCCACTCCATTCAACCTCCCAGTAACAGCGTCCACACACACTCTCTCTACACAACACTTGAGGCCAGCAGTCAAATCTGTCTGAATGATCGGGATACTGCTGGACTGTTTCAGTACAGGTAGCCACTGTGTTCCCATCAGATAAACAGAGGCATGTATGCACTGCGTCTGAATCCAGAGTAAAAAGATGAAAATCTGAAGGACATGAAACATGAAGTTTGCATTTTAGTAATAAAACCTGAAACTGATATACTTTCAAAGCATTAAAGCTGAAGTGTCATATGTGCACCAGCAGCATCTCCAAACAAAAATTCCTAAAACATTGTGTTGCTCAGTAAAATCCTTATTTATTTAATTATAGCCAGCACGTTCAACAGTGTAAAGAAGTTAAAATGCATGACATGGCATGTTATCCCGCCTCTAAGTTTAATGTGCAATTTGTAATTATACAATATTCAACACTTACACGGTAAGAACTCGTCCCTGGTGTTTGGTTCAGCAGAGAGAATGATTCTGAATGACTTCACTGAAGAAACCAACACGTATTCAACATTCATTTTAAAGACCAACAAGCACATCTCATTTTAATTTATCTCCATTCATTTACCTCTGGTAGACATCGTTATCTCTTTACAAAAATCCTCAAATTTCTCTTGTAGACGAGAGACAGATTTTTCCATCTCATCACAGGAGAGGACAGAACTGGAAGTGCTGATGTATGGTGATTCGGGGGGTGCAGAGAAAGATTGGAAACTCTACACATAGACATAGATAAAAATGTGTAAATAACAACAATATAATTATAATCTTTATTCCCAATCACGTAAAATCCTAACAACATTGTAAAAAGTATCAACTGCCAATTAAAACGTCATTAAAGAGCTTGTGGAAGTATTCATAAATTATAAGATTGTCGTTACCTGAAGGAAACTGATGTGATCTTCTGTGGATGAAAGCTGCTCCATCTCCTCATGTCTCCTCCTCAGATCATCAATCTCCTGCTCCAGTTCCTTCAAGAGTCCTTCAGCTCGACTCACTGCAGTCTTTTCCTGATCTCTGATCAGCTGTATCACCTCAGAGCGTCTTCTCTCAATGGAGCGGATCAGTTCAGTAAAGATCCTCTCAGTGTCCTCCACTGCTGTCTGTGCAGAGCTCTGTTACACGCATAGAAAGAATCAGTAGAACATTCACACATTTGACTGGTTCTGGAAAGCGCCACAACTCACCTTGTGAGCATCCACAGCCTCTCTTAGCTCCTGAAGCTGCTTTTGTTTCTCTTGGATTCTCTTCTGGAATTTTCGGTGCATCTCTCCATTCTGCTTCTGAAGGATGAACAAAGATCAATTAATTACACAAGACCTAGAAATACCTACACATAAGAGCAATAAAATATATAACTATAAAATATATAGTTTTTTATTTTTTCATGAAACCTCTTTCTCTGCTCTCTCTGCTGCAGCTGGTACAGTGTCATGGTTTTTGTGATCGTCCATCGTACACATCAAACAAATACATGTCTGGTCAGTGCGACAGAAAACCTCCAGCAGTCTGTCATGTTGAGAGCAGATCATCTCCTGAAGTCTTCCAGTGGCTTCAGTGACTTTATGCCGCTTACTGAAGCGAGAAACCTCATGACACTCGAAATGACTTTGACAGTAGGATTCCAGACACATCAGGCAAGATTTGACAGCTTTGCGTTTCCTCCCAATGCAAACGTCACACTCCACATCTCCAGGTCCTCTACGCACCTCTGTGGTCTTTAGCTTCTCCAATGTCTCAGCAAGCACCACGTTTTTATTTAAAGCAGGTCTTGGAGTGAAGGTCTGTCTGCACTGAGGGCAGCTATAAACTCTCTTCTGATCCTCCTGATTCCAGCAGTCTGTAATACAGCTCACACAGTAACTGTGTCCACAGGGAATAGTCACTGGATCCTTCAGTAGATCCAGACAGATTGAACAGGTGAACTGATCCTGAGTCACTGAAATACTAGTTTCGGCCATTTTACTGTATGTAACGTTACAAGGAGACAGAAAACAGTTTTATCAACAATTAACGTTAGATTTAATTCTGCGGCTTACATGGGAACAGGTTTTCTTGAGCCACTTGCAGGCTTGTGACTCCGACGTGGTACACAAAACAGCTCAGCAGGATTATAGAAAGCTAAAATAATAAGCAAAAGAAAGTAAAACTAAACACTAGAGGACTCTCTCGCAAAGCTGAAACTGAAAACTTCCGTCGTATTTTGATGTATCAATTGATATGTCAATTTACGTTTGCTGTTGATCACATCGAATAGTAACAATAAAGATGATCAATATTATTAACTTCAATATATGTGCTATATTAACTTAAGGTTAAGTAACGTTTAAGTAACGCTTTAAATACATTCAGATGGAGTTGAGTTTCAAGCCTCCAACAGATCAGAAAACATGCGGATTCTTGCAGCACTCCGTTACTGCGACACGCTTCACAGATTCCGACTCTCCGCACAAACAGCTGCCGTCTGGACCTGTACCATTGCCAGCCCAAACTTCAGTGCGCGATGCCCCAGGCTGCGTCCCAAATCGCGCACGTATGCACTATTCTACGCCATTTTGTAGTATACATAGTGTGTTCACGTTGAAAATCCTCAAAAAAGAAGTGCACTGTAAGTACCCGCACGATGCACTTTTCGACCGAAAACACGAAGTGTGAAACTGTGGAAACGTCACGCACTCAACGATCGCAGTTTCGCTTACGTAGCAGAAGGAGGCGGGGCTATCAGACGCCCCTCGAGCATATAAAAAAATATGTTTTTATTCACACGCACTGTGGCGTGCGATTGACGTCATTGGCGCTCGTCTGGGAAACCAATATACTTCCGGTTAGTATAAAACCGTTTAGTATTACATTTGGGACGATTGTCTTCTGAAACTTATATACTAGATGGTTGAGTGCATAGTGTATAGTATGTCATTTGGGACACAGAGTAAATCTTGTGATTACCACTATGTGCCCTTCTCTAATATTGCGCATGCTGTGTGAATAATGTCGGCTGAATGGAAAATTAATAAAAAACGTATAATGGCTGTTTGCAACCACCTACTGTATATGATGCGAAATGGAGGTAATGTGCAGGTGATTCTTCCGGGTTGTGAGCCGCACAGCCAGTACAGAATAAAAGTGTTTCAGGCTTGTTCAGATGCTTTTGTGGCCATTGCGTTTTTTGTTGCACAATAGACTGACGTGTAGGAATTCATACATTGTGAACTTATGTAGCTTCTTATTATAAGTTTAATACACATGGCTATAGAAAGCCATTTTTTAAAAGGTATTGAAAGTTTTAAAAACTTTGAAAAGACTCCTCCCACCTTTTTAACATTCCATGAACTCATCTTTTGAAACGTCTGTTAAATGTATGGCCAAATGGCTAATCAAGACATACTATTTCATAAATGATCGCATGCAAAGTGAGGGGGTTTGTGATTATTTAAACTTTAGGGAAATTCAGTGGACCATGGTCACACCTGCCACACCAGCTCTACCTGTTTGCAGCAGCGTATCCTAAAAATAGCCCCCTCGATCGGGGGAAACTGAAACTTAAGGTTTTTTAGCTGTTTTACGTGTCTCTGTCAAGTTGCTGTGCATGCAGTAAAATGGCTGAAGTCTCTATGTCTGTGAGTTGGAAACATTTGTGCTGTTCAGTCTGTTTGAATCTACTGAATGATTGTCAAGCTCACTTTGATCAACATGAGAATGTCTTCAGCGGTGAGAGACACAACGTAATTGATGTAAATGGACACGTCTATGAGAGGTTCTGTCGTTTACAACGTAAACCACTGGAAATGTATTGCTATTCTGACAAGAAGTTTATTTGCTATTTCTGTAAATGGTTTGAGCACAAAAATCATAATATTGTGACAGATGAAGTGGAGCGTAAAAGGAAACAGGTATGCAAATGCGTTCATTTACTTTGTAGACCAATTTGCAACACTTTTTTTATCTCACATTTATTGAAATCTTAAAGCTATTCATTTACCATTTTAATTTGGTTATAAATATTCTGTTCATTGATTGTATTTTGTTCAAATGTTACCTCGATTTGGAATTATAAGGTTTTATCTGACATTTTTGTCAAAATTGAGCTTTTCACCTAGCCTTATTCTGTGACAGTTTATTTACATTATGTGATGTTTTTTCTGTATGTTGTGTTCATTTTGGGACTAATTTATAATTTAGCACCTGACCTTTGCTGAATCTTTCTCGGGGTTATTATGTATTTTCCACAGAGAGACATAATGCAAACCCAGAGAGGATTCCTGCAGAGAATCAAAACTAGACAGAAGAAAATTCTGGAGTTGAGAGAGGCTATGGAGTCGCTTATTGTGAGTTGTAAGACGGTTTAAGAAACCCTGTCAGAATCTCAGTGATTTTGGGGCATTTGAAGAAACAGATTTAAGAGCAACAGGTTGACTAATGGACTGCTCTTCACAGACAGCAGTGGAGGACAATGAGAAGATCTTTACCGATCTGTGCAGTACGGCATTTCCTCAGAGGTGACACATCTGATCAGAGTTCAGGAAAAGGCAGCGGTGAGAGAAACTGAAGAGCTCTTAAAGCGCCTGGAGCAGGAGATTGATACTTTGAGGAAAAGAGATGTTGAAATGGAGCAGCTTTTACACATAGGATCAGATCAGTTTCCTTTGCCACAAGGTAATGGGTTGGAAAGCAGCACGCGGGTCTTAAAAAGGTCTTGTATGGGTGGGCAATTTGAGACAGTTTATAATATTTCATTCCTAGGTGGGCAATTATGTGTTTAACATTTAGTCATTTAGCAGACGCTTTTATCCAAAGCGACTAACAAATGAAGTAAACAATATAAGCAATTGGAACAACATAAGGACAATAAAAAGCATAAGTGCATTGAAACTGGTCTCATATAGCCTACCACAGTATACAAAGCTAATCTTTTTTTTTTAAGGATAGAAAGAGTAGAAAAGAAAAAGAAGTCGGTCAGGTGTTGACGGAAGATATGTGTTTTCAGCCGATTCTTAAAGATGGCTACAGAATCTGCTGATCTTGTAGCAGTGGGTAGATCATTCCAAAAATGTGGAACAGATCCAGAGAAGGTACGTGAGAGTGATTTTTTCCCTTTTTGGGATGTTACTACAAGACGTCGTTCATTGCAGAGCGTAGGGATCTGACGGGTACATAAGTCTGCATTAGCGAGTGAAGATATTGGGGTGCCGAACCAGTGGTGGTCTTGAAGGCCAAAGGCAGAGCCTTGAATTTGATGCGAGTGACTATAGGGAGCCAATGTAACTTAATGAAGATAAATGGTTATTGAGATTGGAATTCTGGTCAGGTTGCGTTACGTCAACCTGAATAATGAACAGTATGTCATACATGTAAAGGGACAGTTACCCAAAAATGGAAGTTTGTCATTTTAGTCTCATGTCATTCCAAGCTTTAATGACTTTTTCGCTTCTGCAGAACACAAAAGAAGATATTCCGAAGAACATTGGTACCCAAACACTAGGGGCCCATTGACTTCCATTGAGTTGAACCAAAATATCTGCTTTTGCGTTCCACAGAAATAAAAGAGTCGTGCAAAGGTTTTGAATGATATGTAAGGGTTAAGTAATGACAGAATGTTTATTTTTGAGTGAACTATCCGTTAAGGACCCTATACAGCACTTGAACATTGTTTTTACCTCCTGTATTTTTTCCTGTGTGTAGAGATTCCAGTTTTCGTTTGAGCCTTCTCTCTTCTATTTGGATGTTGTCGAAAAATCTGTCACTAAGATGAAAAGTCTGACTGGTTTATAAAGAGACGAAATAGAAAATGTATCTAGTAGAGGTAAAGTACTGAATATTAAGGCCTCGGGTCATCTAAAATAACTTCCGTGTTTTCCATGCTGGTCATCCAAGACTACAGCATGATTTACTTGAATGGGGCAATTTCACAATAAAAAAATATAAAATGAACATATTTCTGACCACCATTCAAACACATCAGGACATCAACTGTACCATAAATTGTTTCTTCAGCTTTAAACACGTTTTTAACAAAAAGCCCTGCCCCAAGAGAATCCCCAGACTGTATGCTTGATGGTTGGCTCTTTTCAACGGAGGACAGGACTTCCTTAATCAGAGTTAGTCGCCATATTGACTATTGCATTTGTCCCCATTCAAAGTAATAGCAGTAGGGCATATTGTTAATATCTTTTATATTTGTCTGAAGTGAATGTATTTGTCTGAAGTGAATTTATTTATTAGATATTATTTATTAGAATGATCTTGCTTGGTCTATAAACACCACGCACTGTGCTGTGTTTTACCTTTCAATGTTTTTCAGTTTTTTTTCTTTGCTCCTAAAGCTGCCTTGCACATTGTGAAAAGCGCTGTATAAATAAATTGAATTGAATTGAATGTGCTAAATTAATCTACAGTATAATTGGTACTTTGAAACACCCTTCTTAATCCCTTCTTCAGATTTCTTAATCCTTATAAATGTTAAAGTCACTTGACCATGTGTATTTTAGCATATACCAGGTTTAAACATGGCCTTTTAAACAGTAAAATCATTTTTTTAAATATAATGTACACTCACAATGCATTATACGTAAATACATTAATGATTTAAGATCAGTTTTTTTTCAATAGCAAGAAGCGTAAGGATCCCTGGACCTAAAACCTGACAGGAGTTTCTGCAATGTAAGTTTCAAGCAGTGAGAGAGAGAAAGAGACAGTGAAAAGGAGAGAGAGAGAGAGATAGATATCTGGTTACACACCCTATTATGGTAGACTACCATTGGTAGTTTAATTATTATTTGAAAATCAATAATAATATTTAAAGTTGGGAAACAAATACATTTTATCAATGATTGGAATTCAGATTTTATTGATAGAAGCTGCCTAATTCTTCCAGTGTATCTTGCAAATATATCAAATAAAAATGACCCATTCATTCAACCAAACTTGTTGCACTTCTGAATACGTTATAGAGGTAAACATATTAAATTCATATGTACAAGTACAACAGAAACTCCTTTTACTCTTTGACATTCCCAATATTATTTAATATTGTATAAATATTCATGTTTTATATTTCCATCAGATTCTTTTCATTTTATTGTGGATATGAACAGTGTGAATGAACAGCTCCAACTCTCAGAGGAAAACCAAGTGTAGAGGGAGTGTTTGTGGACGCTCTTACTGGGAGGTTGAGTGGAGTGGAGAATCTGTAGAAATTGCAGTGTCATAAGAGCATCAGCAGGAAGGGTAGAGGCGGTGAGTGCCTTTGACATGAACTTTATATTCACCTCAACTCTTTTTTTTAACATTTGTTCACTTTGTGAATTCATTTCACTTCTAAGAAAGGTGCTGCGAACGGTTCAGCAATGCCATTGAAAAAAACGGTAACCCCCCCGAAAAACATTAACATACCAGAAATAATTTTAAATAGAAATATAAAAGAGTATTAAACATGAACAAATATCCCCGTTTCATCATTATGAAAGATGTATAAAATACCAAAATTTTGCAACTTTTACTTTCCCTACTCAGCCCTGTGCAAAGCTGGATGTGGAAATCATGTTCCTAGTTTCTATAATGCTACTTTAATACAAGTTAATTCATTTATCTCAAATCAAATGGTTTAAGTAAAGTAGTTCAAAATAATTGTGTTGTGGCAACTTGATTTATTTAAGTAAATTGAACAAGCATCAAATTTTATTTTGATCTACTTGATTGAAACAAGTTAATTTAAAATGTACACATTTAGTTAGAAAGAAAGACTCTGTGAGTACAGAAAGAAGTGGTTGAGTTTCAATGTTTTAAGTGTCTATTCTCCCACAGGCATTTTGATGACTAAAGATTGTTAGAAATGAATATCTTCTATGCTTAATCTAAATTACTCTTAAAGCAATATTCTTTATCTATTCAGCCTGCCAGTCTTTTACAACAATTTCTTCATAATCAGTGCATTTCTGAAAAATTACAACTTCCTTATTAGAGGCTGACCGTAAGGAACACATGACAGATAACATCTTTGTTTTCTTCTAAACTTAATGACCTCAGTTTTGCTTTTACATTGTAAACTAAAAAGTCTGAATAGATGTTGTTTGGATTAGAGAGAGACATTACAGTATTTCTTAGTTCTAATTAAGTATTTTTGAAGTACAGAAAGAACATTTAGGACTCTGAAATTGAAACCATTTTGGTGACCTAGTTGACTTTTTAATGTGCAGTAATATCAACCCCATGAGACCAGGTTGAGTAATATACAGTACAGTCACACCTTACAGACACACCTTGTGCACTAAAGGAGACTTAAGTTCTGCTCTCGATCTGTCGTCTTGTGTCTCAGTGTGAGTAAAATGGCAGAAGCCCGTCTTTCAGTTACTCAGGACCAGTTTACCTGTTCAATCTGTCTGGATCTACTGAAGGATCCAGTGACCATTCCCTGTGGACACAGTTACTGTATGAGCTGTATAACAAACTGCTGGGATCAGGATAATTGGAATAGACTTTATCGCTGTCCTCAGTGCAGACAGACCTTCACTGCAAGGCCTGCTTTAAATAAGAACGTGGTGATTGCAGAAACGGTGGCGAACCTGAACAGAACACAACGCCAGACGGCTGATGTTTCTCCCTGTTATGCTGATTTTGGAGATGTGGAGTGTGACGTCTGTACATCTGTTAGAAAATACAAAGCCGTCAAGTCGTGTCTGGTGTGTCTAAACTCTTTCTGTCAAAGTCACCTTCAGCAACACGAGAGTCTCTTTGAAGGTGAGCGACACTATTTGATGGATGCTGTTGAAAAACTCGAGGAGATGATCTGTCCAAAACACGATAAACTTTTGGAGGCTTACTGTCGTACTGACCAGGAAAGTATCTGTGTGCTGTGCATGAGAGATGAGCATAAAAAACATGATGTGGCACCTGTAGCACGGATAGTGACACAGGTACGCATTAAAATACATAACAGTATATCACAAAAAAAAGATAATTTGTTGAAAATAATTTTGAATGCACATTTCCATATGTATTTACAACAAGGAAAAATGGTTGCTGCTTCAGTTTTGAAGTATCATGTAAAAAATACTTTTTGTATTTTTTTCTTATTGTCCTTTCCACCTTTTCTCCTGGATATTCAGACATTTTCAGACTAAATGTTGGTTTGCGCCCTTTGTCTGATTCTGTGAGAAAATCTTTCTCTAAAAAAGGTTGCTGCTTCAGTTTTGAAGTATCATCTGAAAATAAGAAATACCTTGTTTCTTGAATTATTTTCTCTGTTCTTTTCCATAAAGATCCTTACGTGTCACTGTTTCTCCTCGCTCTAGAACTTATCAGCCATAGTAGTGGTTCACGCCCTTGGTCAAACTCTTTGAGAGAAAAACTGTTGCTGCTTCAATTTTGAATCATTGTGTGAAAATAAATAGTAGTTTGCATTCCTTCAATATCTGTTCTTTTCTGTGGAAGTCCCCAACTCCCCCTGTTTATCCTCAAACTACAGACTTGTTTAGCAGTAATATTTCTCACTTTTGCTCTGATTCTGTAAGAATATTTCTCTAAAAAATCAGTTTGGCCAACTGCTTTAATTTGAAGTATCAAATCAAAATATTGTATTTTTTATATAAATATTTTTTTCTGTTGCTTTCGTAGAGTTCCTCGTCTATTTCTGTCCTCGTGGATCAACAGACTTTTTGAGCGCTAATGTCGGTTCTTGTCCTACTGTGAGTAAATCATTCTCTAAGAAACTGAAGAAAAAAATGGATCATTTTCTTAATTTGGAAATGGTGGCTGTATCTGGTCAAAGTAAGCATTCATTCATATTCTTTAAGAATAAATTATGAAACATACTCATTTTGTTATGTAAAATAATTATGAAACATGCAAATAACACTTAAATATTTTTCTTTAGTAATATGCTACAAAAATAATATTACTGATGGACCAAAGAACAGGAATCAGATCTTACAGTGTACGTCACTATAAACATACATGTACGCACACATTTGTTTTACAATAGATCACTTTGTAAGATGTAAACACTGCTCCAGAAGCACTTCAGTTGTTTTTAAATCTCACATATGTAATTGAATGTCCTAAAGAATTTGTTTAACATTTTGATTCGGTCATAAATGCTCTGTTGGTTGTATTTTGTTCAAACGTTTATGTAGTGTTAAAAAACTGAAAGATGATGTGTCTTCCAAAGGGCAACTCATCAAAATCCATTGTTTTGAAACCAAACTAATGATATTGATGTAAATCATGATTTAATTCAGTCGCACTTTAATTACAAAAAGATATAAAGATAAGATAAAGATATAGGCTATTGTGCAATATAGTGTCTCATTCTAGTGTGACATCCCCTGGAAGCGACAGTTTAACCAAATGTAATTTTTTAATCCGTTGTTAAAAACACAAACAATATTCTGAAGAACGTTGGTAACCAAACAACACCAGTACTCTGAAGTTCATGGACACATTGAGGCATTTCTCAAAATATCTTTAGGAGAGTCATAAACAGGTTTTAATGACATGAGGGTGAATGAATGACGAGAGACATTTTTTTGGGGGGGGGTGAACTATCACTTTAAATAAACAAAATTGCACTTTAGAATAAACTTATTCACTTTTTGCTATTAAATACTGTGCTTTATCTTCACCAGATTTGCATGTGCTGTCAATGGATTCCAACACAAATAAAGAAATCCTTAATTTATCTGATGGGAACCGAGTGGCTGCTAACACTGGTAGAGTCCAGCAGTATCCTGGTCATCCAGAGAGATTTGACTCTTGGCCTCAGGTGTTGTGTAAAGAGAGTGTGAGTGGACGATGTTACTGGGAGGTCGAGTGGAGTGGAGATTTAGGGGTGGATATATCAGTGTCATATAAGAGCATCAGCAGAAAAGGATGGGGTGAGGAGTGTAAATTTGGATGTAATGATCAGTCCTGGAGTTTGCACTGCTCTCCTTCCAAATTCACATTTTGTGCCAATAACAAAGAGATTAAACTCGACGTAAACTACAGGTCTTCTAGAATAGGGGTGTATTTGGATTATAATGCAGGACTTGTGCAGTTCTTTAAAATCTCTGACAAAATGAAACTCATCTACATATTCCAGACAAAATTTTCTCAACCTCTCTTTCCTGGATTCAGGATTTATTTTGGTTCGGCAGTGAAACTGTGTGATCCAGCTACATCCTGTAGATAATTTTGAGATTTTACCAATATTATAAATAACATCTTTAGGCAACAAATAATGTAATCAAAGATAATAAATCGCTATATATATATATATACACTATACAAATAAAGATTATGAAACAATGTCGGAGCCAGTTATATTAATGTAAGGTAAAAAGTAAGGTATGAGTTGAAAAAGCACCAGTACATAAATGTGTGGATCCATAGTGCTTAAACTTGTGTTTGACATCATTTCTATAGTGGAATATTGAAAGTGACTTGTGACAATGTTTTCAGTTGCTAAATGTTATTTTATCTACAAAAATATTTAACGGACTATAAGGTTTGATAGCTAGCAGCAACACATTTTGTTGTGGATTTTACTAAAAATCTTTATATAAAATATATATTGAATATTACAAAATAAACATGTATATTAAACCAATGGAAAAGCTGCTTTAAATGACATGCTTTTATGTACTTATAATTAATTGACAACTGTTTCAGCTTGTGTGTGCACATGTGGACATCTTTCAAACATTAAAGGGCTGTATTTTATGCCATGTCTTCAAGCGTAATAGATTGTTGGATACATATTTGGAGAAAGTGAAACTATAATGTTGTTTTGTCATGACTGCTTTGTCATAAGACACTCCTTTTTGCACACGTCTCTTAAACAAAGAACCAGGAAACAATATCAGTTCGAAAACGAAACTTAACATTAAGCTGTTCTTTGTTTGCATGTGCACATGCGGTAAGATGGCAGAAGCTAGTATTTTATGGGCTCAGGACCAGTTCAGCTGTTCAATCTGTCTGGATCTACTGAAGGATCCAGTGACTATTCCCTGTGGACACAGTTACTGTATGAGCTGTATTACAGACTGCTGGAATCAGGAGGATCAGAAGAGAGTTTATAGCTGCCCTCAGTGCAGACAGACCTTCACTCCAAGACCTGCTTTGGTTAAAAACATCATGCTGGCTGACGTAGTGGAGAAAGTGAAGATGACAAGACTTCTGAAAACTGATCAACATGCTCCCAGTTATGCTGGAGCTGAAGATGTGGAGTGTGACGTCTGTACTGGGAGAAAACACAAAGCTGTCAAGTCATGTCTGGTGTGTTTTGAATCTTACTGTCAAACTCACTTCGAACGACATGAGGAATTTCGCTCAGGTAAACGACACAAAGTGATCGATGCCACTGGAAAACTCAAGCAGATGATCTGCTCTCAACATGATAAACCACTAGAAATCTACTGTCGCACTGACCACCAATGCATTTGTTATCTGTGTATGATGGATGAACATAGAAACCATGACACTGTTGCAGCTGTATTAGAGAGGAGAGAGAAAGAGGTATGACGCGCACGCACGCATGCGCACACACACACACACACACACATGCGGACGCACACACAAACACACGCCTGCATGCTAATGCTAAATGCTGAGAATTACAATAAATAATAATATAATTATAAAAGTATTGTATCATTTTAAATGTCAATGTTAGAATGATACATTCTTTCTGCAACCAAATGTGTCCTCTTAAAGACATTAGGTGAGTAGTAGACCTTGCAGGCATTTACATTAAGTCATTTAGCAGATGCTTTTATCCAAAGTGACTTACAGAGAGTTTAGGGATCAATAGGCGACATGTCATACAGGAGCGATAATACAATAGGTGCTATGCAAAGTTAGTTTCAACAAAAACTACATGTTGAGAGAAAGAGAGAGGGTAAGTTTTATTTTTCAGGCTGATCTTAAAACGACAGCATAGTGTTTGAACTAACCAAGTAGTGATTTCATATAATGAATGTAACTTTAAAACAATAATACATATTTGCAAAATGCCATTGAATGTCAAGTACTTTCAATCAGTTTCATTATTTAAGTAACTTGGAAAGGCACATAGCAGTCTAATAAAAAAGCAGAACTAAAGTAGGATCACACAAGCTTTGTAATAGTTCCATGCTGTAGATTGTAAAGGTTGACAAAATGCAATGTTTCAGTTATTTGATATTCACATAGACAATTTGGGAAGGAACACAGAGAAAATACCAGCAGAGAGTCCAGGAGAAAGAGAAGGAGCTTCTGGAGCTGAGAGAGGCTTTGAAGACACACAAGGTGAGTTTGAGCAGATTAAAGAGTAAGTAACATTAGATCATGAAAATTACATTTCATGCGGTCTGTTATGTTGCCACATAAACATAATAAACCATAACGTAAAGTCCAGGCCTGGTCCTCTCTCGTCGTACACTCCTTTTATGATTCCGATCTCCTCCGTGAGAGATGTGAGACCGGTGTAACGCACAGCTGTCGTTCCCTCACGGCTCTCATCCCGCCTTACTCGTGACAGTGTACAATCTATTATCTACTATCGTCTTCGGATGTTTCTTCGTCAGACTCGGGCTCAAACTGGTAAGGTAAAATTAGGACTATCTATACACTTTATATCTAACAACCGTAATCCTGTAATGATGGTAGATGATCTGTTTGCGTCACATGCTGAACCATGTCACAATCACTACAGACTACACCATCTGACCAATCACAAGACACATTAGACGGATGAATCGCGGAACGAATTATTTGAGAGTCAGTCAAGAAGTAGAATAACTGCCTGTTATTACGACATAATAGTGTTTAATACACCTTGTATGTACATAAACCTGTTGTTGGACACTCAATAAACCAAATTAAGACCTAAAAAAATCATATAGATAAAATCATATCATAAAATAGTCTGCCAAAATGCGTAAATGTAATGTTACTTACTCTTTTACAAATGTTCATAATAAAAACAAACCGTTTCAGAATTAAAACTCCTCGAGACTGTGTAGAGTTCAGATCTGAGTGAATGTTGTGATTCTAATGATTCTATGTGTGTGTGTGTGTGTGTGTATTAACAGAGCTCTGCACAGACAGCAGTGGAGGACTCTAAGAGGATCTTTACTGAACTGATCCGCTCCATTGAGAGAAGTCGCTCTGAGGTGATACAGCTGATCAGAGATCAGGAAAAGACTGCAGTGAGTCGAGCTGAAGTAATCTTGAAGGAACTGGAGCAGGAGATTGATGATCTGAGGAGGAGACATGAGGAGATGGAGCAGCTTTCATCCACAGATGATCATATTAGTTTTCTCAAGGTAACAGAGATCTGTAAAATTATGACACATGGTATTGTGAAGGTGTTATCATTAGAGGAAGTGGTTTATTTCTTTATGTGGTCACCTGTTCTTATTAAACTGAACAAAACTAACATAAACCCAAAAAGGGCCACCATGCGATTGACGGGCATGACGCAAGAGTTTTTTGGCAGGTTTCAGCCCGATGCCATCAGCATTTTCACGTCCTGTGCTACGTTGTTTAAATAGCAAATGCACTTGTGCCCACCGGCCCATGGGTGTGCTGGCCTGAAAACGAGGTGTGTTCAGGCGCATTGTTGGCATGATGCTATTTTGAGGCAACTCAAAGCGATTTTGACCATCTAAAACCTGGTCTAGAGTCAATGGTCCAGCATTCTTTTTATTTATTTAAAGACACCTATAGGCAGGTCCACAGTGCGTAGACTCTGCTTATTCAGCTTATTATACACAGAGGGACGCGCAGCAGCACACAAATGTGCCAAATATTTCAAATGAAAGAATTACAATGTAAAAGATTATTATTGTTTAGACAACGAAAATCTGGCTTGTCCTTTAGATGGTCTGCTCGGACGCTTTAACCTTGCACACAAGCAGATCAGGGACAGCAGCACTCAACCATGCCAAATATTACAAATGAAAGGATTACAATGTACAAGACTGTTATTGTGTACATAAAGATACAAATCTTCAAGTGAAACAGTCTATCTGACCGTGTATAGTCATTTAAATCAGAAAATAAACAGATGTCATTGACAAAATTATTGACAGCCTAGACTTCTAAAAAGCAAGTGGAGCTTAGAGTAAATGTAAAACAGCTGAGGGGTTTTTAAGCTCAGCGTTGTGCAAAATCTACAGAGGCTCTTTAGAGCCAGTGTTCTGTATAACTCCAGAAACCTAAGAGGATAGGTTAGTGTCAGAAATGCATGTAAGGTTTTTGTCTTTTCATACTTGTGTACCTCTTTTTTCATAGAATTTCCAGTCTTTTTCTGCACCCCCTGAATCTACAGGCAACTTCATGGTCAATTCTGTTTCCTCTTTTGATGATGTGAGAATATCTGTGTCTCAGCTGAAGGACAAACTGAAAGAATTATGTAAAGAGGCAATGGAAAAGATATCTGCTAGAGGTAAACAACAAACGTGTCAAGTGTATCAGAAATGAACATTGAAACTTTATATTTCTAGCACAAGAATGACACTCTTTGTGTCTGTATTTCCACAGTAAGATGCAACAAAATTGTCCTCTCCAAAGAACCAGAGACTAAGGAGGAGTTCCTTCAATGTAAGTCATTTAATAAGTAATTTAGCAAAAAAGTGACAGTGTCCGTTTTTAAAGCCGTTTATTTGTATAGGTAAGAAATGAAATGTTAAATGTATTAAAAAAACGTACAGCTCTTTGAGCTGGAGTGTTTAACGAATAGAGAAACCTTTATATAAAATGCCATGAATTACTTATGAGGTCACAGAAAAAAACTGTTTCTGAGACCGATACCTCAGTATCCCTTATTAAGGTTTTAGAGATTGTCTCTTTTCACTCCAGCTTACAAGTAATCTTTTTAAGTATCTGGGAACTTGCTAGCCTGCCCAAGCAACCATATAGCAAAATGCCACCCTGGCACTACATATAGCATAGACTTTGAGTTGGGCACTTTTTATTTGTCTCACTGTACTTGTGTCAGACATGGGGGTGGGCTCTTTAGTGTGCCAAGAAGGTTGTTGATTGACAACTGCCTACCAAGTGCTTAGCAACCACCAAACCATGCAGCAACTATCAGAAACCTAACACTCCAAGTATGTTAATACAGTATTTAAGAACAGATACACTAGTTTAAATTATTACTACTTAAATGTATTAACTAGTTTAAAATATGTTTGTTTGTTTGTTTGTTCATCAGATTTCCATCACCCCACCTTGGATGAAAACACAGCACAAAACAATATCAGTCTTTCTGAGGAGAACAGAGTGGCCTCCTGTACTAAAACAGCCCAGCAGTATCCTGATCATCCAGACAGGTTTGATTACTGGTATCAGGTGTTGTGTAGTGAGAGTGTGTGCGGACGCTGTTACTGGGAGGTTGAGTGGAGTGGGAGTGCAGGTGTCTCAATATCAGTGTCATACAAGAGCATCAGCAGAAAGGGAAAAACAGATGACTATGCATTTGGGAAAAACATTCAGTCCTGGAGACTGTTCTGCTCTCCCTCCAAATGCTCGTTCTGGCACAATAAAAGAGGGAGGATTCTCGCTTTACCATTCAGTTATTCTAGAATAGGAGTGTATGTGGATCACAGTGCAGGAATTCTGTCCTTCTACAGCGTCTCTGACACAATGAGCCTCATCCACAGAGTCCACACCACATTCTCTCAACCTCTCTATCCTGGGTTTGGGCTTAATCTAAAAACATCAGTGAAGCTTTTTTAGAGGCTTAAACTGAATTAAATGAAATCACAGGTGTGAGCTGCAGAAGAATAAGATGAAAATCATTTATTTTCTCCATATTAAAATGTAATGTAAAAATAAGCTCTGCGTGCATATGCATGTTGGAATACATTTATGTCATTTGTAACTATTTGTGTTTATTTGATGTAACATTTTAATTCAGTGATGTTAATAAACCTTTTCTCTAAACTTTTAAAAAGTGAAGTGATAAACAACTCAACAACGACGTTCTCTCACAAACTTTGGTATATTTTGCTACTTTCCTTTTTTCTGTCGTTGGTATTGGTAAGTAACAGAAGGTGTTTATAGAAATGTAACTTTATACAAGATCACAAGTCGTTTGGTTGATTTCTTGCTATTACATCTAAAGTCTAGAGATTGTTCACTTAGGCTGATTAAAATAACACACCTTTAAGCAAAGACATTGTGATTATGTTTCCAGAAATTTGTCAGACGAACAGAAAAATGTTGATTATAAATATATTTCGGTTTGTTTTTCACTGATAGATCAACAGGATACACCCTACTTACTTGATCAGCATATCCCAGATAGCATAATTGTATTAATGTTGAAATGTTAAATGTGTAATTCTCAACATTGTTTCAACATTACATCAATGGTCTTTGCTAATTGAGATTTCTGAGCTTTCACACACAAAAGATCACACCAGTTTCCTCCAGGAATAGAAATTCATTACAATTTATAATGTACACACAATTACTGTGGATTTACAATCACATACTGTATTTAGATACAAAATATAACAAATTATCTTTAAAAATAAAATATATTTTAACTCTAAGAGAAAGATTCATGTCAGTTCTTTTTTTTTTATCCAAACACGGTACACAAAAATGTCTGTCGGTTTGTCTTAGGGGAACAGAGCGGCTTCTCGCACTGGTACAGTCCAGCAGTATCCTGATCATGCAGACAGATTTTATTACTATTATGAGGTGTTGAGTAGAGAGAGTGTTGTGTTTTTATGAATAACTGAATACGGGTAAGTGTCTGTTTCTATTTTGTCATTGTAAACTTATTAACTTACTGTTAAACAAGATTTGGAACAACAGTTGGTTTATCTGTTTGAGTTCATCTAGCTCAAGTTTAACTCATCTTATACTAATACCACAGCGATTTGGTGGTTTTCTAAAATGAGACGGCAAAGTCTCTCTCCATCTCCATATTATATTAACCCAAAAGCAGATATGGGCACCATTTACCTTTCATACCTTTTAATATCTTATCAAGTTACTTTAGGCTTCATTCAAATAGTTCACATAACTTAGAATAACTAAAAATAAACACCATGTAGCTTTTATTTGTAACTGCCAAATTTCGTGGACAGTGTTTAGAAAAAAGGATTTGAGCTCTTATTCATTTTTATATCATGGGCAAAACGCTATTATATTTTATTATTATTATATGTGCTCTGATCCTATGAAATCCAGTTCAAAGTCTTAAGGTCTAATTCTGAGATAACAATTTAATTTGACTATGATTTCAATCTTGGCCTTAAATACATTAAAGATTATAAACTATTATATATATTATAAAATGTTCTTTACATTATGTATGTAGAAAAAACAGATTGCATATACCAGATAAACAGAAATGATTGATGTGAGAGAGAGAGAGAGAGAGAGAGAGAGAGAGAGAGTTATTAGTCATTAAAATAATTAGAATGAATCACTCAAATCTCACTGGTACCCGATGTGACATCCAGTGGTATTGAGTCTGTCCTCACAAACTGATTTTAGTCTTATACAGTTTTTTAAATCAGGTGCTTGTTGTTGATCTGCTTAAATCTCACTTTGCAAGTCTTTACAGCCTGACTTAGATCCTGAAGCTCCTTCTCTTTCTCCTGAATTCTCTGTTGGTATTGTCTCTGCTGAAAGCCCTTTCTGCACCAGAAACAGAGACGGGTAAAGAGCAGAAGATGCGCACCGCAACGCACACTTCTCCAAAAATGCTCTGGAGCTGCATCCTGTAAATTGAATTCAGCATGTCGAGAAGAGACTGACAGTCTACACATGTGGCATTATACACAGACTTAAGATGCCTCACTTCATTTTCAAAACCTGCTGTGAGGTCCTGTGCACTAAAGAGACTGTATAAGCGGTTCAAACAGCCAAAAAATGTTGACACATCAGGACATGACTCTGCTGCGTGTACACCAACAAGAATCAGGGAGTGTGAAGCACAGGGTGAATATGTGGCAAGACGGTTTATTTTCTTTATTTCAGCCTGAACCCCTTTCACTTTGCCGGACATATTTGCCCCATTGTCAAATCCTTGTCCCCGGCAATCTGAAATAGCAATGCCATGCTCCTCCAAAGTCTTTAATATAATTTCTGATATTTCCCGGCCAGTCTTTCCATTGAAAGCTTTGAACTGTAAAAAAAAATGTAAAGTCAACTGTACACTCACATGACTTTAAATTAATGGTGTTGACTTTGATGGCAGAACTGAATATTTCTATCTATTGTAATAGTTGTGTATGAGTCCCTTTATTGTCCTCAATGTAAAAAGAGGAATCTCAACATCATACAGTTATTGCTGGACATGAGTCAAATATCCAGAAATGCTGAAAAAGCAAAGATTGTGTAGGACCTGGGGGATTGTTTTGAAGATCAGTGGACAGTCTAATGACTCATGACCAACAAGTAACCCTTAAACAACTATGACTAAACATAAAAACGCTCATTGACTGTTTATGTAACATCATACAGTATTAAGGATCAGGGGTATGTATACTTTTGGACTGGGCTATTTTGAGAAATTCTGTTATTATTCTTTAGTGTGAACTTTATGTTAACATTTCTTTAGTGAAATAACTTGCTCAGGGCGAAATTAAAAATATGCCTTAATTTTCAAAAATCCTCTTATTTTTCCAAGGGTTTCAGCTTTTTCCAGATTCTGCAAGGGGTCTGAATACTTCCGTATCCACTGTACATTTGTTGAATTGTTTATTTTTTGTGTTGTTCTCAATGTTCTCTGGTGGCCCATCTTTTTGTGGTGTTCGTGGTTGTTACCTGTTGGGAGGGTTCTATTATTTATAAACATATAATTTATTTTTTTGTGTGCTTCAATTTGTGCAAGGTTGGTTTGGGGTGAGTGTATTTAGGTTGGAATTCTTTCTTTAATTTTGGTTTTCCTATGGTTTTTGTTTTGTTCTATTTGTCTTTCTCTCCCAACATTGTATTTCCTGGGAAGCCCTGAAATTGATTCATACTTACCTTTCCTTGCCATTATCAGTGAGACATCTCATGAGTTGTGTGTCCCAATTTCATCACATTATCCTGAGTGAAAGAAGCCTTTTGGTGAGGTGCTGATGATAATGCCCTTTGTATGGTTCCCATCAATGCGACACATGGTCAGTTGTGCACCTCAGCCTCATTGCGTGTTTCGGCCCTTTATCATAAGACACCCTCCGCCAAGGGAGGCCCATTGCAGGTTGATCATACCTGGGTATGTGTCGCATTGTTACAAGGTTATCTGACAACCCATGCTGTGTCCATCCGCCTACACCACAGCCATTGGCTTCTTCTTTTTGGACCACTGGCCAGTTTTTGATTATCCTCCAGTGGACCTGTCCAATGAGCGTGACCTGTCAGCTATGGTGACCTCTGCATTTAACCCGTCCAGTGAGTAGTGAACTCACGCACTGCAAGTCATGAACACATATACACCAGAAGCAGTGGGCAGCTATCACTGCGGCTCAAAGGCACCACAGTCGTTACCCGCCGGCCCTGACAATCGAACCGACAACCTTCTGGTCAAGAGTTCGACTCTCTAACCATTAGAGCAGGACTATTCAATTAGTTTGTCATGGGGGCCAGTTCATGAAAAGTATCCCACATGAGGGGTCGGAGGGATATGGCTTGCAATATGAGGGATAATAACAACAATAAGAAATCTGTTTTATTTTTTCCCCAATTCTGTTTTTTCTGTTAAAAATTTTCTGAATTCTGTGTTTTCCGTCCTTCACTATTCAATAGTACTATATTTGCCCACATAAAAAAAATGTTCAGTATACTACAGTATTCACTTTTAAACTATATTAAAAAACCTGCAGTAGATACGTTGAACCATACAGGGATAAATAAAAATATATTTTTTTTAAACTACTTAAATGCAAGTAAAAAAAGGTCTAATTTTTAAAGTTATTTTAATAAATTTATAGCACATTTACTGTAGTTTACTAAAGTAAATGATATACTCAGTAAAAATCAAGAGGGATGGTGTGGTAAACCGGACTTTTATTTGGTCGTCGCAGAGGGTGTTTAACAGTTTCTTATTTTAAATTAAACAGGAACAGTTCATGTGCACGCGGTCTCTGAAAGCTCCACGAACACACGCAAAACAATTGCAGATTACATATTTAAACACTATTTGAATATTTCTAAAGTAAATGCACAATTTGAAGTTCGTTCCTACTTTTTAGTTAAGAGATAATAAATTTGCCAGATTCTGTGCCATTACGCGTTATACAGCAAATGTCTGGATTCCGTGATTCAATCATAGGGCCCTAAATGTGGGAGCCAGTATGTTGTATTTGTACATTTTTGCCCCTTAAGACACCCGAAGTTCTTTCCTACATTTAAACATGCCGATTTTGTATTTTAGACTGCACAACAACAACATCGGTGCATTGTAAGATGCCAAAGCAGGCTTTTCTACATTCAAGCATGTTCATTGGTTGTATTTTGATACTGCACAACAAAAAAGGGAAATTCAGCGAAACAACATGACATAGGCGCCGTTCTCCAAATTGTGGAAATGCCAAACAACAACCATTCTATCCCCACTGTGTGAAGTGAACAGAAAACTGCCTAATAATTGTCTTTAAGTTGCTCTGCGACAAACTCTGATAATACTTGAAAGCACATGAAAAGAATACAGGCTAGGATTAAATGTTCACGGTTTAGACGCTCCATGACAGATGCAAAGTAACAGAATGCATGTGATTCATATTTCTCGGTAACAAATAAAAACGCCACGATAAGGGATCGTACAAACCTGTACAAAAGCTAAAAGCTTTTCCAAGACACCACTTTGTTTGGCTAAACACGTGACCTTGGTGATCATTAACAGCTTACTTTCAAGGGAAGGTACAATGAAATGTAGTCATTTGCTGTGAAATCTCAGTGTTGAAAAAATTTACAATTATTTAAGGTATGGGTGAAAACATTTTAACGGACAGATTTAATTTGTAACCATTTTAGGTACCAATTTATTGTTTATATTTCACCAAGATAAAGAAATACAATTAACCATTGCATTTGAATTCTGTATATATTTGCTTTTTAAAATAACACTCTTTTCATATTTAATGCATCATTACCTTTGATAAAAGACAATTGCGTTCGTCAAAAATTAAGTCCAGTCAACCTTGAAATATTAGCTTTTAAGATTGCACAAATATTAAAGCAAACATTTCCATTTATATCGTACTATTTTGAAACGATTACTTGCTAAATTATTCTATTGTGGTTTGGCGGGTGAGACTGATTGTTATAAAAGATGGACAACACATCCCCATTTACTTCTGTTGTAGAAAAATAAAGTCAAAATCTATAAGAAATGGCCACTGAAATATTGCGGCGATAATGGGATATCGTGAAAACAATCATGGCCACCATATGTTTGTTCCAAATTGAAGTTTTCATAACTGGCCACTTCAAACAGCCCTTCGGAATGAAGGATTTCAAAGAGTACAACTGATGGACACTTCGAACCCCCATGATTCTTTGCGTATCGAAAGCACCTCCATATGGGCATTGAATGACACATATAAGTGCACTTCAAGAAACAGTTGTTTGATGAGCCCTTTGAAATAGACCGCAGGGAGAGTCTGCACAGGAGTGAGTGTGATGTGGACCCGCGTTATCAAGGTGTCACTCAGTGTGATCACAGCCTCCTCCTTTCGTTTTATTGGCGTGACGTAACCATGCAAAATCAAAATATTCATTTATATTCAGTAATTCCTTACTACAGACCATTTCACAAGATGTAAACACTGTTCCAGACGCAAGCCTGGTTTTGAGTTTTTGTTATTACTTTTAAGCTTACAAATCAAACATTAAACAATCGGTTACAAGTAGCTGCCCAGTCAGCACATTTCCTTTGGTGCAGATCTGGCCCAAATAAACTGCTGACCTGTGGCCCACTCAAGAAAGTGTTACCCGGCCCAGATCTGGTCCACATCTACTCAGGCACAACTCGACCAGATCTGTGCTATAATTCCACCAGCAGTGAGCCATATAATAAAGAATGATGTGGCCCATGTGTTTGTCATTCTTGTTTGGCTGAGTTGAGTAAAAGACTGACGGCCCTTATGTGGGCCACATGTGGCTGATAGACCAAAAGCAAGAGGTCTCCCAGAATTTAACCATATCTACACCACACCATTTGTTTATATAAAATATTCAATAAACACAATTAAACTATATCAAACACAAACACTGATTCTCAAAATTGATTTTTTATTACAAATTATGTAAAAGCCATTTTAACCCTCTAGCAAATCAAACACTCAACCACACAAATATATTCGAAATAATTTGCTTTTGTCATGTTACATGTACTCAAATATCTATCTGTAAACAGTTTGTTAAATAATATGTAACATTCAAAGAGTCTGAATCTTACATTTTTGTACACTAAAACAGGTGAAGAGTAAATTCATTAGTTACATCGCTCATAAAGTTAAAAATAAAAATGACCATAATTTACTCCTTTAACAGTTCTCCTTCAGGGGCTATTCCCTATGTCTCATGATCATTTGAAGAGAAATCTGTTGGGAAAAGTATATACTGACATTAGACATCTTTTATATTACTGCATACTTCATTTAAACACTGATTTTGTTGGTAAAGCCCTTCAAAATGAGAAAAAAAGAATTAAAAACTTTTTAAAACAACAATTAAAAGACAAAACCTGCACTGTATTAGTCAGTTTGAGCCTATATGATTTGTCTGGAGAGTCGGTTTTTAGACAGATTTTTTTAATGAGCGTTATTTCATCATGAAACAAATATGGCTGAGGAAACCCCACTTTTTTGCGAATTTGATAGCTTTTTCAATCAAACAATTTACAAAATTTTTACCGACACAAAATGCTACATATTTCAATAAAATGACGTTTAAATGTCAAAACATCACTTACCTAAACATGAAAAGTTATGAGGAGAGAAGAGAAAGGTGCTGTGTGGACTGCAGTGCGGTGAGTGTGTAGACTGCAGGACGCACTTGATTTTGGCAGGAAATTTAACACGTTTTTCCAAGTAGGCCTACAATCGAAATGTCAGCCCCAAGTTGATGTTTCCAACTGTTTGCCATATCTTAAACATATCTGGTTCTCATGTGTTTGTTGTCATCTAGGCCATATACTACAAAATAAGATGTGAACCAATTGAACATTCCCGCCATTTCTGAAGTTATGGCAAAACGTTTATGGCCCATATTTGGCCCAAATTTGTTCAGCCATGCCATATCTAGGCAAGATGTGACATGATTTTCACATGTGACCCAAATATGCTTGCTATCTGGGTATGTGACCACCCATCCTGCTTTACGTTGTACCACAAATCATTTTCACCCCTTGTCCCACGTCGTTTGAGAAAATGTCCCACATTTTCATCAGTTTGTTGGTTTTTAGTTGTCACATCAAGAAGCACGTCCCTTAACCCGAAAAGCACAAGACGCTTGTTTGCGCTATTGTTTAACTATTTAACAGCGCTGTGTCAAAAGCAGCCACCCGGTGTACTCCAGTGTCCAACGAGCGCATACAAACAACTATTTTTTTTAAAGCCTGACTTTTATCAATGTATGAGTTGGCAGTGATTTCAGTAATCAAGAGGCTGGGACACCTGTCAGTAGATCTGTGGCGATCCTTCCATATCAACTTGCCGAATAAACTCACTAAAAGTTCGTAAACTGTTTGGCTTTGATACAGTTTAGCCTATAGGTTGTGGTTAGCGAATCAAAAAAAAGCAAATTATTAAATTCATTATTTAACAGTACATTTGAAAAGAAAAACCTTTTTATTGAGAAGACCTTCAAAGTGAATAAAATAACTGTTTGTGTGATCTGTGCTCGAAATTTAATGAGACAGTGAACCTTTAATTGAAATCGCCATCATTTTTTATTATATAACATTTGGTTTATTCCTTAATATGTTGCAGTTGGAACTGGACTAAACACCTTTTTATAAGCTAAAAGATTATATACAAATGTTTTTATTCCGTTATTATATCAGTTTCACGCAACCTTTCAATGGTGTTCCACACAAATGGATTACCTGGCCCACATTTGGTTTGTTGGGTGGTGGTCTAGTTATAAAGGTTCCATTGGTTGTATTCTGTTCAAACTTTTGTTGCAGTAAAATACAACAGGAAATTGTTCAGGACTTGTGTTGGGCAAACGTAATTCACCTCAGTGGTCTACAAAACATTTTATGTACATGGGTAATAACCATTTGATAAAAAAAAAAGGTTATGGGTTGTAGCCTTAAGGACCATATTTAGGGAAAATTTTTCACTTTAAAGCACAGACACCACTGCGAACAATTATATATTTTCATTTATTAACAGCAGGTTGAGAAAGACAAAATATGCTTGCAAAATAAGAATGAAAGCATCAACTGTCCTGAAGCTGGATACTCTCATGCACAGGGGGAGGAGTATGCAGTCTCAGACTGGTCACCTGAAGGAGAGAAAACAGCACATTTCAGTATCATACTGCAAAGGAGGAAAAACAACAAGTGCAGAAAACTCAAAACCCATTACTTGGTTGATAGTAGTCATAGACTTTGATCACAGCAGAACGGAGACTTTTCACTGGATAGAGTCGTTTCATTTTTAGGCTGTAACTCATTGGAATATTTTTTGGAACCTGTAAAAGAAAGATCAGGCATAATAATACATAATTCATCATTACATTTATATAACACTTTTCTGGGTATTCAAAGCACTTTACATCGAAGGGGGAATCTCCTCAACCCCCCCAATGTGCTGCATCCACCTGGATGATGCGACGGCAGCCATATTGTGCCAGAACGGCCATAACACACACAAACCAGTTTGTTGGTGGAGAGGAGACGGAGTTACGCAGCCAATTAGTGCATATGGGGATGAATAGGAGGCCATGCTGTATAGAGGCAAACTCGGCCAGGATGCCGGGGTTACACCCCTACTCTTTTTTAATGACCACTGAGAGTCAGGACCTCGGTTTAACGTCTCATCCGAAGGACGGTGCTCTTTCACAGTAGTGTCCCCGTCACCGAGTACAAATATAACTCAACCTTCAAAACTAAAACTCCCTCACCTCCTTCAAATACACGATGACACGACCATCTTCTGAATCGACCCGTTCAACCAGTGGTGCGTATGACTGGGGTGGAGTTCCAAGCTGTGTACAAAAATCAAGTAGTTGACTAATAAAAAGGAGTGATGTTTAATGGCAGCAATTTACAAACCATTTCAAACTGACCGTTGAGGTGTCTGCTGTGAAACCTGATAGGAGTTTAATGTCTACTATGACCATGTTTGTGCTTGCCTGCGGCCCATTGTATCTGCAAGAAACAAATTGAGCAACATGTTACATTCAGATATACTGTAGCACAAAACTGCAGATCTTCAATTATAATTTGTACAATATTTCCTTTTAGAAAGTCAAAATCTTCAAATCTTACTTGACAGAGAAGTTCATGATGAGATTTGGACCAGATGCTACAAGGCAATCTCCCGTAAGCTTTGCTTCAACGCTCAAAGTTTTGGTGGTCTGAGCAGGTGTTGGAATGTTGTAGAATAAGCTGACCTGTGACCACAGAATTACAAGATGCCAAACCAAAGAATCAAGATGACAAAGAAAACAAGAGGGTGGCTCACCTGCACTGACACACAGGTTGAGCCCGTCGCGCTAATACTATATCTTCCAGGAACGTTCTTCAGTTTCTTCTCCTGATAAAGTAACTTGTTGTCCTGATTCACATCGAAGCTGTGAGAGTCTCCTGCTGACTGAACCGTCACTGTGCTGGAACCATCAGAGCTGAACACTTTGGTGGCGTACAAAGACAAAGCCTGAAGAGCCACAACTGTGTCCTGATAACATCACATCATCATCATTACAACATGAAAACGCATGTGGATAAATAAGCAGGTTCACTAATGTTCCTTTCTAGTTGGTTAACCTGTGTAGAGGAGAATCCTCCAAACGCGTTCTGCTGCTTCACAAGCCACCTGACAATCCTGTTAGCATATCCCAGCTCAGCTGTAGTGAGTGAATGTGCATTGAGAACAGCTAACATTACATATGAGCTGATCTCCGCTGCCAGAGAACCAGAATCATCACTAGATCCCATCTGAGTCCAGTGCAGGAGACCTCCTTTACAACACATGCACCAAAAGAGACATGAGACTCATTTGACATTAGAAACAAGTCATGTATTGTTGACAAAGAACACAGTAAATATCTTTACCATCTGAAATGGCAACAGTATCTAGCTCCTTTAAAAGCTGCTGCAGGGTGTCAGTCTCTCCAGCCAGACTGAAAGTGTAGGCAAGCAGCGCAGTAGTGTAAGTGTTTTTAAAACTCCCAACGGCGGACCTCAAACAGGACAAACTCTGAGTGAGCACAGGATCCTATAACACAAACAGAGGAACAGCAGGTGTGCGAATCATTCTTCTAATAGTTTCTATTGTGTTCTCCGGTAATGAACTTACAGTCACTGGAGTTTCCAGTTCAAGGAAAGATGCAGTGATGTAGGCAGTCATGGTCACATTATCATTCACTCCACCCTGTTATTCATGAGAAATGGAACAGAAAATTGTTAATCATCTAAATTGGAAAAGCAACATTTTACATACCCGTCACAGTGTGGATTAAGCAATGAATTGAAAACCTTCATTCCATTGTTGAACAGTCGACCCTGCTGCATAAAACAGCCATCTGGACCCTGTTTGCTTATCAACCAATCCTTAGCACCCTGAATAACATTTGGATCAAAGATGTATTTCTGTGCTTTGCCGAAGGACCTCATGACAAATGCAGTCAACCTGGAGATGTGAAAAAAACAAAATTTAGTGACAAACATATACTCCAGATGACTGAACAGTAATAAAATAAACTCACCATGTATTACCATCACCAAAGCCAAATGTACTGAACGCACCATCAGGATGTCTGTAGTTCAACTGTCTCTGGTATCCTGTTTAGTTTAACATGACCAATTTCAGAACAAATAAATATTGACTGATGTGCTTGAATATAAAAGTCTTATTACATGTGGGGCATTTTCCAAACGGAAGTGAGCATCCCTATGGCCTGAGTGTAGGGCATTACTGACTCTCCTGCATGCGTTTGGAACTCCCTTCTCAAAGGGAATGACTGGCCAACTGTTACCTTGACAACGCCTTACGCGCAGAGTTTATTTTTAACAACCAAGTGTTGGATTCAATGTTTTTATTATGGTCCAATCATTTCATATTCCCTGTTTTTTCACTCTACTTTGCATTTAAAAAGGAGATGTATGATAAAGGAAACCTACAAACAAGCAACTATTATTAAACACAGTATTGAACATACTTGCCTATAAAATAAATTATCTTACACTATTTTAACCATCTTAAATCATACGCCTCTCCAACAAAAACAAACATAATTATACTTCCAAAATCCAGCACCATATTTGCTTCAAAGGCGTCATGAGAACTTCTGTTTGTGATCAAATGATCTGAAGTGACCATGGCATGTACCCTTTGCTAACAGACTTCTGAAGGGTCCTTTGCTAGGGGATTTAGGTGTACACTTAGTCTGGGATGCCTTACAAATGGCATCCCCTTCCTAAAGGCCCCTTCAAGGGCACAAAAATGCCTGTGGTGTGTCAAGTACATTACCACTCTTCAGGAAGTCTACGGCTTTCTCTCGGATGTTTGAGGTGAGCTGCTCCGTGTTCTCCAGATACTGTAAAATGTAAATATTGGGAGAAAGAACAGCAATGTTCTGTTCTCCACAGCCGTACGGCATCCGTAATAATCCATCAAGATTCTGCAGCGCACGGCCCAATATGTCTCCTGCAAAAAACAGCCACATGTTAGTGTACATCTAGTTTTGTACCCTTTATAAGAACTGAATTCCATTATAATTCAGAAAGGATTCTTAAATTCATGGATACATAATCCTAGTGTAATATCCAAATAGCAATCAAATATGCTCAATGCAGTCGCTTTACCAGTACAGAGACAGAAGATCTGGCCGACCCCCGATTACATTTGGTGGAAGTGTCAGCATCACCTCCTCTGAAATTCTACTTCCTATCAAATCATAAATCACAACATAACCGACAAGCACAAAGAACAGCGTGAGATCTAAACAATGGCCACTACATTGAGAAATGTGTCAAGTGTAGACAAACCCCGTGGACATAACAACCAACTGTAGGTGTTTGTTCTTTCAACTCCTTCAGCCTTAAAATAACAGAAAAACACATTACACCCAAAAAGACCTCAGATTTTATTGGCAAAAAACTGACGATTGATTAAAAGTGTGCTGACCAATACAAGGAGACTTCGAGTGACTATGTCAACACGTCCTCTCTCTGGCACGCTCACAATGGCATTGTCACACATGCCTTGAGAAATGGCCTGTGCACTGACGGTCACATTCATGACCCCTGTAATGAAATCACTGTAATTAATGTCGGTTTCATTTAGAAAAAGATTAATGCGAAATGGAACTAAACTGACCAAGAGCAAGTGGAGTAAGAACCCATGAAAAAGTCTTTCTCCCATTGACACACAGACATGTTGAATATAGAGATCCAATTGAGGGTGTAAGAGTGAAGTCTGAGGACAGAACTGGAGTAACTTTAACCTGTCCATTAAAGATGGAGGATTAGTTCAGATCATACATGAAAGAAATGTGACAGAAGATGAATTGTGAAATCCCACCATGATGCACTTGGACAGATAGTTGAAGACGGTGGCCTTCAGCTCAAAGATCTCTCCACGGATGATGGAGTAAGGCAGAGAGAGTTCCAGGAAGAAGGGCTGGAAAACGGTCAGCTGAGCAGGAGGAGCCAGACCCAGACCTTTAGAGGACAGACAGAAGACATCCGTCTCCCAGGTGGTGATGGTGTCAGGAACCTTCACAGGAACCTGCGTTGATCCAGAGACCCTGAGAAGAAAGCGGATCACAGTTAACCAAATTCTGGTTTCCAATGACATGAGATAACAGGAAAAATTACAGAAGTGATAAACTCATGCTATCTGCTTGTAATCATTTCAACATTTTTTTTAAAGTAAGATCGGTTGACTTACCCTACTTCAGCAAGTTGCCAGATCCAAGTTTCTGGGAAGACCGTTCGAATGGTCACATCAAAAGCAGAACTCACTTCAGCCAAACCAGCACCTTCTACTAGTGGCGCAGACATCGCAACAAACCCAGGGTTACGCCGGTAATACACTTAAAAGCACAAAAGAGGTGAGATATGAATACAGATCAGATTGTGTAAAACAGTTGTTCGTTTTATACACTAGGTGGAGGGGAAAGGCGTACTATACCATCATAAAAATTGCGGTGATAATTGAGGCCTTTATATGTCAGACACTGAGGTTCTCTTACAGCCAGATTTGTAGCAACCTTCAAGCCCACAGCCTGTTAAAAGCAACCAAGTGATGTACAGTATAAGGCAGATGGACTTATTAAAGGGATAGTTCACCCAAAAATGAAAATTGTCCTGTTCTCAGATAGTTTCAAATTTGTATACATTTCTTTGTTCACATGAACACAAAGGAAGATATTTGGAAGAATGTGAGTTACCAAACAGATCTTTATACCCCCATAGTATTTATTTTACCGACTATGACAGTAAACGGGGATGAGATACGTTTGGTTACTAACATTCTTACAAGTATCTTCTTTAGTGCTCAAAGCTAAGAAAATGATACAGGTTAGGAATGACATGAGGGTGAGTAAATGACAGAAATTTCATTTTGAGGTGAAATATCCCCTTGACATTAAAATGTGTCCCAACTGTAGCTGCTCATGGTGCTTGTGTGTTTGGTTTACTCACCTTAAAGGCTTCATATGCACTGTCTGTTCGCACGTCTCGACGAGGCCTCACTTTAAGACACTCCTGCTCATCTTCAATCTCATATGGATAATCTGATACTGACTGCACTGGCAACAGGCCAAAAATCTGTAACGGTCGTATCAGCAAGACCAGATGGTCACAACGGAGTGAGGAAAGTAAACATACAGGTACCAAAATAATCTGTGCAACTATTTTGAAATAAAATTGTGAAATGAAGTACATGGACACCTTTTCTGCATTCAGACGTCTTCCTGATTCCAAGATGAGAACGCTCTGATCTACAGCACTGATGCCACACAGTGAACCAGGCTGAGCGGACAGCTTTACAGCGTTTTCTTCACCTGGAACTGCCGAAGCAGGAGAAAACTGCACAGACACCTGTGGCCAGAACAACAACAGTGAGGGTTTATGTTTGTACTAAAACTTACAAAAATAAATCCATACGCATATACAGTGTACTGGTTTTTAAAACACTTTTCGATGTCAAGAACTGTGCTGCCAGCAACCACATTGTCACTGGGCAGAAGACAGTATGCTACAATCTGTACAGATGGACTCCGATCTGCTCCAACAAACAGTTTGAATGACACCGAGCCACTCGCTGCCATTAGAGTCTTCACATTAACATTCTTATATCCATGATGAACCATCACTCCTCTGGACAAAACCTGACACACAAACACGACATTACTACTGCTTTTCCAGCAGAGGTCACAAGAAAAATCATATGTAGTATTTTGTACTCGCCATAAAGATGACCGCAGTGTTAATGTTGCTAGCAGTCTCCCCAACAAACTGATACTTAATGGTTACGGTGATCTCAGCATCACACTTTAACGGCTGCTCAATTTTCTCTATAGTCAGTTCACTGAAAGTTTGGGTGTACGATGTGGCAGGCTGGAGAAGTCGAATAGTTTTCTCATCAGTAGTGAAGTATGGCTTCTTATAGGTATAACCCACTTCTGGAGTCACACTTGCCTGAAAAACAAGGAAAGGAATGGAATTTGTGTCCTGCAAAATGTCAATGTTCACTAAAATTAAAAGGATTGTTCCTCTTCAAAATGAAAATTGTCGTCATTACACCATGACTTACATTCTTCTGCACAACACTAAAGATGATATTTTGAAAAATGTTGATAACGAAAAACCACAGGTCCCCAAAGACTTGCATTGGTTTTAGGTCTGTACATTAGAAGTCAATTGGGAGCAACTTTTTCTTTTACCAAAATCAAACAGATTTAAAATGACAATATTTTCATTTGAAGGTGAACTATTCCTTCAACACAAACTAGCATACCATCAGATTAAAGTCACTGGCAGGAAGACCAGCTGTATTAAGAGAGAAGGCGGCGAGTCCATTACTGCCTGTAGTGAGATTCTGGAGCACTTTTGAAGCCCAACTTTGACCTTCCAACAGATAGACAGCTTTGTTACGAATTGGTGTCCCATTAAAATGTGCAACTTTGATCTGTGGGGAAAAAAAAAACAACAGACAATAAAACAAGTCACAACACTTTGAACAGCATTGGAATTGTGCAATTTTACTTGCCTTTCCTTCTAGAACCGATCCATGTTCAAAAACATCAGGGAGATCAACAAAGGTGACCTTCCCAATTTCATACGTCAGGGATACGGTTTCAGATTTTGTCATGACCGTGTCTGGGGAAACAGCGTTATGACAGCTGTGAAAAAAAAAAAAAACTCATACGCGTTTCGAACAGCATGTCAATGCAGAGCTCACCTGTTCCCTCCTCTGTGAGATTTGCTTGAACAACTAGAGAATCTTGCAGATAATCCTCAAATCTGAAGTTTGTAAAGGCTGACGTGTTGAATGTAAAGGAGGCACAACCAGTCTTATTCATCTAAGAGAATCAAAAACATACACTGTAGCTGCTTTAAATGACTAAACCCTACCATCTTAAAATAACCGAATTACATGTCACACCTCTGCGGTTTTGTTCAAGCAGGGACGAACCACACCAGGAACTGAAACGTATTCAAATGGATTACGGCACACCTCCACCCACGCTCTACCAGGTACAGGTTGGTTGTAGGTGTACCTGAGAATCGGTGCAAGAACCGAGTTAAAGAATGAACAGCAGCATATGAAGGTTCATAAAGGAAAGTCACTCTCACTTTCCACAAACTTCAACTGTCAGTCCTTCTTCACCAACACTGTGTGTCTGCGCTGCTTTAACAGTCACTTCAAACTTGGGCAGAACTAGTAAGAAGCACACGAAGTGAGCAAACACTTCATACCATGCAAACCAGAGATGAACTGCATTGACTTACCATACTTCTTCACTTCAAAATTATTCACGATCATCCTTTTACCAATGTAAGCTTTCAGTGCGTACATGCCTTGACGGGCTTCTGGGTTCAACTGATGAGAAAGCTGCAATATCCACCTTATTGAGGAAACATTTGTCCACTGACCAATCCTGTTAGTCTGACTGTCCTATATAGACAAGTATAAATACAAAACATTAGTTTTGAAAAAGCTGTTGTCCATCATTAGATGTGCACAGAAACAATGACTTACCTCCACACTACCATAGAGTACTGTGAGAGAAAAATCACTGAATTAACATTCGTAGCATTAAACATGACATTGAATCTTATTACAAAACAAAGATATATAAAAAAATAACCATCTGATCAAGAGGCACAAAACTGCTATCCATGGTAACACCCTGAAATGCACTGCAAAATAAGAATATGTTCAGTCTTGAAAGCACACCATTCACATTAAAAACAAGATAGGCACGGTAACACAAAACATCCAACAAATATGAATCTTAGTTCACCCATTTGTCCTGGATTATAAATGGGTTTATCAGTTTGGATGAAGGTCAAAGGATAGTAAGACCTAAACATCACTTTTCTTTCTTCAGCAAACTTGAAAGACTTCCCCTTAACTTCAACCCGAATTTTCTGCACAGATTCTCCATCGACACGAGGTGCCTGTAGAGAAACATTGTCTCATCACACTCGATGCTTAAAATGTTCAATGGTGTGAACACACACATCTGATGTCAGACCTGGAAGCTAAAGCATTGATGAAGCTCTTCATTCGTTCTCTTCTGCAGCAGTAATGTGGTCTGGTTTTCATTTCCTACAAGATGAATGTCCATGAGACCATCTCTGGGCCTCAGGACACTTGTGCACAGTTTGGCTTCAGATCCCGACTGGATCACAACAGGAAATGTCACCAGAAAAAACCTGCCAAGAGCAAAGATAACAACATTAAATCTATAGCTTTTAAAGCCGTTTGTGTCATTATGATACAAAGACATCAGTGAACTCTGACGGCGTTTCGTAGAAGTAATGATCAGTGTATGGGATATTTTTAATACCAAATTTGTTCAGGCAGGGTTAATAACATTTAATCTAACTGGGAAAAATAACAGTCGAATACACAGGCATTAAATGTCACCAGGTATTTGCTAAAACTCGTCACCATTTATAATGTTTGGAGAACAATGAAACCAGGTGTATGATTTAACGGTTAATGCTGGATCATTCCCAAAAGGAAGTTTTAAATTGCTTACGGCTCCGATGTTTGTCCATGAACACAGCAGAGGAAAAACGTTAACAACAGCTCGTGTCGAAATATCCGTTTGACATCCATATTAAAGACGAGCGTCCAGTTTCAGATACTTCACTCCTCTGCTTCAACGGCGCAAACGATCACAGCGTCCTGACAAAACACAATGATTCATCATCTCACCAAGCAACCCGGAATATTTACATTTGTAAACATGTTCTGTGGGTGCATCCCAAATAAAACACAACTCACAGCTGCTGCTTCCTTCCAGAGAGACTGAACAGCACGCGCCAGAGACTGTGGGGTTTATCTGGTGCTTTACAACAGGTGGTTTGCATTGCATTGATTAGGCCTTCATTATGCTGCATCCCAGCAAACACAGAACGTTCCCCTAACGTTAGTTTTTGGTTCCCTTTCGGTTATTTTTTTGGGAACCAAAAAATAACGTTCCCAGAACGTTGCAGGCTGGGTTTTTTTAAATAACCAGAAAATAACCAGAAAATAACGTTTACTTGGTGGTTCTCTTTTTGGTTCTATTTTAATGGTTTAAACAGTCAAAACTGGTAAACGTCAGTGACATGTGCAATACAAAAATTATAAGATCACATTAACAGATGTTCTACTGACCAAATTATATTAATGCATTTGCCCTTTAATGGGTGAACATACTAGTTAAGCTAAATGAAAATACAATCATATATCAATGTGTATTTCTTTAGTGTGTTTGTCTGTTACTGTGTATGTGCGCTCGAGCACGTGCATTCTCCGCTCTGCCGCGCACTCCCGTCATTTAAAAATTAACGGTCATTTCGTTTTACCTCACCGACTAACACATTAGTTTAGCGGTTTATTTATTATATTTTTTTATTTAAAAACGTATAGATCTGAGAGTAAACTTATATTTTCGTGATTTTCGATTGATTTGACACATCTAAATCAACAGGCCATGATTTAAGGACTGAAACTCGGGGCTTTTGATTGTTATATCTAAAGACGGAGCCGCGCTTTACTTCTGTGGTGAGACAAGAATATTGTTAGCCTGAAGATAATTCAATGTTTATTCTTCTGTCAAAAAAATCTGCTTTAAATATTGTGTTGAAGTCATTGGTTATTTTATTTCAATATCTAAAATGTCCGATGTTGAGGCCTACACACATGGTGGTTTTATTAGAAATGATATAACGTTACTTGTGTGTGATGATGTATTTTACTTATTTTAGTGAGTTTAAGGTTAGACAAGCGATGGATAAAAACACAGCATGGATGTATTCATTACTGACGTGTAGTGAGGCAAAATGGACCCGAGAAAAATATTTTAAGCTAACGTTCTGGGAACATTCCCCTAACGTTAGTTTTTGGTTCCCAGACCGTTATGGGAACCAGAAACTAACGTTCTATTAACGTAAAGAAAACTTTCCTGAAGAACCAAATACGAACCTTAGAAAATAACGTTCTGGGAACCAAAAACGAACGTTAGGGGAACGTTCTGGGAACCACAAATTGTTAGCTGGGATTCACGTGCTCTCGGAAATTTGATAATTCCCCACTTGGCCCGGTTTCACAGACAGGGCTTAGTTTAAACCCGGACTAACCCTTAGTCAAATTAGGATATTTTAGTTACTTTCACAAAAATGCACTAGTAAAAAACATTACTTTGGTGCATCTTGAGACATAACAATGGCTGTGAGATACTTTAAAGGGCCCAGTCTTTGGCTGTTTTAAAGGCTTTGATTATGTTTTTTGAGAGTTTATGTTCATGTTTCTAGTTAAAAAAATATATATATACATATTTAAAGTCCATCGTCCACCGCTTTCGTGATGGCCGGTTCGCGAACGAATCGTTCTTTTGAGCCGGTTCTTTTCAGTGATCCGGTTCACCAAATCAGACTGAACCGTTCTCCACTCTGTTTTCTGGCGTGTCTCACAGTCCCTCTGACTCGAAATAAACCATTTTATTATTCAGTTAGTCACAGCACTGAACTGAAGTGGGTTAAGAGGGAACTTATGAGCACGCAGCTGATACTGGGCTGTATATACTGAACCGAGAGCCGTTTCCTTCGGACACGTTCGATTGAGAACCGATGGTACTGCGCATGCGTGTAATTTATAAAGCGAATAAAAAGCTTTTTCTACACCCGCACTCTTCGCGCTGCTTACATTTTGCACGCGTAGCACAAGCAAGTGTTGGATTGAGAACATTTCGCGGTCATTGCATTAAGTGTAATAGTTTTGTCCATGTGTGATCGTATATTATATCCAGTATACAATATGTTGTCGGTCTATGCTGTTTAATACTTGTTTATACAAAGAGTTTGTATAGATTAGATTAGATTCAACTTTATTGTCATTACACATATACAAGTACAGTGTAACGAAATGTAGTTTAGGTCTAACCAGAAGTGCAATTAGCAAGTGCAGGATATACAGTTTGAATAAATACAGAATACAATATTAGGGAAATACTATACAAATGTTCTATGACAATATGACAGTATGTACTATGGACAATATATACAGAAGGATATATACTGTGAACATTAATGTACAGGTGGTTATGAACAGATATCAATTTAGACTATACAATAGTGCAAGTGACTTAAGTGTGCATTAATTACAGACATTAGATATTAAAGTTACAGTGCAGTAGATGAGTTAATGAAGTTATTAGGGTTACAGTGCAGTAGATGAGTTAATGCAGTTATTAAGGTTACAGTGCAGTAGATGAGTTAATGCAGTTATTGAAGTTATGGTGCAATAGATGAGTAGATGCCGTTAATAGAGTTACAGTGCAGTAGATGAGTTAATGCAGTTATTGAAGTTATGGTGCAATAGATGAGTATATGCAGTTAATAGAGTTACTGAGTTACTAGTACAGTTATTGAAGTTATGGTGCAATAGATGAGTATATGCAGTTAATAGAGTTACTGAGTTACTAATACAGTTATTGAAGTTATGGTGCAATAGATGAGTATATGCCGTTAATAGAGTTACTGAGTTACTAGTACAGTTATTGAAGTTATGGTGCAATAGATGAGTATATGCAGTTAATAGAGTTACTGAGTTACTAATACAGTTATTGAAGTTATGGTGCAATAGATGAGTATATGCATTATAGAGTTTGAGTTACTTACAGTTATTGAAGTTATGGTGCAATCGATCAGTATATGCAGTTAATAGAGTTACTGAGTTACTAGTACAGTTATTGAAGTTATGGTGCAATAGATGATTATATGCAGTTAATAGAGTTACTGAGTTACTAATACAGTTATTGAAGTTATGGTGCAATAGATGAGTATATGCAGTTAATAGAGTTACTGAGTTACTAATACAGTAATTGAAGTTATGGTGCAATAGATGATTAGATGCAGTTAATAGAGTTACAGTGCAGTAGATGAGTTAATGCAGTTATTAAGGTTACACAGTGCAGTTAATGCAGTATTGAAGTTATGGTGCAATAGATGAGTAGATGCCGTTAATAGAGTTACAGTGCAGTAGATGAGTTAATGCAGTTATTGAAGTTATGGTGCAATAGATGAGTAGATGCCGTTAATAGAGTTACTGAGTTACTAGTACAGTTATTGAAGTTATGGTGCAATAGATGAGTAGATGCAGTTAATAGAGTTACTGAGTTACTAATACAGTTATTGAAGTTATGGTGCAATAGATGAGTATATGCAGTTAATAGAGTTACTGAGTTACTAATACAGTTATTGAAGTTATGGTGCAATAGATGATTAGATGCAGTTAATAGAGTTACAGTGCAGTAGATGAGTTAGTGCAGTTATTGAAGTTACAGTGCAGTAGATGAGGTAATGCAGTTACGAGAGTAGTCCATTAGTGCAAATGAGCATTCAGTATAATTCCTTGTGTGCAAGTGAGCAGTATAGAGTGCAAATGATGCTATGTGTGTGTAAACAGTCCGGTAGAGCAGATACATGAAGTACTGGTGTGTACAGTTCAGTCATGCATGGCAGCCCTGTAGTGCAATGTAAACAATGTAATAGCAGCATTAAGTTAAAGTTATGAGGGGTAGTGAAATCAGTGGGGGGCAGAGTTCAATAATGAAACAGCTCTGGGAAAAAAGCTGTTTCCTAGTCTGCTGGTTCTTGTCCGGAGGCACCTGAAGCGCCTACCGGAAGGCAGGAGAGTAAACAGTCTATGAGCGGGGTGAGAGGAGTCCTTGAGAATGCTGCGAGCTCGACGCAGACAGCGTTTCTTCTGGATGTCCTCAATGGAAGAGAGTGTAGTCCCTGTGATGCGCTGGGCTGTTTTCACCACCCGCTGCAGTGCCTTGCGCTCAGCAACAGAACAGTTCCCGTACCAGACTGTGACACAGTTGGTTAGGATGCTCTCTATCGTGCAGCGATAGAAGTTCACCAGGATAGTTGAAGACAGTTGGTTCTTCTTCAGTTTCCTCAGAAAAGAAGAGACGCTGGTGAGCCTTCTTGACCAGGCATGAGGTGTTGGTGGTCCAGGACAGGTTCTCCGAAATATGGGTCCCCAGGAACTTAAAACTGGAAACATGTTCAACAGCCATCCCATTAATGTGGATGGGGCTGTGTGTGCCTCCTTTCGCCTTCCTGAAGTCCACGATGATCTCCTTTGTCTTGGCGGTGTTAAGGAGCAGGTTGTTCTTGAGCACCATGTGGCCAGGTGCCGGACCTCCTCTCTGTAAGCAGTCTCATCGTTGTTGCTGATGAGACCAATCACTGTTGTATCGTCTGCGAACTTGATGAAGGAGTTAGATCCATTCACAGGCCTGCAGTCGAGTGTGAAAAGGGAGTAGAGAAAGGGGCTCAGTACGCAGCCCTGTGGTACACCAGTGTTGAGGGTGATTGTGGTGGAGCAGATGTTGCCTAACCTAACAAGCTGAGGCCTGTTCGTCAAGAAATCCATAATCCAGTTGCAGGTTGAGTTGTTAATGCCTAGGTTTCCAAGTTTGATGATTAGCTTGGAAGTGATGACGGTATTGAATGCAGAGCTGAAGTCTACAAACAGCATGCGTGCATAAGTGTCCTTATTGTCCAGATGTGTGAGCACGGAGTGCAGCGCCATAGACACCGCATCGTCTGTGCTCCTATTGCTACGGTAGGCAAATTGGTATGGGTCCAGTGTGGATGGTAGAGAGTCTTTTAGGTGTGACAGGACCAGCCGCTCGAAGCACTTCATAACAATGGGTGTGAGTGCTACAGGGCGTAGTCATTCAGGCATGTCGGGCTGGAATTTTTGGGAATGGGCACAATGGAGGTGGATTTGAAACACGCTGGAACCACTGCTTGGGCGAGGGACAGGTTGAAGATGTCCGTGAAGACCCCAGCGGAATAGGTGAATATATATATATATATGTATAGGTGAACTAGCCAACCATAATATCACTCTGTCTGTCCGTCACTCGTTTTAAATACATAAACTAAACTAGCTAATTATATGGCATATACGTTGAAACCATGTATTTTATCTTTACTTTGTGAATGTTTGTTCATGCTGTAATATTTTATTAATAGGAAGAGCCACAGCATCAGGTTGGAGTCAGAACAGGTTTATTTACTGTGAAGTTGAGTATTCATTTGTTTGTATTGTATATATTTTTAAGCAGATGATTGTGTAGGCTACTGCATCCTGTGTTTAGGAAACCCATAAGTCATCACAAGAGGTACAGGGGTTTTGTTAAAGGACTAGCAAAACGTCAAAGTTGTTTTTGCTTTATTTTTGGAACATTTATTCATTTTATCATTAGTGCTTTTGATTAGTTCACAGTTGTGTCTCTCTTGTTCTCCATGTTATTTATTTCATAGAATCAATTAATGGCAGATTTGAAAAAAGCCAGTGCGTGGTGTTCGGAGCATTCAGGTGTGCTGCTTGGTTCTGTTTAGCTGCCCAAAGTACTCTGCATGGAGGACCAAGATGTTTCAGAGGCCATGGAAACATTGCAAAAGGCTGAATTTTCAGAGGACAGAATTGCAGCTCTTGAACCCTTCAGTTTTTTCTTTACTGAAATCAAAGACATGAGTGTATTCCTTGATAACGTTGTTGATATCATGAACCTGAAAGTGTTCCGTGAAGCTGAAACTAAAGAAAATGCATAACATGCCATTGTTTCTTTTTGGCCTTTCTTATTTTGTTTTTACTGAAGTGACTAGTAAAATAAAACCTAAAATCATTTTCATAATCTTCTTTTTTATTTTAATGTAAAGGTACTTTTACGTTTCTGTTTAGGAACCCACAAAGTATGTTGTCTCTCGAAAACATGTTTTTTCACATCCAAACTTTAACTCATTGATTTTTCCCGCTTTTGAAATGGAAAACTCGTGAATAGTCTGATATCTGAACTCGTATCATAAGGGGTTTAGTGAAGTAGAAACAGACGATTCAATATATTGGTAGTATATACATTCTCTGAAAATTTACTTCTTAAAATTTGGTCTGAAAATGTTACATTCATAATGCTACAATTGCCCACCTGATAATGATAGAATCAGAATCAGAAAGAGCTTTATTGCCAAGTATGTTTGCACATACAAGGAATTTGTTTTGGTGACCGGAGCATCCAGGGGCCCGTTTCAGAAAGCAGGGTAAGTGCAAACTCAGAGTAAGTTAACCCCAGAAATATTCAGGGTTTTTGGTTTCAGAACGTGAGGTATGTCAAACCCACGACCGCGGGGTAAGTCAAGCCCATTTCAGAAATCGAGGTATCTTATACTCCGAGTGAGTAACTAGAGTTACATACTCCGTGAACCTAACCTGGTCGGGAGCAGGTTTTAGCCGCAAACCCAGGGTTTGTCACAATCTCCGACCCCTTTTCGAAGCGCGAGCGGTGTTGAAATTGCATACGCCATTTGTTTGTTCATTTGTGTTCCTAATCGCGCTCAATTTAGTTACACGGAACTTAAAATGGCATGTCCGTTAATACAGGAACCCGTAGACGAGGAAGCTGCATTAATTCGCAGAGAGATACATTTACGTCGGGGGAGAATTGTGAGGCCCCGTTTGGGTGTTTTATCATATCCGGAGGATTTTTTATTTGAGCGATACCTATTGATAGCAATTAACATCAAAAGACATTAAACACATTACAAATTATAATGGTTTGGTGAAACGTACGAGGGATACACAAAGAATCCTGTAGAGAGTGGAAAATAGTTTTTCTCTATTAATCTTTGTTGCTTTTTATTATATTTTTTTAGTCCAACAAAATACAATATGACAAAATGTTATATGTCAGTAGTGAGAAATTGATTTTTATATATAAAAATACTTCTTTATTTATAGAAAAACTATAAAACTTATATGTTTATTAGTGATTCTCTTAAAACCTTTTGGCTAAATATGTCAAGGTTAATATGTGGCACAAATTGTTACCCTAATTAAATAATTGAATCCCTTACCTGGTTACCCTTGACAAACAGAATTATCAGAATTCATTTAATTTATTTATACATGTGTTCCTTATATTCTTTAGTCATTCATTAAATCTCAACCCTTCTCTCTCAGTCACACACTCAAACATCTATTTATCTACTTAAATTGCTGATTGAGGAACATGGCATTGACTTAACTTTTCTAATATTTTAAAAAATGTCTGCATTTAAGAAAAACACAGAAAAAGTTATATATGTATTTATTACATTTATTTATACATTTGGTTATTCCAAACAACCACCCAAACCCCACCCACCCACTCACTCAACCTAACCCAGTCACCCTTGCTTGCTCAACCGCTCGCTCACTCGATCACTCACTTGCCTCACTCCTCGCTCACAATAGATCTAGAACATTGCATTGACCTTAAGGCCTTGATCATCAACACAGTATGACAAAAAATTTTCCATGTCTTCTTGGCAGTAAAATATAAACAAAAAGTCACCCTTTGCCTCAGAGACTTGATCCCCCAGGAGGTTCTTTAGAGCATTTTCTCGATCATCCTTGTTCATCTTCAAAAAGGCAGGCTCTGTCACCTCCCCACGGAATAAGTGTCTTTGATTCTGTACCCAGTACCACGCTGTATTTAGGTCTCGCACAATGGTTGGCTCCTGGACCTGTTGAAGTAAATTAAGTTTATGCTTCATTGTAATTGGTTGACAAACATTCTAAAGGTGTGCGTTATGTTTTGAATCATTTAATGGCCTATCGTCAATTATTCCTTAAATAATAGACAGTTAAATAATAACAAGTTAAACTGATTATTCCGCATATATGCAAATGTTACAGTTGTTTCATATAAACTATAATCATTCACCTTATCAATGTCCTCGTCATCCACAACTCTTCTGCTTGTGGTGAATTTCAACACCCTAAAAACAGGCTCAAGGGTCCCCTGAAGGAGTTGGGATGCTTCTTCGGTCCAGGACTCAATATCTCCAGACTCCCTTGGGATCTGGTCGAAGCTCTGCCGGAGGTGGAAGTTGAAGATCTCTCTGACAGGGGATTCGGCCAAACGTTCCCAACAGACCCTCACAGTATGTTTGGGTCTGCCGAGTCTGTCCAGCTTCCTCCACCGCCATCGGATCCAACTCACCACCAGGTGGTGATCAGTTGACAGCTCCGCCCCTCTCTTCACCCGAGTGTCCAAGACATACGGCCGGAGGTCAGATGAAACAACCACAAAGTCGATCATCGACCTCTGGCCTAGGGTGTCCTGGTGCCATGTGCACTGATGGACACCCTTATGGTTGAACATGGTGTTCGTTATGGACAAGCTGTAACTAGCACAGAAGTCCAATAACAGAACACCACTCGGGTTCAGATCAGGGGGGCCGTTCCTCCCAATCATGCCCCTCCAGGTGTCACTGTCGCTGCCCACGTGGGCGTTGAAGTCCCCCAGTAGAACGACGGAGTCCCCCGTCGGAGCACTTTCCAGCACCCCTCCCAGAGTCTCCAAGAAGGCCGGGTACTCTACACTGCCGTTTGGCCCATAGGCGCACACGACAGTGTGAGACCTATCCCCAACCCGAAGGCGCAGGGAAGCGACCCTCTCGTTCAACTCCAACACATGGCGGCTGAGCTGGGGGGCTATAAGCAAACCCACACCAGCCCGCCGCCTCTCACCATGGGCAACTCCAGAGTGGTGAAGAGTCCATCCTCTCTCGAGGAGTGTGGTTCCAGAGCCCAAGCTGTGCGTTAAGGTGATCCCAACTATCTCTAGTCGGAATCTCTGAACCTCACGCACAATATCAGGCTCCTTCCCCGCCAGCGAGGTTACGTTCCATGTCCCTAGAGCTAGATTCCGCGTCCAGGGATCGGGTTGTCGAGGCCCCCGCCTTCGACTGCTGCCCGATCCACTAAGCACCGGCCCCTTACGGTCCCTCCTGCAGGTGGTGGGTCCACGGGAGGGTCCTTCGGGCTGAGCCCGGCCGGACCCCATGGGGGGAGGCCCGACCACCAGGCGCTCGCATACGCCCGGGCCTGGCTCCAGCTGCGCCATGCCGGGCGACGTCACGGTCCACAAATTTGTGGTCGTCATAAGGGTTTTTTGAACCGCTCTTAGTCTGACCCGTCACCTAGGACCTGTTTGCCTTGGGAGACCCTACCAGGTGCATATAGCCCCAGACAACATAGCTCCTAGGGTCTTTCGGGTACTCAAACGTTCGTAGATTCCGAGGATTGTCGTCACATGCACTGTATTTATACTGTCTGGATTCGTCAGTATTTGCATACTTTTGCATTCTTGCGACAATTGGCCAGTTTTTTTAGTTGCGTTATCCAATAAGACTTCAGGAAAAGTGAAAAAGGATGCGGTTCTCCGCAATGTCTCGTTCCCACTTCTCAGGGGACCGAGGTTACGAAAGTAACCGGAGACGTTTTCGTGCCTGGTGGACAGGACGTGACAGTACCATGTCTTGTGTGTGTGTTATGTCTTGTTTGGAGACACGTGTCGTATGTTTTCCCATTCAGCGTGTGTCTTCCGTGTAGCCCCCCCCCTCTCGTTTTCTCGTTAGCTTCCTTTCAGTGTTTCATTACCCACACCTGCCTATTGATAATCCTTTGTTCGTCTCCCTATTTAATGCCCTTGTATTCTCTGTCCTGTGCTCATTTGTTCTTGTTCAATCTGTACCTGCCGTTTTGGATGCCGTGTGCTCTCTGTATTTGCGTGTTTGTAGGTATTGTTAGAGTGCTGTGTCCCAGTGCTCTCATCCAGTGTTTTTTTGTCTAGTTTACGTTAGTCTGCGTTTCCTGTTTGCCTGTTCAAGTTATCCCTTGTTTTATAGTTTTACCCCCTCGTGGGTGTTTGTTTTGCATTTTATTTATTAAAGTTTTGTTAACCCCTTCATCACCGTGTCTGCCAGCAATTGGGTTCTCTCACTTCCTGTACCACTTCCCGTACTCCCTTTACAATTAATAAGAAGCTGTTACTCATCTTCATCAAGATCTCTAGCACCCCAGAACCAGGACTAATAATAATTTACGCACGGAATACAAAAGGCCCGACATGGATGCATATAGTGGAAAGATAGAGAGAGAAAATTACCCCTCAATGTAGAAGCTTACTCTTCCCGACTGTGGGTGGAGGTTTATTCTCCACTTTTTAAACTGAAGTAAGCTTCACCGGAGCGACGCCAATCAAGTCATGTCAACGATGTCCGGCGCTTAGAGGTCATTAGACGTGGGGCGGGGCGTTTAAAATGTAAAGAGACATGACTAGCCCATAAACAAACTTAATATCAATTATTGTAAATAATTACTTCACGAAATTTACCATAAACCATTGCATGAATTTAAAATCACATTTGTCAATTTTTACTCAAATATTTGAGGGACCCCCCCAAGTCTATGTTTTACTTATGGGGGTCCCTATGCGGGTCCCGGATGCACCCAGTCCCCCTTCAAGTCGAACACTGCTTTTATCCAATGTATGAGTATAGGCAGTGTTTTCAGTAATCAAGAGACTGGGACACCTAGTAGATCTGTGGCGATCCTTCCATATAAACTTGCCAAATACAAAAACTCACTAAGTTTGTAAACTGTGTGGCTTTAAAACAGTTTAGCCTATAGGTTGTGGTAAGCGTATCAAAATAAAAAATATTTGCAACTCATGAAATGATTTTTAAAAGAGAACCCTTTTCATTATTTCTTTAGTTTTCTCTTTTTGAGAAGACCTTCAAAGTGTATAAAACGAAACCGTTATTGCAGTTGGAAATGGATTAAAATAACACATTTTTATAAGGTAAAAATGATATACAAATGTTTTCATTCCGTTTTTATATCACAGTTTCGCGCTACCTTTCAACACAAATGGATTACCTGTCCCACATTTGGTTTGTTGGGTGGTGGTCTAGTTATAAAGGTTCCATTGGTTGTATTCTGTTTAAACGTTTGTTGCAACAGGAAATTGTTCAGGATTCACCTCCATAGTCTATTAAACGGTTTTAAACATATTTTTAGTACATAGGGAATAACCATTTGATCGAAAATTTGTGGATTGTAGCCTAAATGACCATATTTAGGCAAAATAAAACTTGACAAATCTAATATCTGTATCCTTTTTCACTTTGCAGCACAGAACCACAGCGTTACAATTATATATTTTTTATTATTAACAGCAGGTTGAGAGACAAAATATACTTTCAAAATAAGAATGAAAGCATCAACTGTCCTGTAGCTGGATACTCTCATGCACAGGGGGAGGAGTATGCAGTCTCAGACTGGTCACCTGAAGGAGAGAAAACAGCACATTTCAGTATCATACTGCAAAGGAGGAAAAACAACAAGTGCAGAAAACTCAAAACCCATTACTTGGTTGATAGTAGTCATAGACTTTGATCACAGCAGAACGGAGACTTTTCACTGGATAGAGTCGTTTCATTTTTAGGCTGTAACTCATTGGAATATTTTTTGGAACCTGTAAAAGAAAGATCAGGCATAATAATACATAATTCATTACATTTATATAACGCTTTTCTGGGTACTCAAAGCACTTTACATCGAAGGAGGAATCTCCTCAACCCCCCCAATGTGCTGCATCCACCTGGATGATGCGACGGCAGCCATATTGTGCCAGAACGGCCATAACACACACACACACCAGTTTGTTGGTGGAGAGGAGACGGAGTTACGCAGCCAATTAGTGCATATGGGGATGAATAGGAGGCCATGCTGTATAGAGGCGAACTCGGCCAGGATGCCGGGGTTACACCCCTACTCTTATTCAAAGGATTTTTAATGACCACTGAGAGTCAGGACCTCTGTTTAACGTCTCATCCGAAGGACGGTGCTCTTTCACAGTAGTGTCCCCATCACCGAGTACAAATATAACTCAACCTTCAAAACTAAAACTCCCTCACCTCCTTCAAATACACGATGACACGACCATCTTCTGAATCGACCCGTTCAACCAGTGGTGCGTATGACTGGGGTGGAGTTCCAAGCTGTGTACAAAAATCAAGTAGTTGACTAATAAAAAGGAGTGATGTTTAATGGCAGCAATTTACAAACCATTTCAAACTGACCGTTGAGGTGTCTGCTGTGAAACCTGATAGGAGTTTAATGTCTACTATGACCATGTTTGTGCTTGCCTGCGGCCCATTGTATCTTCAAGAAACAAATTGAGCAACATGTTACATTCAGATATACTGTAGCACAAAACTGCAGATTTTCAATTATAATTTGTACAATATTTCCTTTTAGAAAGTCAAAATCTTCAAATCTTACTTGACAGAGAAGTTCATGATGAGATTGGGACCAGATGCCACAAGGCAATCTCCCGTAAGCTTTGCTTCAACGCTCAAAGTTTTGGTGGTCTGAGCAGGTGTTGGAATGTTGTAGAATAAGCTGACCTGTGACCACAGAATTACAAGATGCCAAACTTTATAAAACCAAAGAATCAAGATGACAAAGAAAACAAGAGGGTGGCTAACCTGCACTGACACACAGGTTGAGCCCGTCGCGCTAATACTATATCTGCCAGGAACGTTCTTCAGTTTCTTCTCCTGATAAAGTAACTTGTTGTCCTGATTCACATCAAAGCTGTGAGAGTCTCCTGCTGACTGAACCGTCACTGTGCTGGAACCATCAGAGCTGAACACTTTGGTGGCGTACAAAGACAAAGCCTGAAGAGCCACAACTGTGTCCTGATAACATCACATCATCATCATTACAACATGAAAACGCATGTGGATAAATAAGCAGGTTCACTAATGTTCCTTTCTAGTTGGTTAACCTGTGTAGAGGAGAATCCTCCAAACGCGTTCTGCTGCTTCACAAGCCACCTGACAATCCTGTTAGCATATCCCAGCTCAGCTGTAGTGAGTGAATGTGCATTGAGAACAGCTAACATTACATATGAGCTGATCTCCGCTGCCAGAGAACCAGAATCATCACTAGACCCCATCTGAGTCCAGTGCAGGAGACCTCCTTTACAACACATGCACCAAAAGAGACATGAGACTCATTTGACATTAGAAACAAGTCATGTATTGTTGACAAAGAACACAGTAAATATCTTTACCATCTGAAATGGCAACAGTATCTAGCTCCTTTAAAAGCTGCTGCAGGGTGTCAGTCTCTCCAGCCAGACTGAAAGTGTAGGCAAGCAGTGCAGTAGTGTAAGTGTTTTTAAAACTCCCAACGGCAGACCTCAAACAGGACAAACTCTGAGTGAGCACAGGATCCTATAACACAAACAGAGGAACAGCAGGTGTGCGAATCATTCTTCTAATAGTTTCTACTGCGTTCTCCGGTAATGAACTTACAGTCACTGGAGTTTCCAGTTCAAGGAAAGATGCAGTGATGTAGGCAGTCATGGTCACATTATCAGTCACTCCACCCTGTTATTCATGAGAAATAGAACAGAAAATTGTTAATCATCTAAATTGGAAAAGCAACATTGTACATACCCGTCACAGTGTGGATTAAGCAATGAATTGCAAACCTTCATTCCATTGTTGAACAGTCGACCCTGCTGCATAAAACAGCCATCTGGACCCTGTTTGCTTATCAACCAATCCTTAGCACTCTGAATAACATTTGGATCAATGAAGATGTATTTCTGTGCTTTGCTGAAGGACCTCATGACAAATGCAGTCAACCTGGAGATGTGAAAGAAACAAAATTTAGTGCCAAACATACTCCAGATGACTGAACAGTAATATAAAATAAACTCACCATGTATTACCATCACCATAACCAAATGTGCTGAACGCACCATCAGGATGTCTGTAGTTCAACTGTCTCTGGTATCCTGTTTAGTTTAACATGACCAATTTCAGAACAAATAAATAGTGACTGATGTGCTTGAATATTAAAGTCTTATTACATGTGGGGCATTTTCCAAACGGAAGTGAGCATCCCTATGGCCTGAGTGTAGGGCATTACTGACTCTCCTGCATGCGTTTGGACTCCCTTCTCAAAGGGAATGACTGGCCAAATGTTACCTTGACAATGCCGCACGCATAGAGTTTATTTTTAACAACCGAGTGTTTGATTCAATGTTTTTATTATGGTCCAATTATTTCTTATTCCCTGTTTTTTCACTCTACTTTGCATTTAAAAAGGAGATGTATGATAAAGGAAACCTACAAACAAGCGACTTATTAAACACAGTATTGAACATACTTTCCTATAAAATAAATGATCTTACACTATTTTAACCATCTTAAATCATACGCCTCTCCAACAAAAACAAACTAATTATACTTCCAAAATCCGGCACCATATTTGCTTCAAAGGCGTCATGAGAACTTGTAATGAAAGCAGAGAGTTCTGTTTGTGATCACATGATCTGTGAAGTGACCATGGCATGTACCCTTTGCTAACAGACTTCTGAAGGGTCCTTTGCTAGGGGATTCAGGTGTACACTTAGTCTGGGTTTCCTTACAAATGGCATCCCCTTCCTAAAGGCCTTTTCAAGGGCACAAAAATGCCCGTGTTGTGTCAAGTACATTACCACTCTTCAGGAAGTCTACGGCTTTCTCTCGGATGTTTGAGGTGAGCTGCTCCGTGTTCTCCAGATACTGTAAAATGTAAATATTGGGAGAAAGAACAGCAATGTTTTGTTCTCCACAGCCGTACGGCATCCGTAATAATCCATCAAGATTCTGCAGCGCACGGCCCAATATGTCTCCTGCAAAAAACAGCCACATGTTAGTGTACATCTAGTTTTGTACCCTTTACAAGAACTGAATTCCATTATAATTCAGAAAGGATTCTTAAATTCATGGATACATAATCCTAGTGTAATATCCAAATAGCAATCAAATATGCTCAATGCAGTCGCTTTACCAAGTACAGAGACAGAAGATCTGGCCGACCCCCGGATTACATTTGGTGGAAGTGTCAGCATCACCTCCTCTGAAATTCTACTTCCTATCAAATCATAAGTCACAACATAACCGACAAGCACAAAGAACAGCGTGAGATCTAAACAATGGCCACTACATTGAGAAATGTGTCAAGTGTAGACAAACCCCGTGGACATAACAACCAACTGTAGGTCTTTGTTCTTTCAACTCCTTCAGCCTTAAAATAACAGAAAAACACATTACACCCAAAAAGACCTCAGATTTTATTGGCAAAAAACTGACGATTGATTAAAAGTGTGCTGACCAATACAAGGAGACTTCGAGTGACTATGTCAACACGTCCTCTCTCTGGCACGCTCACAATGGCATTGTCACACATGCCTTGAGAAATGGCCTGTGCACTGACGGTCACATTCATGTCCCCTATAATGAAATCACTGTAATTAATGTCGGTTTTATTTAGAAAAAGACTAATGCGAAATTGAACTAGACTGACCAAGAGCAAGTGGAGTAAGAACCCATGAAAAAGTCTTTCTCCCATTGACACACAGACATGTTGAATATAGAGATCCAATTGAAGGTGTAAGAGTGAAGTCTGAGGACAGAACTGGAGTAACTTTAACCTGTCCATTAAAGATGGAGGATTAGTTCAGATCATACATGAAATAAATGTGACCGAAGATGAATTGTGAAATCCCACCATGATGCACTTGGACAGATAGTTGAAGACGGTGGCCTTCAGCTCAAAGATCTCTCCACGGATGATGGAGTAAGGCAGAGAGAGTTCCAGGAAGAAGGGCTGGAAAACGGTCAGCTGAGCAGGAGGAGCCAGACCCAGACCTTTAGAGGACAGACAGAAGACATCCGTCTCCCAGGTGGTGATGGTGTCAGGAACCTTCACAGGAACCTGCGTTGATCCAGAGACCCCTGAGAAGAAAGCAGATCACAGTTAACCAAATTCTGGTTTCCAATGACATGAGATAACAGGAAAAATTACAGAAGTGATAAACTCATGCTATCTGCTTGTAATCATTTCAACATTTTTTAAAAAGTAAGATTGGTTGACTTACCCTACTTCAGCAAGTTGCCAGATCCAAGTTTCTGGGAAGACCGTTCGAATGGTCACATCAAAAGCAGAATTAACTTCAGCCAAACCAGCACCTTCTACTAGTGGCGCAGACATCGCAACAAACCCAGGGTTACGCCGGTAATACACTTAAGCACAAAAGATAAGATATGAATACAGATCAGATTGTGTAAAACAGTTGTTCGTTTTATACACTAGGTGGAGGGGAAAGGCGTACTATACCATCATAAAAATTGCGGTGATAATTGAGGCCTTTATATGTCAGACACTGAGGTTCTCTTACAGCCAGATTTGTAGCAACCTTCAAGCCCACAGCCTGTTAAAAGCAACCAAGTGATGTACAGTATCAGGCAGATGGACTTATTAAAGGGATAGTTCACCCAAAAATGAAAATTGTCCTGTTCTCAGATAGTTTCAAATTTGTATACATTTCTTTGTTCACATGAACACAAAGGAAGATATTTGGAAGAATGTGAGTTACCAAACAGATCTTTATACCCCCATAGTATTTATTTTACCGACTATGACAGTAAACGGGGATGAGATACGTTTGGTTACTAACATTCTTACAAGTATCTTCTTTAGTGCTCAAAGCTAAGAAAATGATACAGGTTCGGAATGACATGAGGGTGAGTAAATGACAGAAATTTCATTTTGGGGTGAAATATCCCCTTGACATTAAAATGTGTCCCAACTGTAGCTGCTCATGGTGATTGTGTGTTTGGTTTACTCGCCTTAAAGGCTTCATATGCACTGTCTGTTCGCACGTCTCGACGAGGCCTCACTTTAAGACACTCCTGCTCATCTTCAATCTCATATGGATAATCTGATACTGACTGCACTGGCAACAGGCCAAAAATCTGTAACAGTCATACAAGCAAGACCAGATGGTCCCAACGGAGTGAGGAAAGTAAACATACAGGTACCAAAATAATCTGTGCAACTATTTTGAAATAAAATTGTGAAATGAAGTACATGGACACCTTTTCTGCATTCAGACGTCTTCCTGATTCCAAGATGAGAACGCTCTGATCTACAGCACTGATGCCACACAGTGAACCAGGCTGAGCGGACAGCTTTACAGCGTTTTCTTCACCTGGAACTGCCGAAGCAGGAGAAAACTGCACAGACACCTGTGGCCAGAACAACAACAGTGAGGGTTTATGTTTGTACTAAAACTTACAAAAATAAATCCATACGCATATACAGTGTACCTGGTTTTTAAAACACTTTTCGATGTCAAGAACTGTGCTGCCAGCAACCACATTGTCACTGGGCAGAAGACAGTATGCTACAATCTGTACAGCTGGACTCCGATCTGCTCCAACAAACAGTTTGAATGACACCGAGCCACTCGCTGCTCCATTAGAAGTCTTCACATTAACATTCTTATATCCATGATGAACCATCACTCCTCTGGACAAAACCTGACACACAAACACGACATTACTACTGCTTTTCCAGCAGAGGTCACAAGAAAAATCATATGTAGTATTTTGTACTCGCCATATAGATGACCGCAGTGTTAATGTTGCTAGCAGTCTCCCCAACAAACTGATACTTAATGGTTACGGTGATCTCAGCATCACACTTTAACAGCTGCTCAATTTTCTCTATAGTCAGTTCACTGAATGTTTTGGGTGTACGATGTGGCAGGCTGGAGAAGTCGAATAGTTTTCTCATCAGTAGTGAAGTATGGCTTCTTATAGGTATAACCCACTTCTGGAGTCACACTTGCCTGAAAAACAAGGAATGGAATTTGTGTCCTGCAAAATGTCAATGTTCACTAAATTAAAAGGATTGTTCCTCTTCAAAATGAAAATTGTCGTCATTTACACCATGACTTACATTCTTCTGCACAACACTAAAGATGATATTTTGAAAAATGTTGATAACGAAAAACCACAGGTCCCCAAAGACTTTGGGTCTTTGGTTTTGGGTCTGTACATTAGAAGTCAAATGGGACCAACTTTTTCTTTTACCAAATCACCCAGATTTAAAATGACAATATTTTAATTTGAAGGTGAACTATTCCTTCAACACAAACTAGCATACCATCAGATTAAAGTCACTGGCAGGAAGACCAGCTGTATTAAGAGAGAAGGCGGCGAGTCCATTACTGCCTGTAGTGAGATTCTGGAGCACTTTTGAAGCCCAACTTTGACCTTCCAACAGATAGACTGCTTTGTTACGAATTGGTGTCCCATTAAAATGTGCAACTTTGATCTGTGGGGGGAAAAAAACAACAGACAATAAAACAAGTCACAACACTTTGAACAGCATTGGAATTGTGCAATTTTACTTGCCTTTCCTTCTAGAGCCGATCCATGTTCAAAAACATCAGGGAGATCAACAAAGGTGACCTTCCCAATTTCATACGTCAGGGATACGGTTTCAGATTTTGTCATGACCGTGTCTGGGGAAACAGCATGACAGCTGTGAAAAAAAAAACTAAACTCATACGCGTTTCGAACAGCATGTCAATGCAGAGCTCACCTGTTCCCTCCTCTGTGAGATTTGCTTGAACAACTAGAGAATCTTGCAGATAATCCTCAAATCTGAAGTTTGTAAAGGCTGACGTGTTGAATGTAAAGGAGGCACAACCAGTCTTATTCATCTAAGAGAATCAAAAACATACACTGTAGCTGCTTTAAATGACTAAACCCTACCATCTTAAAATAACCGAATTACATGTCACACCTCTGCGGTTTTGTTCAAGCAGGGACGAACCACACCAGGAACTGAAACATATTCAAATGGATTACGGCACACCTCCACCCACGCTCTACCAGGTACAGGTTGGTTGTAGGTGTACCTGAGAATCGGTGCAAGAACCGAGTTAAAGAATGAACAGCAGCATATGAAGGTTCATAAAGGAAAGTCACTCACTTTCCACAAACTTCAACTGTCAGTCCTTCTTCACCAACACTGTGTGTCTGCGCTGCTTTAACAGTCACTTCAAACTTGGGCAGAACTAGTAAGAAGCACACGAAGTGAGCAAACACTTCATACCATGCAAACCAGAGATGAACTGCATTGACTTACCATACTTCTTCACTTCAAAATTATGCACGATCATCCTTTTACCAATGTAAGCTTTCAGTGCGTACATGCCTTGACGGGCTTCTGGGTTCAACTGATGAGAAAGCTGCAATATCCACCTTATTGAGGAAACATTTGTCCACTGACCAATCCTGTTAGTCTGACTGTCCTATATAGACAAGTATAAATACAAAACATTAGTTTTGAAAAAGCTGTTGTCCATCATTAGATGTGCACAGAAACAATGACTTACCTCCACCACTACCATAGAGTACTGTGAGAGAAAAATCACTGAATTAACATTCGTAGCATTAAACATGACATTGAATCTTATTACAAAATATAGATATATAAAAAAATAACCATCTGATCAAGAGGCACAAAACTGCTATCCATGGTAACAGCCCTGAAATGCACTGCAAAATAAGAAATATGTTCAGTCTTGAAACCACACCATTCACATTAAAAACAAGATAGGCACGGTAACACAAAACATCCAACAAATATGAATCTTAGTTCACCCATTTGTCCTGGATTATAAATGGGTTTATCAGTTTTGGATGAAGGTCAAAGGATAGTAAGACCTAAACATCACTTTTCTTTCTTCAGCAAACTTGAAAGACTTCCCCTTAACTTCAACCCGAATTTTCTGCACAGATTCTCCATCGACACGAGGTGCCTGTAGAGAAACATTGTCTCATCACACTCGATGCTTAAAATGTTCAATGGTGTGAACACACACATCTGATGTCAGACCTGGAAGTTAAAGCATTGATGAAGCTCTTCATTCGTTCTCTTCTGCAGCAGTAATGTGGTCTGGTTATCATTTCCTACAAGATGAATGTCCATGAGACCATCTCTGGGCCTCAGGACACTTGTGCACAGTTTGGCTTCAGATCCCGACTGGATCACAACAGGAAATGTCACCAGAAAAAACCTGCCAAGAGCAAAGATAACAACATTGAATCTATAGCTTTTAAACCCGTATGTGTCATTATGATACAAAGACATCAGTGAACTCTGACGGCGTTTCGTAGAAGTAACAATGATCAGTGTATGGGATATTTTTAATACCAAATTTGTTCAGGCAGGGTTAACATTTAATCTAACTGGGAAAAATAACAGTCGAATACACAGGCATTAAATGTCACCAGGTATTTGCTAAAACTCGTCACCATTTATAATGTTTGGAGAACAATGAAACCAGGTGTATGATTTAACGGTTAATGCTGGATCATTCCCAAAAGGAAGTTTTAAATTGCTTACGGCTCCGATGTTTGTCCATGAACACAGCAGAGGAAAACGTTAACAATAGCTCGTGTCGAAACATCCGTTTGACATCCATATTAAAGACGAGCGTCCAGTTTCAGATACTTCACTCCTCTGCTTCAACGGCGCAAACGATCACAGCGTCCTGACAAAACACAATGATTCATCATCTCACCAAGCAACCCGGAATATTTACATTTGTAAACATGTTCTGTGGGTGCATCCCAAATAAAACACAACTCACAGCTGCTGCTTCCTTCCAGAGAGACTGAACAGCACCCGCCAGAGACTGTGGGGTTTATCTGGTGCTTCACAACAGGTGGTTTGCATTGCATTGATTAGGCCTTCATTATGCTGCATCCCAGCAAACACAGAACGTTCCCCTAACGTTAGTTTTTGGTACCAAAAAATAACGTTCCCAGAACGTTGCAGGCTGGGGTTTTTTAAATAACCAGAAAATAACCAGAAAATAACGTTACTTGGTGGTTCTCTTTTTGTTATTATTTTGCAACCGGAAAATAACGTTCCCTGATGGTTCTTTTTTTGGTTCTTTTTTAATGGTAAAAACAGTCAAAACTGGTAAACGTCAGTGACATGTGCAATACAAAAATTATAAGATCACATTAACAGATGTTCTACTGACCAAATTATATTAATGCATTTGCCCTTTAATGGGTGAACATAATAGTTAAGCTAAATGAAAATACAATCATATATCAATGTGAATTTCTTTAGTGTGTTTGTCTGTTACTGTGTATGTGCGCTCGAGCACGTGCATTCTCCGCTCTGCCGCGCACTCCCGTCATTTAAAGTTAACGGTCATTTCGTTTTACCTCACCGACTAACACATTAGTTTAGCGGTTTATTTATTATATTTTTTATTTAAAAACGTATAGATTTGAGAGTAAACTTATATTTTCGTGATTTTCGATTGATTTGACACATCTAAATCAACATTTAAGGACTGAAACTCGGGGCTTTTGGTTGTTATATCTAAAGACGGAGCCGCGCTTTACTTCTGTGGTGAGACAAGAATATTGTTAGCCTGAAGATAATTTAATGTTTATTCTTCTGTCAAAAAAATCTGCTTTAAGTATTGTGTTGAAGTCATTGGTTATTTTATTTCAATATCTAAAATGTCCGATGTTGAGGCCTACACACATGGTGGTTTTATTAGAAATGATATAACGTTACTTGTGTGTGATGATGTATTTTACTTATTTTAGTGAGATTAAGGTTAGACAAGCCATGTATAAAAAACACAGCATGGATGTATTCATTACTGACGTGTAGTGAGGCAAAACGGACCCGAGAAAAATATTTTAAGCTAACGTTCTGGGAACATTCCCCTAACGTTAGTTTTTGGTTACCAGAACGTTCGCCTAACGTTAGTTTTTGGTTCCCAGACCGTTATGGGAACCAGAAACTAACGTTCTATTAACGTAAAGAAAACTTTCCTGAAGAACCAAATACGAACCTTAGAAAATAACGTTCTGGGGAACCAAAAACTAACGTTAGGGGAACGTTTTCGGAACCACAAATTGTTAGCTGGGATTCACGTGCTCTCGGAAATTTGATAATTCCCACTTGGCCCGGTTTCACAGACAGGGCTTAGTTTAAACCCGGACTAAACCTTAGTCAAATTAGGATATTTTAGTTACTTTCACAAAAATGCACTAGTAAAAAACATTACTTTGGTGCATCTTGAGACATAACAATGGCTGTGACATACTTTAAAGGGTCCAGTCTTTGGCTGTTTTAAAGGCTTTGATTATGTTTCTAGTTAACAAAAAAATATATATACATATTTCAAGTCCATCGTCCACCGCTTTCGTGATGGCCGGTTCGCGAACGAATCGTTCTTTTGAGCCGGTTCTTTTCAGTGATCCGGTTCACCAAATCAGACTGAACCGTTCTCCACTCTGTTTTCTGGCGTGTCTCACAGTCCCTCTGACTCGAAATAAACCATTTTATTATTCAGTTAGTCACAGCACTGAACTGAAGTGGGTTAAGAGGGAACTTATGAGCACGAGCAGCTGATACTGGGCTGTATATACTGAACCGAGAGCCGTTTCCTTCGGACACGTTCGATTGAGAACCGATGGTACTGCGCATGCGTGTAATTTATAAAGCGAATAAAAAGCTTTTTCTACACCCGCACTCTTCGCGCTGCTTACATTTTGCACGCGTAGCGCAAGTGTTGGATTGAGAACATTTCGCGGTCATTGCAGTAAGTGTAATCGTTTTGTCCATCTGTGATCATATATTATATCCAGTATACAATATGTTGTCGGTCTATGCTGTTTAATACTTGTTTAAACAAAGAGTTTGTATAGGTGAACTAGCCAACCATAATATCACTCTGTCTGTCCGTCACTCGTTTTAAATACATAAACTAAACTAGCTAATTATATGGCATATACGTTGAAACCATGTATTTATCTTTACTTTGTGAATGTTTGTTCATGCTGTAATATTTTATTAATAGGAAGAGCCACAGCATCAGGTTGGAGTCAGAACAGGTATATTTACTGTGAAGTTGTATTCATTTGTTTGTATTGTATATATTTTTAAGCAGATGATTGTGTAGGCTACTGCATCCTGTGTTTAGGAAACCCATAAGTCATCACAAGAGGTACACGGGTTTGTTAAAGGACTAGCAAAACGTCAAAGTTGTTTTGCTTTATTTTGGAACATTTATTTTTATCATTAGTGCTTTTGATTAGTTCACAGTTGTGTCTCTTGTTTCCGTGTTATTTATTTCATAGAATCAATTAATGGCAGATTTGAAAAAAGCCAGTGCGTGGTGTTCGGAGCATTCAGGTGTGCTGCTTGGTTCTGTTTAGCTGCCCAAAGTACTCTGCATGGAGGACCAAGATGTTTCAGAGGCCATGGAAACATTGCAAAAGGCTGAATTTTCAGAGGACAGAATTGCAGCTCTTGAACCCTTCAGTTTTGTCGTTACTGAAATCAAAGACATGAGTGTATTCCTTGATAATGTTGTTGATATCATGAACCTGAAAGTGTTCCGTGAAGCTGAAACTAAAGAAAATGCATAACATGCCATTGTTTCTTTTTGGCATTTCTTATTTAAGTGACTAAAATAAAGGACTAAAATAAAACCTAAAATAATTTTCATAATCTTCTTTTTTATTTTAATGTAAAGGTACTTTTACGTTTCTGTTTAGGAACCCACAAAGTATGTTGTCTCGAAAACATGTTTTTTCACAACCAAACTTTAACTCATTGATTTTTCCCGCTTTTGAAATGGAAAACTAAGGGGTTTAGTGAAGTAGAAACAGACGATTCAATATATTGGTAGTATATACATTCTCTGAAAATTTACTTCTTAAAATTTGGTCTGAAAATGTTACATTCATAATGCTACAATTGCCCACCTGATAATGATAGAATCAGAATCAGAAAGAGCTTTATTGCCAAGTATGTTTGCACATACAAGGAATTTGTTTTGGTGACCGGAGCATCCAGGGGCCCGTTTCAGAAAGCAGGGTAAGTGCAAACTCAGAGTAAATTAACCCCAGAAAACTGAATACTCAGGGTTTTTGGTTTCAGAACGTGAGGTATGTCAAACCCACGACCGCGGGGTAAGTCAAGCCCATTTCAGAAATCGAGGTATTTTATACTCCGAGTGAGTAACTAGAGTTACATACTCCGTGAACCTAACCTGGTTGGGACCAGGTTTTAGCCGCAAACCCAGGGTTTGTTATGTTGTGTTCAGACCAAACGCGAATGGCGCGTCAAGCGCGAGTGATTTACATGTTAAGTCAATGCAAAGACGGGATTGACCTATTTATGGCGCGAATCGCGCGAATGAGGCGGCGCGAATGACGCGAATTAACCAATCAGGAGCTTGCTCTAGTAGTGACGTGATTAGACGACGTAGCGAGCGGAGGCAGAAATCCGAAACTCGAGGACAAAATGGAGGACAAATTGATCGTTACTGTTTGTGGACACCCGGAGCTGTATGATTATTTTTCTTACTTTTATAGGAACAGTAATAAAAAGGATCTTGTTTGGAAGAAAGTGAGTGAGGAGGTCGGAGAATCTGGTAAATTGTAAAAACGCTCTTTACTCAATTTGAGCTATATATATATATAGGCTACGAGTTTACGCCGTTTTTCAGCCTTCCATAGCACATAATGCGCAGCTACCCTCTCAACAAAAAACATGTCCGCCATTTCGAAATGAGACGGGAGCCGCCTGCCAGAAGCCCCTCCCATGACGCGAATGAAGCGAATTTGACGCGCGAATGAAGCGAATCTGACGCGCGAATGAAGCGAGTAAACTCAAAATGTTCAAGCGTCCAACTACACGCGAATAGCGCGATTCATTCGCGCCATTCGCGTTTGGTCTGAACACAACATTACAATCTCCGACCCCTTTTCGAAGCGCGAGCGGTGTTGAAATTGCATACGCCATTTGTTTGTTCATTTGTGTTCCTAATCGCGCTCAATTTAGTTACACGGAACTTAAAATGGCATGTCCGTTAATACAGGAACCCGTAGACGAGGAAGCTGCATTAATTCGCAGAGAGATACATTTACGTCGGGGGAGAATTGTGAGGCCCCGTTTGGGTGTTTTATCATATCCGGAGGATTTTTTATTTGAGCGACCCTCACAGTATGTTTGGGTCTGCCGAGTCTGTCCAGCTTCCTCCACCGCCATCGGATCCAACTCACCACCAGGTGGTGATCAGTTGACAGCTCCGCCCCTCTCTTCACCCAAATGTTCAAGACATACGGTCGGAGGTCATATGAAACAACCACAAAGTCGATCATCGACCTCCGGCCTCGGGTGTCCTGGTGCCATGTGCACTGATGGACACCCTTATGGTTGAACATGGTGTTCGTTATGGACAAGCTGTAACTAGCACAGAAGTCCAATAACAGAACACCACTCGGGTTCAGATCAGGTGGGCCGTTCCTCCCAATCACGCCCCTCCAGGTGTCACTGTCGCTGCCCACGTGGGCGTTGAAGTCCCCCAGTAGAACGACGGAGTCCCCCGTCGGAGCACTTTCCAGCAACCCTCCCAGAGTCTCCAAGAATGCCGGGTACTCTACAGTGCCGTTTGGCCCATAGGCGCACACGACAGTGAGAGACCTATCCCCAACCCGAAGGCGCAGGGAAGCGACCCTCTCGTTCACCGGGGTGAACTCCAACACATGGCGGCTGAGCTGGGGGGCTATAAGCAAACCCACACCAGCCCGCCGCCTCTCACCATGGGCAACTCCAGAGTGGTGAAGAGTCCATCCTCTCTCGAGGAGTGTGGTTCCAGAGCCCAAGCTGTGCGTAGAGGTGATCCCAACTGTCTCTAGTCGGAATCTCTGAACCTCACGCACAATCTCAGGCTCCTTCCCCGCCAGAGAGGTTACGTTCCATGTCCCTAGAGCTAGATTCCGCGTCCAGGGATCGGGTTGTCGACTGTCGCCCGATCCACTAAGCACCGACCCCTTACGGTCCCTCCTGCAGGTGGTGGGTCCACGGGAGGGTGGCCCTACGTCGCTCCTTCGGGCTGAGCCCGGCCGGACCCCATGGGGGGAGGCCCGACCACCAGGCGCTCGCATACGAGCCCCAACCCCGGGCCTGGCTCCAGGGTGGGGCCCCGGCTGCGCCATGCCGGGCGACGTCACGGTCCTCAAATTTGTGGTCATCATAAGGGTTTTTTGAACCGCTCTTAGTCTGACCCGTCACCTAGGACCTGTTTGCCTTGGGAGACCCTACCAGGGGCATATAGCCCCAGACAACATAGCTCCTAGGGTCTTTCGGGTACTCAAACCCCTCCACAACGGTAAGGTGGCAGTTCGAGGAGAGGCCGAAACCGAAAAACACTCTATAAAAATAATTTTGTAATGGTTTAATGGTAAAAGCTAATGGTTCAGTGTAATATTTTATGGACAAAATTAGCATCTCTGTGAAGGTTTCTCTTGTTTTTTCATGTGCAGGGGAGCTCAGATACGGGAATTGAACAATTACATTTACATTTACATTTATGCATACATTCTCGAAGTGCGTGGACGCTGCGCTTTCCCCTTTTTTTTCATACTTTTTTTCATACGCAGATGCTGCTTCGTCACTTGACATCCCTCGGGCTGCGCGTGAACATGCAGAAGAGCAAGCTCACTCCGAGTCAGTCTATAACGTATCTGGGGGTATGTTTCGAGATGCGCACTCGCCTCTCTCTAGAGAGGACGGAGGCCATCTCTTCAGCTCTACATTTGCTCAGGCCGGGTCGGTCCGTTCCCCTGAGGGAGTTCCAGAGGCTTTTGGGTCTCATGGCGTCGGCTTCGGCGGTCTGCCACCTGCACATGCGACCGCTACAGTTTTGGCTGAAGGCTCGGGTTCCATGGAAAGCATGGTCCTCGGGTCGAGTGCGAGTCCCGGTTACACTCAGCTGCCTCAGTGCCCTGAGCCCGTGGCGCGACCCGAACATGTTCAGTCGGGGAGTTCCCCTGGGGCTGGTGACGAGACGCATAGTCGTTTCGACGGATGCGTCGTCCTCGGGATGGGGCGCGGTGTGCGAGGGCATGCCGGCATCCGGCCTTTGGACACAGTCACTGAGAAAATGGCATAGAAATTGTTTGGAGCTGAAGGCGGTGTCTCTAGCTCTTCATACTTTCCAGTCGAGGCTCGAGAAGAAACATGTCCTGATTCGCACCGACAACATGTCCGTGGTTTCGTACATAAATCGCCAGGGAGGGGTCCACTCCGGAACTCTTTTCAAACAGGCGGCGAGTCTCCTACTGTGGGCGGATCGGCATCTACTCTCTGTCAGGGCAACGCATATCCCCGGTCGTCTGAACTGCGGAGCGGACATGCTTTTGAGGGAGGCTCTTTCGCACGGGGAATGGAGGCTTTATCCCGACTCAGTGCGGTTAATTTGGGAACGCTTTGGGAAGTCGGAAGTGGATCTATTCGCGACAAGCGAGAACGCGCACTGCCCGCTGTATTTCTTGCTGATCCACTCCCCCATGGGGAGCGACGCTCTGACGGTGCGTTGGCCGGACGTTCGGCTTTACGCGTTTCCTCTGGTGAAGATTTTGCCCCTGGTGCTGTGCAAAATCAGAGAGGAAACGGCGACGGTGATCCTAGTCGCTCCGTTTTGGCCGAATCAACCGTGGTTTCCGGACCTAAGCGAGTTGTTAACGGCGGAATTCGCCGTGGCGGATTCCCCTCAGGAGAGACCTGTTGTCCCAAGCGAACGGCACGATATTTCACCCCAGCCCGCAGCTGTGGAACCTTCATGCCTGGCCGCTTCGGGGGTTTTAAATGCACTTCCTCAGCGTGTACTTGACACTATTTCGGAGTGTCGTGCGCCTTCCACCAGAGGTTTATACACTCTCAAATGGGGGGTGTTTGTTAAATGGTGCAGTAGTAACAGTATCGACCCGACGTCCTGCCCCGTGTCTGATATTTTATGCTTTCTGCAGCACAGGCTGGACAACGGCGGCCTCCCGTCAACACTGAAGGTTTATGTGGCTGCTATCGCCTCGTTTCGTTCCCCGGTTGATGGGCAATCGATTGGTAGGCACATGGTGGTGGTCAGATTCCTCAGAGGAGCGAAGAGACTTTTCCCCCCGCGATCCCCTTCAGTGCCGCCTTGGGACTTAGCGCTGGTGTTGAGGGCTCTCTCTTCTCCCCCATTTGAGCCTTTGGACGCGGCTTCCATAAGAGAGCTCACTCTTAAAACCATTCTCCTTCTTGCCTTTGCTTCGGCTAAGCGCATAGGGGATTTACAAGCGCTCTCAGTCGGCGCTGATTTCATTCGTTTTGGAGCCGGCGACTGCAACGTCACTCTCCGGCCAAAATCGGGTTATGTGCCAAAGTCTATGTCTACCCCATTTAGAGCACAGGTCATTTCTTTGCCCGTGTGATAGGATGAAATGAGGTAAGTGGCTGTGATTGACACATGTTAGCACCAATCAACAGCGAGTGCTGAGTATTTCAGGCCGTGTTTGGTTTAGCCTGGGATGCGTCACGCCCGGATCCTCCCCTTTTTGTGTTGACTGTGGCTTCAGGTATGCGCTGCTGACAGGTAGCATTCGCTTAACCTTTAATGACAAACACTGATACTTATGATTTTGGTTGTTGCACCCCAGCCTGTCTGTTTTATTAGTGTTTTCATCTGTTCCTGTGGACTGTATGATCGCTCTTTTGTTCTGGTAAGCGAAAGCTGTTTTATGGTTAACGGTTTTGCTGAGGTTTTGATTAATGTGCAGTCCCTGTACTTCAGCGTTGCAGCGGGGTATTTGAACGCTGCGTCTCCAGCCTGCGAACTGATAGTAAGCTCATCTACTCTCGTGGTGCTCAGTTGGTAAGTCAGTGTGTTTGTTAACGGTGAATTCCAGCGGTGCTGTGTAACTATTAGTAACGCTGTTTTTTTTTGTCATCCGTATTTGCCGCAGGATTCTCCCTTTGTTTGTCCTGGTGATTATCGTCGTGACTCGTTTGCTCTTTGCTACTGGTTGACAGTTCACCAACACTTCCATTATCACTATCTAGGAAGACTGCTGCTGCCGTTATGGTTGTTCATGCGGGGATTGTTAATTTTCTTCAGATAACTCGGGGTGGATGAATCTTCAGCTCATGTGACCATACTTTGTTATAGACTGCGGCCTCGTCTGAGCCCCCCCCCCTTTTCTCTTTTCGTGAACTGTGTGGGCTTGTGCTTGAAGACTTGTGTATTGCTGAGCCCTTACTGTAGTGGCTTTTACCCACATAGTTCTGACTGAGTTGTAATTCCATATGACTGGTTTTTGTATGTATTTTCGTTTAAGGTTTGTTTATTTTGTTTTTGATTTCCTTTCAGGAGCTGGGGTCCCACGGGTGGAGGATCTTTAGTGGTGGTGGTAGTGCTACTTCAACGTTTGCCGTGTGACACTTTTTGAAGTGTGTGTGATCTGAGTTCACGGTGTGGTGTGTAGAAGTGTGCTTTTGGATAACTAGTGCTGGTGATCACTCCGGTGGGTAACCTCAGCCCTGTAAGTTAGTGTTTTGTGTATTTGTTTTTCATGGTCATTGGAGAGAGTTGCTGTCAGAGAATGAACCCCATGACCAGACCATTTCAAATGCCTTTTCCATTTTAAAATTCAGTGTTTCAATAAACTTTTTGTATTTTTGATATCCACGTTTCCCGCCTACCTTAATTTATGAGAATCGGACCTGTGTGACCTAATAACAAAACTTTGGGATTATTTTTATTTCCCGGGTGACCCGGGTGGCGTAGTCGACAAACTCAAATGTGTATTTAACCTGTACTGCTCCCTCCGTCACACCCGCTTTGTTTTCCGAGTCGTCAGATTCGCAGAATGCTAACGTTCGGAGAGTGGTCTGCCCGGTAAGGGTTTTGCGGGCTTACATTGATCGCACGGCCAGGTTTCGGCAGTCTGAACAGCTCTTCGTCTGTTTTGGTGGGGGAACTAAAGGTCGGGCTGTATCAAAGCAGAGGCTCTCTCACTGGGTGGTGGACGCTATTACCTTGGCGTATGAGAGTCAGGGACAGAACTGCCCCTTCGGTGTCAGAGCTCATTCGACTAGGGCTATCGCCTCTTCGTGGGGCTGGTCTAAGGGCACATCTATTCAGGACATATGCTGTGTGGCTGGCTGGTCTTTGCAGAACACTTTCGCCAGGTTCTACAGATTGAACGTGTCCTCTTTGTCGTCTCAAGTCCTCTCGGTGAGTGCTGATCACTCTGTATCTTCTACCTTATAATCGCTTATGTTACACAGTTGTTCCAGCGCAGCCTGCTGGTTTTGTTGGGTTTGGATATGCAAATTTGGCAGGAGCCCGATCTAGCAGTTCATTGGCCTGTTCAGTGATTTAGCAGTTCATTGGCCTGTTTAAGCCAATCAGCTGTTGACGCTTAGGGCGACCTCGCGAATGGTTAAATTGTATGCTTCCCATGCTTGTGTGTTTTAACCCAGTTTGTCTGGCTGATTTTGCTAGCTCTCACGGCGGGATTGTACTACCGTTCCATATGCGGTTCTCCGCAATGTCGAAGTGACCGCTCTCGAAAGGGAACATCTCCGGTTACTTTCGTAACCTCGGTTCCCTGAAAAGCGGGAACGAGACATTGTGTAGATCGCCGTGTTCGCCGCTCATCACCGTGCAGGCGTTCGTAGATTCCGAGGATTGTCGTCACATGCACAGTATTTATACTGTCTGGATTCCTCAGTATTTGCATACTTTTGCATTCTTGCGACAATTGGCAAGTTTTTTACTGGCGTTATCCAATAAGACTTCAGGAAAAGTGAAAAAGGATGCGGTTCTCCACAATGTCTCGTTCCCGCTTCTCAGGGAACCGAGGTTACGAAAGTAACCGGAGACGTTTTCGTGCCTGGTGGACAGGACGTGACAGTACCATGTCTTGTGTGTGTGTTATGTCTTGTTTGGAGACACGTGTCGTATGTTTTCCCATTCAGCGTGTGTCTTCCATGTAGCCCCGCCCCTCTCGTTTCCTCGTTAGCTTCCCTTCAGTGTTTCATTACCCACACCTGCCTATTGATAATCCTTTGTTCGTCTCCCTATTTAATGCCCTTGTATTCTCTGTCCTGTGCTCGTTTGTTCTTGTTCAATCTGTACCTGCCGTTTTGGATGCCGTGTGCTCTCTGTATTTGTAGGTATTGTTAGAGTGCTGTGTCCCAGTGCTCTCATCCAGTGTTTTTTTGTCTAGTTTAAGTTAGTCTGCGTTTCCTGTTTGCCTGTTCAAGTTATCCCTTGTTTTATAGTTTTACCCCCTCGTGGGTGTTTGTTTTGTATTTTATTTATTAAAGTTTTGTTAACCCCTTCATCACCGTGTCTGCCAGCAATTGGGTTCTCTCACTTCCTGTACCGTGACACTCCCTTTACAATTAATAAGAAGCTGTCACTCATCTTCATCGAGATCTCTAGCACCCCAGAACCAGGCCTAATAATAATTTACGCACGGAATACAAAAGGCCCGACATGGATACATATAGTGGAAAGATATATAGAGAGAGAAAATTACCCCTCAAAGTAGAAGCTTACTCTTCCCGACTGTGGGTGGAGGTTTATTCTTCACTTTTTAAACTGAAGTTACCTTCACCGGAGCGACGCCAATCAAGTCATGTCAACGATGTCCTGCGCTTAGAGGTCATTAGACGTGGGGCGGGGCGTTTAAAATGTAAAGAGACATGACTAGTCCATAAACAAACTTAATATCAATTATTGTAATTACTTCACGAAATTTACCATATCCATTGCATGAATTTTAAATCACATTTGTCAATTTTTACTCAAATATTTGAGGGACCCCCCAAGTCTATGTTTTACTTATGGGGGTCCCTATGCGGGTCCCGGATGCACCCAGTCCCCCTTCAAGTCGAGCACTGCTTTTATCCAATGTATGAGTATAGGCAGTGTTTTCAGTAATCAAGGGCTGGGACACCTAGTAGATCTGTGGCGATCCTTCCATATAAACTTGCCAAATACAAAAACTCACTAAGTTTGTAAACTGTGTGGCTTTAAAACAGTTTAGCCTATAGGTTGTGGTAAGCAAAAAAATATTTGCAACTCATGAAATGATTTTTAAAAGAGAACCCTTTTCATTATTTCTTTAGTTTTCTCTTTTTGAGAAGACCTTCAAAGTGTATAAAACGAAACCGTTATTGCAGTTGGAAATGGATTAAATAACACATTTTTATAAGGTAAAAATGATATACAAATGTTTTCATTCCTACCTGTCATCACAATTCGCTACCTTTCATCACAAATGGATTACCTGTCCCACATTTGGTTTGTTGGGTGGTGGTCTAGTTATAAAGGTTCCATTGGTTGTATTCTGTTCAAACGTTTGTTGCAGTAAAATACAACAGGAAATTGTTCAGGATTCACCTCCATAGTCTATTAAACGGTTTTAAACACATTTTTAGTACATAGGCAATAACCATTTGATCGAAAAAGTTATGGATTGTAGCCTAAATGACCATATTTAGGCAAAATAAAACTTGACAAATCTAATATCTGTATCCTTTTTCACTTTGCAGCACAGAACCACAGCGTTACAATTATATATTTTTTATTATTAACAGCAGGTTGAGAGACAAAATATTCTTTCAAAATAAGAATGAAAGCATCAACTGTCCTGTAGCTGGATACTCTCATGCACAGGGGGAGGAGTATGCAGTCTCAGACTGGTCACCTGAAGGATAGAAAACAGCACATTTCAGTTTCATACTGCAAAGGAGGAAAAACAACAAGTGCAGAAAACTCAAAACCCATTACTTGGTTGATAGTAGTCATAGACTTTGATCACAGCAGAACGGAGACTTTTCACTGGATAGAGTCGTTTCATTTTTAGGCTGTAACTCATTGGAATATTTTTTGGAACCTGTAAAAGAAAGATCAGGCATAATTCATTACATTTATATAACGCTTTTCTGGGTACTCAAAGCACTTTACATCGAAGGGGGAATCTCCAAAAACCCCCCCAATGTGCTGCATCCACCTGGATGATGCGACGGCAGCCATATTGTGCCAGAACGGCCATAACACACACAAACCAGTTTGTTGTGGGAGAGGAGACGGAGTTACGCAGCCAATTAGTGCATATGGGGATGAATAGGAGGCCATGCTGTATAGAGGCGAACTCGGCCAGGATGCCGGGGTTACACCCCTACTCTTATTCGAAGGATTTTTAATGACCACTGAGAGTCAGGACCTCGGTTTAACGTCTCATCCGAAGGACGGTGCTCTTTCACAGTAGTGTCCCCGTCACCGAGTACAAATATAACTCAACCTTCAAAACTAAAACTCCCTCACCTCCTTCAAATACACGATGACACGACCATCTTCTGAATCGACCCGTTCAACCAGTGGGGAGTATGACTGGGGGTGGAGTTCCAAGCTGTGTACAAAAATCAAGTAGTTGACTAATAAAAAAGGGAGTGATGTTTAATGGCAGCAATTTACAAACCATTTCAAAACTGACCGTTGAGGTGTCTGCTGTGAAACCTGATAGGAGTTTAATGTCTACTATGACCATGTTTGTGCTTGCCTGCGGCCCATTGTATCTGCAAGAAACAAATTGAGCAACATGTTACATTCAGATATACTGTAGCACAAAACTGCAGATCTTCAATTATAATTTGTACAATATTTCCTTTTAAAAGTCAAAATCTTCAAATCTTACTTGACAGAGAAGTTCATGATGAGATTTGGACCAGATGCCACAAGGCAATCTCCCGTAAGCTTTGCTTCAACGCTCAAAGTTTTGGTGGTCTGAGCAGGTGTTGGAATGTTGTAGAATAAGCTGACCTGTGACCACAGAATTACAAGATGCCAAACTTTGTAAAACCAAAGAATCAAGATGACAAAGAAAACAAGAGGGTGGCTCACCTGCACTGACACACAGGTTGAGCCCGTCGCGCTAATACTATATCTGCCAGGAACGTTCTTCAGTTTCTTCTCCTGATAAAGTAACTTGTTGTCCTGATTCACATCAAAGCTGTGAGAGTCTCCTGCTGACTGAACCGTCACTGTGCTGGAACCATCAGAGCTGAACACTTTGGTGGCGTACAAAGACAAAGCCTGAAGAGCCACAACTGTGTCCTGATAACATCACATTATCATCATTACAACATGAAAACGCATGTGGATAAATAAGCAGGTTCACTAATGTTCCTTTCTAGTTGGTTAACCTGTGTAGAGGAGAATCCTCCAAACGCGTTCTGCTGCTTCACAAGCCACCTGACAATCCTGTTAGCATATCCCAGCTCAGCTGTAGTGAGTGAATGTGCATTGAGAACAGCTAACATTACATATGAGCTGATCTCCGCTGCCAGAGAACCAGAATCATCACTAGACCCCATCTGAGTCCAGTGCAGGAGACCTCCTTTACAACACATGCACCAAAAGAGACATGAGACTCATTTGACATTAGAAACAAGTCATGTATTGTTGACAGAGAACACAGTAAATATCTTTACCATCTGAAATGGCAACAGTATCTAGCTCCTTTAAAAGCTGCTGCAGGGTGTCAGTCTCTCCAGCCAGACTGAAAGTGTAGGCAAGCAGTGAAGTAGTGTAAGTGTTTTTAAAACTCCCAACGGCGGACCTCAAACAGGACAAACTCTGAGTGAGCACAGGATCCTATAAAACAGAGGAACAGCAGGTGTGCAAATCATTCTTCTAATAGTTTCTACTGCGTTCTCCGGTAATGAACTTACAGTCACTGGAGTTTCCAGTTCAAGGAAAGATGCAGTGATGTAGGCAGTCATGGTCACATTATCAGTCACTCCACCCTGTTATTCATGAGAAATAAAACAGAAAATTGTTAATCATCTAAATTGGAAAAGCAACATTGTACATACCCGTCACAGTGTGGATTAAGCAATGAATTGCAAACCTTCATTCCATTGTTGAACAGTCGACCCTGCTGCATAAAACAGCCATCTGGACCCTGTTTGCTTATCAACCAATCCTTAGCACTCTGAATAACATTTGGATCAATGAAGATGTATTTCTGTGCTTTGCTGAAGGACCTCATGACAAATGCAGTCAACCTGGAGATGTGAAAAAAACAAAATTTAGTGCCAAACATATACTCCAGATGACTGAACAGTAATAAAATAAACTCACCATGTATTACCATCACCATAACCAAATGTGCTGAACGCACCATCAGGATGTCTGTAGTTCAACTGTCTCTGGTATCCTGTTTAGTTTAACATGACCAATTTCAGAACAAATAAATATTGACTGATGTGCTTGAATATAAAAGTCTTATTACATGTGGGGCATTTTCCAAACGGAAGTGAGCATCCCTATGGCCTGAGTGTAGGGCATTACTGACTCTCCTGCATGCGTTTGGAACTCCCTTCTCAAAGGGAATGACTGGCCAACTGTTACCTTGACAATGCCTCACGCGCAGAGTTTATTTTTAACAACCGAGTGTTGGATTCAATGTTTTTATTATGGTCCAATTATTTCTTATTCCCTGTTTTAATCACTCTACTTTGCATTTAAAAAGGAGATGTATGATAAAGGAAACCTACAAACAAGCAACTATTATTAAACACAGTATTGAACATACTTGCCTATAAAATAAATGATCTTACACTATTTTAACCATCTTAAATCATACGCCTCTCCAACAAAAACAAACATAATTATACTTCCAAAATCCAGCACCATATTTGCTTCAAAGGCGTCATGAGAACTTCTGTTTGTGATCAAATGATCTGAAGTGACCATGGCATGTACCCTTTGCTAACAGACTTCTGAAGGGTCCTTTGCTAAGGGATTCAGGTGTACACTTAGTCTGGGATGCCTTACAAATGGCATCCCCTTCCTAAAGGCCCCTTCAAGGGCACAAAAATGCCCGTGGTGTGTCAAGTACATTACCACTCTTCAGGAAGTCTACGGCTTTCTCTCGGATGTTTGAGGTGAGCTGCTCCGTGTTCTCCAGATACTGTAAAATGTAAATATTGGGAGAAAGAACAGCAATGTTTTGTTCTCCACAGCCGTACGGCATCCGTAATAATCCATCAAGATTCTGCAGCGCACGGCCCAATATGTCTCCTGCAAAAAACAGCCACATGTTAGTGTACATCTAGTTTTGTACCCTTTACAAGAACTGAATTTCATTATAATTCAGAAAGGATTCTTAAATTCATGGATACATAATCCTAGTGTATATCCAAATAGCAATCAAATATGCTCAATGCAGTCGCTTTACCAAGTACAGAGACAGAAGATCTGGCCGACCCCCGGATTACATTTGGTGGAAGTGTCAGCATCACCTCCTCTGAAATTCTACTTCCTATCAAATCATAAGTCACAACATAACCGACAAGCACAAAGAGCAGCCTGAGATCTAAACAATGGCCACTACATTGAGAAATGTGTCAAGTGTAGACAAACCCCGTGGACATAACAACCAACTGTAGGTCTTTGTTCTTTCAACTCCTTCAGCCTTAAAATATCAGAAAAACACATTACACCCAAAAAGACCTCAGATTTTATTGGCAAAAAACTGACGATTGATTAAAAGTGTGCTGACCAATACAAGAAGACTTCGAGTGACTATGTCAACACGTCCTCTCTCTGGCACGCTCACAATGGCATTGTCACACATGCCTTGAGAAATGGCCTGTGCACTGACGGTCACATTCATGACCCCTGTAATGAAATCACTGTAATTAATGTCGGTTTTATTTAGAAAAAGACTAATGCGAAATGGAACTAGACTGACCAAGAGCAAGTGGAGTAAGAACCCATGAAAAAGTCTTTCTCCCATTGACACACAGACATGTTGAATATAGAGATCCAATTGAGGTGTAAGAGTGAAGTCTGAGGACAGAACTGGAGTAACTTTAACCTGTCCATTAAAGATGGAGGATTAGTTCAGATCATACATGAAATAAATGTGACCGAAGATGAATTGTGAAATCCCACCATGATGCACTTGGACAGATAGTTGAAGACTGTGGCCTTCAGCTCAAAGATCTCTCCACGGATGATGGAGTAAGGCAGAGAGAGCTCCAGGAAGAAGGGCTGGAAAACGGTCAGCTGAGCAGGAGGAGCCAGACCCAGACCTTTAGAGGACAGACAGAAGACATCCGTCTCCCAGGTGGTGATGGTGTCAGGAACCTTCACAGGAACCTGCGTTGATCCAGACCCTGAGAGAAGAAAGCGGATCACAGTTAACCAAATTCTGGTTTCCAATGACATGAGATAACAGGAAAAATTACAGAAGTGATAAACTCATGCTATCTGCTTGTAATCATTTCAACATTTTTTAAAAAGTAAGATTGGTTGACTTACCCTACTTCAGCAAGTTGCCAGATCCAAGTTTCTGGGAAGACCGTTCGAATGGTCACATCAAAAGCAGAATTAACTTCAGCCAAACCAGCACCTTCTACTAGTGGCGCAGACATCGCAACAAACCCAGGGTTACGCCGGTAATACACTTAAGCACAAAAGATAAGATATGAATACAGATCAGATTGTGTAAAACAGTTGTTCGTTTTATACACTAGGTGGAGGGGAAAGGCATACTATACCATCATAAAAATTGCGGTGATAATTGAGGCCTTTATATGTCAGACACTGAGGTTCTCTTACAGCCAGATTTGTAGCAACCTTCAAGCCCACAGCCTGTTAAAAGCAACCAAGTGATGTACAGTATAAGGCAGATGGACTTATTAAAGGGATAGTTCACCCAAAAATGAAAATTGTCCTGTTCTCAGATTGTTTCAAATTTGTATACATTTCTTTGTTCACATGAACACAAAAGATATTTGGAAGAATGTCAGTTACCAAACAGATCTTTATACCTCCATAGTATTTATTTTACCGACTATGACAGTAAACGGGGGATGAGATACGTTTGGTTAGTAACATTCTTACAAGTATCTTCTTTAGTGCTCAAAGCTAAGAAAATGATACAGGTTCGGAATGACACGAGGGTGAGTAAATGACAGAAATTTCATTTTGGGGTGAAATATCCCCTTGACATTAAAATGTGTCCCAACGTAGCTGCTCATGGTGATTGTGTGTTTGGTTTACTCACCTTAAAGGCTCATATGCACTGTCTGTTTCGCACGTCTCGACGAGGCCTCACTTTAAGACTGCTCATCTTCAATCTCATATGGATAATCTGATACTGACTGCACTGGCAACAGGCCAAAATCTGTAACAGTATAGCAAGACCAGATGGTCACAAGGGAGTGAGGAAAGTAAACATACAGGTACCAAAATAATCTGTGCAACTATTTTGAAATAAAATTGTGAAATGAAGTACATGGACACCTTTTCTGCATTCAGACGTCTTCCTGATTCCAAGATGAGAATGCTCTGATCTACAGCACTGATGCCACACAGTGAACCAGGCTGAGCGGACAGCTTTACAGCGTTTTCTTCACCTGGAACTGCCGAAGCAGGAGAAAACTGCACAGACACCTGTGGCCAGAACAACAACAGTGAGGGTTTATGTTTGTACTAAAACTTACAAAAAATAAATCCATACGCATATACAGTGTACCTGGTTTTTAAAACACTTTTCGATGTCAAGAACTGTGCTGCCAGCAACCACATTGTCACTGGGCAGAAGACAGTATGCTACAATCTGTACAGCTGGACTCCGATCTGCTCCAACAAACAATTTGAATGACACCGAGCCACTCGCTGCTCCATTAGAAGTCTTCACATTAACATTCTTATATCCATGATGAACCATCACTCCTCTGGACAAAACCTGACACACAAACACGACAACTACTGCTTTTCCAAGAGGTCACAAGAAAAATCATATGTAGTATTTTGTACTCGCCATATAGATGACCGCAGTGTTAATGTTGCTAGCAGTCTCCCCCAACAAACTGATACTTAATGGTTACGGTGATCTCAGCATCACACTTTAACGGCTGCTCAATTTTCTCTATAGTCAGTTCACTGAAAGTTTGGGTGTACGATGTGGCAGGCTGGAGAAGTCGAATAGTTTTCTCATCAGTAGTGAAGTATGGCTTCTTATAGGTATAACCCACTTCTGGAGTCACACTTGCCTGAAAAACAAGGAATGGAATTTGTGTCCTGCAAAATGTCAATGTTCACTAAATTAAAAGGATTGTTCCTCTTCAAAATGAAAATTGTCGTCATTTACACCATGACTTACATTCTTCTGCACAACACTAAAGATGATATTTTGAAAAATGTTGATAACGAAAAACCACAGGTCCCCAAAGACTTGCATTGGTTTTGGGTCTGTACATTAGAAGTCAATTGGGACCAACTTTTTCTTTTACCAAAATCACCCAGATTTAAAATGACAATATTTTAATTTGAAGGTGAACTATTCCTTCAACACAAACTAGCATACCATCAGATTAAAGTCACTGGCAGGAAGACCAGCTGTATTAAGAGAGAAGGCGGCGAGTCCATTACTGCCTGTAGTGAGATTCTGGAGCACTTTTGAAGCCCAACTTTGACCTTCCAACAGATAGACAGCTTTGTTACGAATTGGTGTCCCATTAAAATGTGCAACTTTGATCTGTGGGGGGAAAAAACAACAGACAATAAAACAAGTCACAACACTTTGAACAGCATTGGAATTGTGCAATTTTACTTGCCTTTCCTTCTAGAACGGATCCATGTTCAAAAACATCAGGGAGATCAACAAAGGTGACCTTCCCAATTTCATACGTCAGGGATACAGTTTCAGATTTTGTCATGACCGTGTCTGGGGAAACAGCATGACACAGCTGTGAAAAAAAAACTAAACTCATACGCGTTTCGAACAGCATGTCAATGCAGAGCTCACCTGTTCCCTCCTCTGTGAGATTTGCTTGAACAACTAGAGAATCTTGCAGATAATCCTCAAATCTGAAGTTTGTAAAGGCTGACGTGTTGAATGTAAAGGAGGCACAACCAGTCTTATTCATCTAAGAGAATCAAAAACATACACTGTAGCTGCTTTAAATGACTAAACCCTACCATCTTAAAATAACCGAATTACATGTCACACCTCTGCGGATTTGTTCAAGCAGGGACGAACCACACCAGGAACTGAAACGTATTCAAATGGATTACGGCACACCTCCACCCACGCTCTACCAGGTACAGGTTGGTTGTAGGTGTACCTGAGAGTCGTGCAAGAACCGAGTTAAAGAATGAACAGCAGCATATGAAGGTTCATAAAGGAAAGTCACTCACTTTCCACAAACTTCAATTTTCAGTCCTTCTTCACCAACACTGTGTGTCTGCGCTGCTTTAACAGTCACTTCAAACTTGGGCAGAACTAGTAAGAAGCACACAAAGTGAGCAAACACTTCATACCATGCAAACCAGAGATGAACTGCATTGACTTACCATACTTCTTCACTTCAAAATTATGCACGATCATCCTTTTACCAATGTAAGCTTTCAGTGCGTACATGCCTTGACGGGCTTCTGGGTTCAACTGATGAGAAAGCTGCAATATCCACCTTATTGAGGAAACATTTGTCCACTGACCAATCCTGTTAGTCTGACTGTCCTATATAGACAAGTATAAATACAAAACATTAGTTTTGAAAAAGCTGTTGTCCATCATTAGATGTGCACAGAAACAATGACTTACCTCCACCACTACCATAGAGTACTGTGAGAGAAAAATCACTGAATTAACATTCGTAGCATTAAACATGACATTGAATCTTATTACAAAACATAGATATATAAAAAAAATAACCATCTGATCAAGAGGCACAAAACTGCTATCCATGGTAACAGCCCTGAAATGCACTGCAAAATAAGAAATATGTTCAGTCTTGAAACCACACCATTCACATTAAAAACAAGATAGGCACGGTAACACAAAACATCCAACAAATATGAATCTTAGTTCACCCATTTGTCCTGGATTATAAATGGGTTTATCAGTTTGGATGAAGGTCAAAGGATAGTAAGACCTAAACATCACTTTTCTTTCTTCAGCAAACTTGAAAGACTTCCCCTTAACTTCAACCCGAATTTTCTGCACAGATTCTCCATCGACACGAGGTGCCTGTGTAGAGAAACATTGTCTCATCACACTCGATGCTTAAAATGTTCAATGGTGTGAACACACACATGTGATGTCAGACCTGGAAGTTAAAGCATTGATGAAGCTCTTCATTCGTTCTCTTCTGCAGCAGTAATGTGGTCTGGTTATCATTTCCTACAAGATGAATGTCCATGAGACCATCTCTGGGCCTCAGGACACTTGTGCACAGTTTGGCTTCAGATCCCGACTGGATCACAACAGGAAATGTCACCAGAAAAAACCTGCCAAGAGCAAAGATAACAACATTAAATCTATAGCTTTTAAAGCCGTTTGTGTCATTATGATACAAAGACATCAGTGAACTCTGACGGCGTTTCGTAGAAGTAACAATGATCAGTGTATGGGATATTTTTAATACCAAATTTGTTCAGGCAGGGTTAATAACATTTAATCTAACTGGGAAAAATAACAGTCGAATACACAGGCATTAAATGTCACCAGGTATTTGCTAAAACTCGTCACCATTTATAATGTTTGGAGAACAATGAAACCAGGTGTATGATTTAACGGTTAATGCTGGATCATTCCCAAAAGGAAGTTTTAAATTGCTTACGGCTCCGATGTTTGTCCATGAACACAGCAGAGGAAAAACGTTAACAACAGCTCGTGTCGAAATATCCGTTTGACATCCATATTAAAGACGAGCGTCCAGTTTCAGATACTTCACTCCTCTGCTTCAACGGCGCAAACGATCACAGCGTCCTGACAAAAACACAATGATTCATCATCTCACCAAGCAACCCGGAATATTTACATTGTAAACATGTTCTGTGGGTGCATCCCAAATAAAACACAACTCACAGCTGCTGCTTCCTTCCAGAGAGACTGAACAGCACGCGCCAGAGACTGTGGGGTTTATCTGGTGCTTTACAACAGGTGGTTTGCATTGCATTGATTAGGCCTTCATTATGCTGCATCCCAGCAAACACAGAACGTTCCCCTAACGTTAGTTTTGGTTCCCTTTCGGTTATTTTTTTGGGAACCAAAAAATAACGTTCCCAGAACGTTGCAGGCTGGGGTTTTTTAAATAACCAGAAAATAACCAGAAAATAACGTTACTTGGTGGTTCTCTTTTTGTTATTATTTTGCAATCAGAAAATAACCGGAAAATAACGTTCCCTGATGGTTCTTTTTTTGGTTCTATTTTAATGGTTTAAACAGTCAAAACTGGTAAACGTCAGTGACATGTGCAATACAAAAATTATAAGATCACATTAACAGATGTTCTACTGACCAAATTATATTAATGCATTTGCCCTTTAATGGGTGAACATACTAGTTAAGCTAAATGAAAATACAATCATATATCAATGTGTATTTCTTTAGTGTGTTTGTCTGTTACTGTGTATGTGCGCTCGAGCACGTGCATTCTCCGCTCTGCCGCGCACTCCCGTCATTTAAAAATTAACGGTCATTTCGTTTTACCTCACCGACTAACACATTAGTTTAGCGGTTTATTTATTATTTTTTTATTTAAAAACGTATAGATCTGAGAGTAAACTTATATTTTCGTGATTTTCGATTGATTTGACACATCTAAATCAACAGGCCATGATTTAAGGACTGAAACTCGGGGCTTTTGATTGTTATATCTAAAGACGGAGCCGCGCTTTACTTCTGTGGTGAGACAAGAATATTGTTAGCCTGAAGATAATTCAATGTTTATTCTTCTGTCAAAAAAATCTGCTTTAAATATTGTGTTGAAGTCATTGGTTATTTTATTTCAATATCTAAAATGTCCGATGTTGAGGCCTACACACATGGTGGTTTTATTAGAAATGATATAACGTTACTTGTGTGTGATGATGTATTTTACTTATTTTAGTGAGTTTAAGGTTAGACAAGCGATGGATAAAAACACAGCATGGATGTATTCATTACTGACGTGTAGTGAGGCAAAACGGACCCGAGAAAAATATTTTAAGCTAACGTTCTGGGAACATTCCCCTAACGTTAGTTTTTGGTTCCCAGACCGTTATGGGAACCAGAAACTAACGTTCTATCAACGTAAAGAAAACTTTCCTGAAGAACCAAATACGAACCTTAGAAAATAACGTTCTGGGAACCAAAAACTAACGTTAGGGGAACGTTCTGGGAACCACAAATTGTTAGCTGGGATTCACGTGCTCTCGGAAATTTGATAATTCCCACTTGGCCCGGTTTCACAGACAGGGCTTAGTTTAAACCCGGACTAACCCTTAGTCAAATTAGGATATTTTAGTTACTTTCACAAAAATGCACTAGTAAAAAACATTACTTTGGTGCATCTTGAGACATAACAATGGCTGTGAGATACTTTAAAGGGCCCAGTCTTTGGCTGTTTTAAAGGCTTTGATTATGTTTTTTGAGAGTTTATGTTCATGTTTCTAGTTAACAAAAATATATATATACATATTTAAAGTCCATCGTCCACCGCTTTCGTGATGGCCGGTTCGCGAACGAATCGTTCTTTTGAGCCGGTTCTTTTCAGTGATCCGGTTCACCAAATCAGACTGAACCGTTCTCCACTCTGTTTTCTGGCGTGTCTCACAGTCCCTCTGACTCGAAATAAACCATTTTATTATTCAGTTAGTCACAGCACTGAACTGAAGTGGGTTAAGAGGGAACTTATGAGCACGCAGCTGATACTGGGCTGTATATACTGAACCGAGAGCCGTTTCCTTCGGACACGTTCGATTGAGAACCGATGGTACTGCGCATGCGTGTAATTTATAAAGCGAATAAAAAGCTTTTTCTACACCCGCACTCTTCGCGCTGCTTACATTTTGCACGCGTAGCACAAGCAAGTGTTGGATTGAGAACATTTCGCGGTCATTGCATTAAGTGTAATAGTTTTGTCCATGTGTGATCGTATATTATATCCAGTATACAATATGTTGTCGGTCTATGCTGTTTAATACTTGTTTATACAAAGAGTTTGTATAGATTAGATTAGATTCAACTTTATTGTCATTACACATATACAAGTACAGTGTAACGAAATGTAGTTTAGGTCTAACCAGAAGTGCAATTAGCAAGTGCAGGATATACAGTTTGAATAAATACAGAATACAATATTAGGGAAATACTATACAAATGTTCTATGACAATATGACAGTATGTACTATGGACAATATATACAGAAGGATATATACTGTGAACATTAATGTACAGGTGGTTATGAACAGATATCAATTTAGACTATACAATAGTGCAAGTGACTTAAGTGTGCATTAATTACAGACATTAGATATTAAAGTTACAGTGCAGTAGATGAGTTAATGAAGTTATTAGGGTTACAGTGCAGTAGATGAGTTAATGCAGTTATTAAGGTTACAGGCAGTAGATGAGTTAATGCAGTTATTGAGTATTTAATGCAGTTATTTATGGTGCAATAGATGAGTAGATGCCGTTAATAGAGTACAGTGCAGTAGATGAGTTAATGCAGTTATTGAAGTTAGCAATAGATGAGTATATGCAGTTAATAGAGTTTACTGAGTTACTAGTACAGTTATTGAAGTTATGGTGCAATAGATGAGTATATGCAGTTAATAGAGTTACTGAGTACTAGTACAGTTATTGAAGTTATGGTGCAATAGATGAGTATATGCAGTTAATAGAGTTACTGAGTTACTAATACAGTTATTGAAGTTATGGTGCAATAGATGAGTATATGCCGTTAATAGAGTTACTGAGTTACTAGTACAGTTATTGAAGTTATGGTGCAATCGATCAGTATATGCAGTTAATAGAGTTACTGAGTTACTAGTACAGTTATTGAAGTTATGGTGCAATAGATGATTATATGCAGTTAATAGAGTTACTGAGTTACTAATACAGTTATTGAAGTTATGGTGCAATAGATGAGTATATGCAGTTAATAGAGTTACTGAGTTACTAATACGTTATTGAAGTTATGGTGCAATAGATGAGTATATGCAGTTAATAGAGTTACTGAGTTACTAATACAGTAATTGAAGTTATGGTGCAATAGATGATTAGATGCAGTTAATGAGTTACAGTGCAGTAGATGAGTTAATGCAGTTATTAAGGTTACAGTGCAGTAGATGAGTTAATGCAGTTATTGAAGTTATGGTGCAATAGATGAGTAGATGCCGTTAATAGAGTTACAGTGCAGTAGATGAGTTACTGCAGTTATTGAAGAGTTATGGTGCAATAGATGAGTAGATGCCGTTTAGAGTATACTAGCACATAGATGATGATGCAGTTAATAGAGTTACTGAGTTACTAAACAGTTATTGAAGTTATGGTGCAATAGATGAGATATGCAGTTAATAGAGTACTGAGTTACTAATACAGTTATGAAGTATGGGTGCAATAGATGATTAGATGCAGTTAATAGAGTTACAGTGCAGTAGATGAGTTAGTGCAGTTATTGAAGTTACAGTGCAGTAGATGAGGTAATGCAGTTACGAGAGTAGTCCATTAGTGAAAATGAGAATTCAGTATAATATTCCTTGTGTGAAATGAGAAGTATAGATGCAATTATGATATGTGTGTGTAAAAAGTTAGAGCATGAGTTTAATACTGGGGGATTTGGGGGGGGGACAGTGGGGGGGGGGGCAGTACAGGGCGGGGCGCGGGGGGGGGGAGAGGGGGGGCGTGGGGGTGAGGGGGGAGGTCGGGGCGGGGGTTATGCGGGGGCTGTGGGGGCAGTTATGAAAGGGGCCTTCCTCAGTTAAAAAACACGTGGGGAAAAAAAAAACAAAAACAACCACTCGTAGATTGGAGGTAATGCCCCCCTACAGTACGATGACGTAGTACAAGACATAACAGCCCATAACAGGTTGGATGAGTACCATTCACGTATTCAACGTCTCATTTTTTTTCCCCAATTGTGAAATTTGATCAACGCCGTGGGTGAGCAGTATAGAGTACAGGCAATATGCCAAACTCGGTAGATTTTGCTTTACTGGTGTGTACAGGTCAGGCATGCATGCAGCCTGTAGTGCAATGTAAACAATGTATAGCAGCATTAGTAAAGTTTGAGGGTAGTGAATCAGTGGGGGCAGAGTTAAGAAAACAGCTCTGGGAAAAAAGCTGTTCGAGTCTTTGTCCGGAGCACCTGAAGCCTACCGGAAGGCAGGAGAGTAAACAGTCTATGAGCGGGGTGTGAGAGGAGTCCTGAGAATGCTGCAGCTCGACGCAGACAGCGTTTCTCTGGATGTCCTCAATGGAAGAGAGTGTAGTCCCTGTGATGCGCTGGGCTGTTTTCACCACCCGCTGCAGTGCCTTGCGCTCAGCAACAGAACAGTTCCCGTACCAGACTGTGACACAGTTGGTTAGGATGCTCTCTATGTGCACGATAGCAAGTTCACCAGATAGTTGAAGACAGTTGGTTCTTCTTCAGTTTCCTCAGAAAGAAGAGACGCTGGTGAAGCCTTCTAGACCAGGCATGAGGTGTTGGTGGTCAGGACAGGTTCCGAAATATGGGTCCCCAGGAACTTTAAAATGGAAACATGTTCAACAGCCCATCCATTAATGTGGATGGGGCTGTGTGGGCCTCCTTTCGCCTTCTGAAGTCCACGATGATCTCCTTTGTCTTGGCGGTGTGTTAAGAGCAGGTTGTTCTTGAGCACCATGTGGACCAGGTGTCCCGGACCTCCTCTCTGTAAGCAGTCTCATCGTTGGTGCTGATGAGACCAATCACTGTTGTATCGTCTGCGCACTGATGAAGGAGTTAGATCCATTCACAGGCCTGCAGTCGAGTGTGAAAGGGAGTAGAGAAGGGGCTCAGTACGCAGCCCTGTGGTACACCAGTGTGAGGGGTGATTGTGGTGGAGCAGATGTTGCCTAACCTAACAAGCTTGAGGCCTGTTCGTCAAGAAATCCATATCCAGTTGCAGGTTGAGTTGTTAATGCCTAGGTTTCCAAGTTTGATGATTAGCTTGGAAGTGATGACGGTATTGAATGCAGAGCTGAAGTCTACAAACAGATGCGTGCATAAGTGTCCTATTGTCCAGATGTGTGAGCACCGGAGTGCAGCGCCATAGACACCGCATCGTCTGTGCTCCATTGCTACGGTAGGCAAATTGGTATGGGTCCAGTGTGGATGGTAAGGAGTCTTTTAGGTGTGTGTGACAGGACCAGCCGCTCGAAGCACTTCATAACAATGGTGTGAGTGCTACAGGGCGGGTAGTCATTCAGGCATGTCGGGCTGGAATTTTTGGGAATGGGCACAATGGAGGTGGATTTTGAAACAGCGGGACCACTGCTTGGGCGAGGGACAGGTTGAAGAGTCGTGAAGACCCCCAGCGGATAGGTGAATATAGATATATATTAGTATAGGTGAAACTAGCCAACCATAATATCACTCTGTCTGTCGTCCCTGTTTTAAATACATAAACTAAACTAGCTAATTATATGGCATATACGTTGAAAACCATGTATTTTATCTTTACTTGTGAATGTTTGTTCATGCTGTAATATTTTATTAATAGGAAAGGCGGCCACAGGCATCAGGTGGAGTCAGAACAGTTTTTTACTGTGAAGTTGAGTATTCATTTTGTTTGTATTGTATATATTTTTAAGCAGATGATTGTGTAGGCTACTGCATCCTGTGTTTAGGAAACCATAAGTCATCACAAAGAGGTCAGGGGTTGTTAAAGGACTAGCAAAACGTCAAAGTTGTTTTTGCTTTATTTTTGGAACATTTATTCATTTATCATTAGTGCTTTTGATTAGTTCACAGTTGTTCTCTCTTGTTCTCCATGTTATTTATTTCATAGAATCAATTAATGGCAGATTTGAAAAAAGCCAGTGCGTGGTGTTCGGAGCATTCAGGTGTGCTGCTTGGTTCTGTTTAGCTGCCCAAAGTACTCTGCATGGAGGACCAAGATGTTTCGAGGCCATGGAAACATTGCAAAAGGCTGAATTTTCAGAGGACAGAATGCAGCTCTTGAACCCTTCAGTTTTTTTCTTACTGAAATCAAAGACATGAGTGTATTCCTTGATAACGTTGTTGATATCATGAACCTGAAAGTGTTCCGTGAAGCTGAAACTAAAGAAAATGCATAACAGCCATTGTTTCTTTTGGCCTTTCTTATTTTGTTTTTACTTGAAGTGACTAGTAAAATAAAACTAAAATATTTTCATAATCTTCTTTTTTATTTTAATGTAAAGGTACTTTTACGTTTCTGTGAGGAACCCACAAAGTAGTTGTCTCTCGAAAACATGTTTTTTCACATCCAAACTTTAACTCATTGATTTTTCCCGCTTTTGAAATGGAAAACTCGTGAATAGTCTGATATCTGAACTCGTATCTAAGGGGTTAGTGAAGTAGAAACAGACGATTCAATATATTGGTAGTATATACATTCTCTGAAAATTTACTTCTTAAAATTTGGTCTGAAAATGTTACATTCATAATGCTACAATTGCCCACCTGATAATGATAGAATCAGAATCAGAAAGAGCTTTATTGCCAAGTATGTTTGCACATACAAGGAATTTGTTTGGTGACCCGAGCATCCAGGGGCCCGTTCAGAAAGCAGGGTAAGTGCAAACTCAGAGTAAGTTAACCCCAGAAATATTCAGGGTTTTTGGTTTCAGAACGTGAGGTATGTCAAACCCACGACCGCGGGGTAAGTCAAGCCCATTTCAGAAATCGAGGTATCTTATACTCCGAGTGAGTAACTAGAGTTACATACTCCGTGAACCTAACCTGGTCGGAGCAGGTTTAGCCGCAAACCCAGGGTTTGTCACAATCTCCGACCCCTTTTCGAAGCGCGAGCGGTGTTGAAATTGCATACGCCATTTGTTTGTTCATTTGTGTTCCTAATCGCGCTCAATTTAGTTACACGGAACTTAAAATGGCATGTCCGTTAATACAGGAACCCGTAGACGAGGAAGCTGCATTAATTCGCAGAGAGATACATTTACGTCGGGGGAGAATTGTGAGGCCCCGTTTGGGTGTTTTATCATATCCGGAGGATTTTTTATTTGAGCGATACCTATGATAGCAATTAACATCAAAAGACATTAAACACATTACAAATTATAATGGTTTGGTGAAACGTACGAGGGATACACAAAGAATCCTGTAGAGAGTGGAAAATAGTTTTTCTCTATTAATCTTTGTTGCTTTTTATTATATTTTTTTAGTCCAACAAAATACAATATGACAAAATGTTATATGTCAGTAGTGAGAAATTGATTTTTATATATAAAAATACTTCTTTATTTATAGAAAAACTATAAAACTTATATGTTTATTAGTGATTCTCTTAAAACCTTTTGGCTAAATATGTCAAGGTTAATATGTGGCACAAATTGTTACCCTAATTAAATAATTGAATCCCTTACCTGGTTACCCTTGACAAACAGAATTATCAGAATTCATTTAATTTATTTATACATGTGTTCCTTATATTCTTTAGTCATTCATTAAATCTCAACCCTTCTCTCTCAGTCACACACTCAAACATCTATTTATCTACTTAAATTGCTGATTGAGGAACATGGCATTGACTTAACTTTTCTAATATTTTAAAAAATGTCTGCATTTAAGTTACATGTCTGTATTTATTACATTTATTTATACATTTGGTTATTCCAAACAACCACCCAAAACCACCCACCCACTCACTCAACCTAACCCAGTCACCCTTGCTTGCTCAACCGCTCGCTCACTCGATCACTCACTTGATCACTCACTTGATCACTCACTCGCTCGCACGCTCGGTCGCTCAACAACTCAATCTAGAACATTGCATTGACCTTAAGGCCTTGATCATCAACACAGTATGACAAAAAAATTTCCATGTCTTCTTGGCAGTAAAATATAAACAAAAAGTCACCCTTTGCCTCAGAGACTTGATCCCCCAGGAGGTTCTTTAGAGCATTTTCTCGATCATCCTTGTTCATCTTCAAAAAGGCAGGCTCTGTCACCTCCCCACGGAATAAGTGTCTTTGATTCTGTACCCAGTACCACGCTGTATTTAGGTCTCGCACAATGGTTGGCTCCTGGACCTGTTGAAGTAAATTAAGTTTATGCTTCATTGTAATTGGTTGACAAACATTCTAAAGGTGTGCGTTATGTTTGAATCATTTAATGGCCTATCGTCAATTATTCCTTAAATAATAGACAGTTAAATAATAACAAGTTAAACTGATTATTCCGCATATATGCAAATGTTACAGTTGTTTCATATAAACTATAATCATTCACCTTATCAATGTCCTCGTCATCCACAACTCTTCTGCTTGTGGTGAATTTCAACACCTAAAAAACAGGCTCAAGGGTCCCCTGAAGAGTTGGGATGCTCTTCGGTCCAGGACTCAATATCTCCAGACTCCTTGGGATCTGGTCGAAGCTCTGCCGGAGGTGGAAGTTGAGATCTCTCTGAAGGGGATTCGGCCAAACGTTCCCAACAGACCCTCACAGTATGTTTGGGTCTGCCAGTCTGTCCAGCTTCCTCCACCGCCATCGGATCCAACTCACCACCAGGTGGTGATCAGTTGACAGCTCCGCCCCTCTCTTCACCCGAGTGTCCAAGCATACGGCCGGAGGTCAGATGAAACAACCACAAAGTCGATCATCGACCTCTGGCCTAGGGTGTCCTGGTGCCATGTGCACTGATGGACACCCTATGGTTGAACATGGTGTTCGTTATGGACAGCTGTAACTAGCACAGAAGTCCATAAACAGAACACCACTCGGTTCAGATCAGGGGGGCCGTTCCTCCCAATCATGCCCTCCAGGTGTCACTGTCGCTGCCCACGTGGGCGTTGAAGTCCCCAGTAGAACGACGGAGTCCCCGTCGGAGCACTTTCCAGCACCCCTCCCAGAGTCTCCAAGAAGGCCGGGTACTCTACACTGCCGTTTGGCCCATAGGCGCAACGACAGTGTGAGACCTATCCCAACCCGAAGGCGCAGGGAAGCGACCCTCTCGTTCAACTCCAACACATGGCGGCTGAGCTGGGGGGCTATAGCAAACCCACACCAGCCCGCCGCCTCTCACCATGGGCAACTCCAGAGTGGTGAAGAGCCATCCTCTCTCGAGGAGTGTGGTTCCAGAGCCCAAGCTGTGCGTTAAGGTGATCCCAAACTATCTCTAGTCGGAATCTCTGAACCTCACGCACAATATCAGGCTCCTTCCCCGCCAGCGAGGTTACGTTCCATGTCCCTAGAGCTAGATTCCGCGTCCAGGGATCGGGTTGTCGAGGCCCCCGCCTTCGACTGCTGCCCGATCCACTAAGCACCGGCCCCCTTACGGTCCCTCCTGCAGGTGGTGGGTCCACGGGAGGGTCCTTCGGGGCTGAGCCCGGATCGGGCTGAGTGGTCGTCTCAGAAGGCGTTTTTGAAACCGCTCTTAGTCGACCCGTCACCTAGGACCTGTTTGCCTTGGGAGACCCTACCAGGTGCATATAGCCCCAGACAACATAGCTCCTAGGGTCTTTCGGGTACTCAAACGTTCGTAGATTCCGAGGATTGTCGTCACATGCACTGTATTTATACTGTCTGGATTCGTCAGTATTTGCATACTTTTGCATTCTTGCGACAATTGGCCAGTTTTTTAGTTGCGTTATCCAATAAGCTTCAGGAAAAGTGAAAAAGGATGCGGTTCTCCGCAATGTCTCCCCACTTCTCAGGGGACCGAGGTTACGAAAGTAACCGGAGACGTTTTCGGTGCCTGGTGGACAGGACGTGACAGTACCATGTTGTGTGTGTGTTATGTCTTGTTTGGAGACACGTGTCGTATGTTTTCCCATTCAGCGTGTGTCTTCCGTGTAGCCCCCCCCCCCTCTCGTTTCTCGTTAGCTTCCTTTCAGTGTTTCATTACCACACCTGCCTATGATAATCCTTTGTTCGTCTCCCTATTTAATGCCCTTGTATTCTCTGTCCTGTGCTCATTGTCTGTTCATCTGTTCGTTTTGGATGACCGTGTGCTCTCTGGTATTTGCGTGTTTGTAGGTATTGTTAGAGTGCTGTGTCCCAGTGCTCTCATCCAGTGTTTTTTGTCTAGTTTACGTTAGTCTGCGTTTCCTGTTTGCCTGTTCAAGTTATCCCTTGTTTTATAGTTTTACCCCCTCGTGGGTGTTTGTTTTGTATTTTATTTATTAAAGTTTTGTTAACCCCTTCATCACCGTGTCTGCCAGCAATTGGGTTCTCTCACTTCCTGTACCGTGACACTCCCTTTACAATTAATAAGAAGTGTTACTCATCGTCATCAAGATCTCTAGCACCCCAGAACCAGGACTAATAATAATTTACGCACGGAATACAAAAGGCCCGACATGGATGCATATAGTGGAAAGATAGAGAAAATTACCCCTCAATGTAGAAGCTTACTCTTCCCGACTGTGGGTGGAGGTTTATTCTCCACTTTTTAAACTGAAGTAAGCTTCACCGGAGCGACGCCAATCAAGTCATGTCAACGATGTCCGGCGCTTAGAGGTCATTAGACGTGGGGCGGGGCGTTTAAAATGTAAAGAGACATGACTAGCCCATAAACAAACTTAATATCAATTATTGTAAATAATTACTTCACGAAATTTACCATATCCATTGCATGAATTTAAAATCACATTTGTCAATTTTTACTCAAATATTTGAGGGACCCCCCAAGTCTATGTTTTACTTATGCGGGTCCCGGATGCACCCAGTCCCCCTTTAAGTCGAACACTGCTTTTATCCAATGTATGAGTATAGGCAGTGTTTTCAGTAATCAAGAGACTGGGACACCTAGTAGATCTGTGGCGATCCTTCCCTATAAAACTTGCCAAATACAAAAACTCACTAAGTTTGTAAACTGTGTGGCTTTAAAACAGTTTGCCTATAGTTGTGGTAAGCGTATCAAATAAAAAATATTTGCAACTCATGAAATGATTTTTAAAAGAGAACCCTTTTCATTATTTCTTTAGTTTTCTCTTTTTGAGAAGACCTTCAAAGTGTATAAAACGAAACCGTTATTGCAGTTGGAAAAATGGATTAAATAACACCTTTTTATAAGGTAAAAATGATATACAAACTGTTTTCATTCCGTTTTATATCACAGTTTCGCGCTACCTTTCAACACAAATGGATTACCTGTCCCACATTTGGTTTGTTGGGTGGTGGTCTAGTTATAAAGGTTCCATTGGTTGTATTCTGTTTTAAACGTTTGTTGCAACAGGAAAATTGTTCAGGATTCACCTCCATAGTCGATTAACGGGTTTTAAACATATTTTGAGGACTAGGGAATAAAAATTTGATCGAAAAAGGTGGACGAGTAGCCTAAATGACCAGATTTAGGCAAAATAAAAAAGCTGACAAAGCTAATATCTGTATCCTTTTCACTTTGCCAGCACAGAACCACAGCGTTACAATTATATAGGAGGAAAAGCGGGGGAGAGACAAGAACCAATAATATTTCAAAATAAGAATGAAAGCATCAACTGTCCTGTAGTGGATACATCTCATGAACAGGGGAGGAGTATGCAGTCTCAGAACTGGTCACCTGAAGGAGAGAAAACAGCACATTTCAGTATCATACTGCAAAGGAGGAAAAACAACAACTGCCAGAAAACTCAAAACCCATTACTTGGTTGATAGTAGTAGTCTAGACTTTGATCACAGCAGAACGGAGACTTTCACTGGATAGAGTCGTTCTTTTTAGCCTGTAACTCATTGGAATATTTTTTGGAACCTGTAAAAGAAAGATCAGGCATAATAATTACATAATTCATTACATTTATATAACGCTTTTCTGGGTACTCAAAGCACTTTACATCGAGAGGAGGAATCTCTCACCCCCCCATGTGCTGCTCCACCTGGATGATGCCAACGGCAGCACATATTGTGCCAGAACGGCCATAACCACACACACACCAGTTTGTTGGTGGAGAGGAGACGGAGTTACGCCAGCCAATTAGTGCAATGGGGATGAATAGGACCATGCTGTATAGAGGCGAACTCGGCCAGGATGCCGGGGTTACACCCCTACTCTTATTCGAAGGATTTTAATGACCACTGAGAGTCAGACCTCTGTTTAAACGTCTCATCCGAAGGACGGTGCTCTTTCACAGTAGTGTCCCCATCACCGAGAGTAGTACAATATAACTCACCTTCAAAACTAAAACTCCCTCACCTCCTTCAAATACACGATGACACGACCATCTTCTGAATAGACCGACCGTTCAACCAGTGGTGAGTATGACTGGGGTGGAGTTCCAAGCTGTGTACAAAAGCAAGTAGTTGACTAATAAAAAGGAGTGATGTTTAATGCAGCAATGTACAAACCATTGTCAAACTGAACCGTTGAGGTGTCTGCTGTGAAACCTGATAGGAGTTTTTAATGTCTACTATGACCATGTTTGTGCTTGCCTGCGGCCCATTGTATCTTCAGAAACAAATTGAGCAACATGTTACATTCAGATATACTGTAGCACAAAACTGCAGATTTTCAATTATAATTTGTACAATATTTCCTTTTAGAAAGTCAAAATCTTCAAATCTTACTTGACAGAGAAGTTCATGATGAGATTGGACCAGATGCCACAAGGCAATCTCCCGTAAGCTTTCTTCAACGCTCAAAGTTTTGGTGGTCTGAGCAGGTGTTGGATGTTGTAGAATAAGCTGACCTGTGACCACAGAATTACAAGATGCCAAACTTTATAAAACCAAAGAATCAAGATGACAGAACAACAAGAGGGTGGCTAACCTGCACTGACACACAGGTTGAGCCCGTCGCGCTAATACTATATCTGCCAGGAACGTTCTTCAGTTTCTTCTCATGATAAAGTAACTTGTTGTCCTGATTCACATCAAAGCTGTGAGAGTCTCCTGCTGACTGAACCGTCACTGTGCTGGAACCATCAGAGCTGAACACTTTGGTGGCGTACAAAGACAAAGCTGAAGAGCCACAACTGTGTCTGATAACAATCACATCATCATCATTACAACATGAAAACGCATGTGGATAAATAAGCAGTTCACTAATGTTCCTTTCTAGTTGGTTAACTGTGTAGAGGAGAATCCTCCAAACGCGTTCTGCTGCTTCACAAGCCACCTGAATCCTGTTAGCATATCCCAGCTCAGCGTAGTGAGTGAATGTGCATTGAGAACAGCTAACATTACATATGAGCTGATCTCCGCTGCCAGAGAACCAGAATCATCACTAGACCCCATCTGAGTCCAGTGCAGGAGACCTCCTTTACAACACATGCACCAAAAGAGACATGAGACTCATTTGACATTAGAAACAAGTCATGTATTGTTGACAAAGAACACAGTAAATATCTTTACCATCTGAAATGGCAACAGTATCTAGCTCCTTTAAAAGCTGCTGCAGGGTGTCAGTCTCTCCAGCCAGACTGAAAGTGTAGGCCAAGCAGTGCAGTAGTGTAAGTGTTTTTAAAACTCCCAACGGCAACCTCAAACAGGACAAACTCTGAGTGAGCACAGGATCCTATAACACAAACAGAGAACAGCAGGTGTGCGAATCATTCTTTAATAGTTTCTACTGCGTTCTCCGGTAATGAACTTACAGTCACTGGAGTTTCCAGTTCAGGAAAGATGCAGTGATGTAGGCAGTCATGGTCACATTATCAGTCACTCCACCCTGTTATTCATGAGAAATAGAACAGAAAATTGTTAATCATCTAAATTGGAAAAAGCAACATTGTCATACCCGTCACAGTGTGGATAAGCAATGAATTGCAAACCTCATTCCATTGTTGAACAGTCGACCCTGCTGCATAAAACAGCCATCTGGACCCTGTTTGCTTATCAACCAATCCTTAGCACTCTGAATAACATTGGATCAATGAAGATGTATTCTGTGCTTTGCTGAAGGACCTCATGACAAATGCAGTCAAACCTGGAGATGTGAAAGAAAACAAAATTTTAGTGCCAAACATACTCCAGATGACTGAAAGTAATAAAAAATAAACACCATGTATTACCATCACCATAACCAAATGTGCTGAACGCACCATCAGGATGTCTGTAGTTCAACTGTCTCTGGTATCCTGTTAGTTTAACATGACCAATTTCAGAACAAATAAATAGTTGACTGATGTGCTTGAATATTAAAGTCTTATTACATGTGGGGCATTTTCCAAACGGAAGTGAGCATCCCTATGGCCTGAGTGTAGGGCATTACTGACTCTCCTGCATGCGTTTGGAACTCCCTTCTCAAAGGGAATGACTGGCAAATGTTACCTTGACAACACCGCACGCCACAGAGTTTTATTTTTAACAACCGAGTTTTGATTCAATGTTTTTATTATGGTCCAATTATTTCTTATTCCCTTTTTTTCACTCTACTTTGCATTTAAAAAGGAGATGTATGATAAAGGAAACTACAAACAAGCGACTTATTAAAACACAGTATTGAACATACTTTTCCTATAAAATAAATGATCTTACACTATTTTAACCATCTTAAATCATACGACTCTCCAACAAAAACAAACTAATTATACTTCCAAAATCCGGCACCATATTTGCTTCAAAGGCGTCATGAGAACTTGTAATGAAAGCAGAGAGTTCTGTTTTGTGATCACATGATCTGTGAAGTGACCATGGGGCATGTACCCTTTTGCTAACAGACTTCTGAAGGGTCCTTTGCTAGGGATTCAGGTGTACACTTAGTCTGGGTTTCCTTACAAATGGCACCCCCTTCCTAAAGGCCTTTTCAAGGGCACAAAAATGCCCGTGTGGTGTCAAGTACATTACCACTCTTCAGGAAGTCTACGGCTTTCTCTCGGATGTTGAGGTGAGCTGCTCGTGTTTCTCCAGATACTGTAAAATGTAAATATTGGGAGAAAGAACAGCATGTTTGTTCTCCACAGCCGTACGGCATCCGTAATAATCCATCAAGATTCTGCCAGCGCACGGCCCAATATGTCTCCTGCAAAAAACGCCACAGGTTAGTGTACACATCTAGTTTTGTACCCTTTACAAGAACTGAATTCCATTATAATTCAGAAAGGATTCTTAAATTCAGGATACATAATCCTAGTGTAATATCCAAATAGCAATCAAATATGCTCATGCAGTCGCTTTACAAGTACAGAGACAGAAGATCTGGCCGACCCACGGATACATTTGGTGGAAGTGTCAGCATCACCTCTCTGAAATTCATACTTCCTATCCAAATCATAAGTCAAACAACCGGACAAGCACAAAGAACAGCGTGAGATCTAAACAATGGCCACTACATTGAGAAATGTGTCAAGTGTAGACAAACCCCGTGGACATAACAACCAACTGTAGGTCTTTGTTCTTTCAACTCCTTCAGCCTTAAAATAACAGAAAAACACATTACACCCAAAAAGACCTCAGATTTTATGGCAAAAAAACTGACGATTGATTAAAAGTGTGCTGACCAATACAAGGAGACTTCGAGTGACTATGTCAACACGTCCTCTCTCTGGCACGCTCACAATGGCATTGTCACACATGCCTGAGAAATGGCCTGTGCACTGACGGTCACATTCATGTCCCCTATAATGAAATCACTGTAATTAATGTCGGTTTATTTAGAAAAGACTAATGCGAAATTGAACTAGACTGACCAAGAGCAAGTGGAGTAAGAACATGAAAAAGTCTTTCTCCCATTGACACACAGACATGTTGAATATAGAGATCCAATTGAAGGTGTAAGAGTGAAGTCTGAGGACAGAACTGGAGTAACTTTAACCTGTCCATTAAAGATGGAGGATTAGTTCAGATCATACATGAAATAAATGTGACCGAAGATGAATTGTGAAATCCACCATGATGCACTTGGACAGATAGTGAAGACGGTGGCCTTCAGATCAAAGATCTCTCCACGGATGATGGAGTAAGGCAGAGAGAGTTCCAGGAAGAAGGGCTGGAAAACGGTCAGCTGAGCAGGAGGAGCCAGACCCAGACCTTTAGAGGACAGACAGAAGACATCCGTCTCCAGGTGGTGATGGTGTCAGGAACCTTCACAGGAACCTGCGTTGATCCAGAGACCCTGAGAAGAAAGCAGATCACAGTTAACCAAATTCTGGTTTCCAATGACATGAGATAACAGGAAAAATTACAGAAGTGATAAACTCATGCTATCTGCTTGTAATCATTTCAACATTTTTTAAAAGTAAGATTGGTTGACTTACCCTACTTCAGCAAGTTGCCAGATCCAAGTTTCTGGGAAGACCGTTCGAATGGTCACATCAAAAGCAGAATAACTTCAGCCAACCAGCACCTTCTACTAGTGGCGCAGACATCGCAACAAACCCAGGGTTACGCCGGTAATACACTTAAGCACAAAAGATAAGATATGAATACAGATCAGATTGGTAAAACAGTTGTTCGTTTTATACACTAGGTGGAGGGGAAAGGCGTACTATACCATCATAAAAAATTGCGGTGATAATTGAGGCCTTTATATGTCAGACACTGAGGTTCTCTACAGCCAGATTTTGTAGCAACCTTCAAGCCCACAGCCTGTTAAAGCAACCAAGTGATGTACAGTATAAGGCAGATGGACTTATTAAAGGGATAGTTCACCCAAAAATGAAAATTGTCCTGTTCTCAGATAGTTTCAAATTTGTATACATTTCTTTGTTCACATGAACACAAAGGAAGTATTTGGAAGAATGTGAGTTACCAAACAGATCTTTATACCCCCATAGTATTTATTTTTACCGACTATGACAGTAAACGGGGGATGAGATACGTTTGGTTACTAACATTCTTACAAGTATCTTCTTTAGTGCTCAAAGCTAAGAAAATGATACAGGTTCGGAATGACATGAGGGTGAGTAAATGACAGAAATTTCATTTTGGGGTGAAATATCCCTTGACATTAAAATGTGTCCCAACTGTAGCTGCTCATGGTGATTGTGTGTTTGGTTTACTCGCCTTAAAGGCTTCATATGCACTGTCTGTTCGCACGTCTCGACGAGGCCTCACTTTAAGACACTCCTGCTCATCTTCAATCTCATATGGATAATCTGATACTGACTGCACTTGCAACAAAAATCTGTAACGGTCGTATCAGCAAGACCAGATGGTCACAACGGAGTGAGGAAAGTAAACATACAGGTACCAAAATAATCTGTGCAACTATTTGAAATAAAATTGTGAAATGAAGTACATGGACACCTTTTCTGCATTCAGACGTCTTCCTGATTCCAAGATGAGAACGCTCTGATCTACAGCACTGATGCCACACAGTGAACCAGGCTGAGCGGACAGCTTTACAGCGTTTTCTTCACCTGGAACTGCCGAAGCAGGGAAAACTGCACAGACACCTGTGGCCAGAACAACAACAGTGAGGGTTTATGTTGTACTAAAACTTACAAAATAAATCCATACGCATATACAGTGTACCTGGTTTTTAAAACACTTTTCGATGTCAAGAACTGTGCTGCCAGCAACCACATTGTCACTGGGCAGAAGACAGTATGCTACAATCTGTACAGCTGGACTCCGATCTGCTCCAACAAACAGTTTGAATGACACCGAGCCACTCGCTGCTCCATTAGAAGTCTTCACATTAACATTCTTAATCCATGATGAACCATCACTCCCTGGACAAAACCTGACACACAAACACGACATTACTACTGCTTTTCCAGCAGAGGTCACAAGAAAAATCATATGTAGTATTTTGTACTCGCCATATAGATGACCGCAGTGTTAATGTTGCTAGCAGTCTCCCCAACAACTGATACTTAATGGTTACGGTGATCTCAGCATCACACTTTAACGGCTGCTCAATTTTCTCTATAGTCAGTTCACTGAAAGTTTGGGTGTACGATGTGGCAGGCTGGAGAAGTCGAATAGTTTTCTATCAGTAGTGAAGTATGGCTTCTTATAGGTATAACCCACTTCTGGAGTCACACTTGCCTGAAAAACAAGGAATGGAATTTGTGTCCTGCAAAATGTCAATGTTCACTAAATTAAAAGGATTGTTCCTCTTCAAAATGAAAATTGTCGTCATTTACACCATGACTTACATTCTTCTGCACAACACTAAAGATGATATTTTGAAAAATGTTGATAACGAAAAACCACAGGTCCCCAAGACTTGCATTGGTTTTGGGTCTGTACATTAGAAGTCAATTGGGACCAACTTTTTCTTTTACCAAAATCACCCAGATTTAAAATGACAATATTTTAATTTGAAGGTGAACTATTCCTTCAACACAAACTAGCATACCATCAGATTAAAGTCACTGGCAGGAAGACCAGCTGTATTAAGAGAGAAGGCGGCGAGTCCATTACTGCCTGTAGTGAGATTCTGGAGCACTTTTGAAGCCCAACTTTGACCTTCCAACAGATAGACTGCTTTGTTACGAATTGGTGTCCATTAAAATGTGCAACTTTGATCTGTGGGGGAAAAAACAACAGACAAAAAACAAGTCACAACACTTTGAACAGCATTGGAATTGTGCAATTTTACTTGCCTTTCCTTCTAGAGCCCGATCCATGTTCAAAAACATCAGGGAGATCAACAAAGGTGACCTTCCCAATTTCATACGTCAGGGATACGGTTTCAGATTTTGTCATGACGTGTCTGGGGAAACAGCATGACAGCTGTGAAAAAAAAAACTAAACTCATACGCGTTTCGAACAGCATGTCAATGCCAGAGCTCACCTGTTCCCTCCTCTGTGAGATTTGCTTGAACAACTAGAGAATCTTGCAGATAATCCTCAAATCTGAAGTTTTGTAAAGGCTGACGTGTTGAATGTAAAGGAGGCACAACCAGTCTTATTCATCTAAGAGAATCAAAAACATACACTGTAGCTGCTTTAAATGACAAACCCTACCATCTTAAAATAACCGAATTACATGTCACACCTCTGCGGTTTTGTTCAAGCAGGGACGAACCACACCAGGAACTGAAACATATTCAAATGGATTACGGCACACCTCCACCCACGCTCTACCAGGTACAGGTTGGTTGTAGGTGTACCTGAGAATCGGTGCAAGAACCGAGTTAAAGAATGAACAGCAGCATATGAAGGTTCATAAGGAAAGTCACTCACTTTCCACAAACTTCAACTGTCAGTCCTTCTTCACCAACACTGTGTGTCTGCGCTGCTTTAACAGTCACTTCAAACTTGGGCAGAACTAGTAAGAAGCACACGAAGTGAGCAAACACTTCATACCATGCAAACCAGAGATGAACTGCATTGACTTACCATACTTCTTCACTTCAAAATTATGCACGATCATCCTTTTACCAATGTAAGCTTTCAGTGCGTACATGCCTTGACGGCTTCTGGGTTCAACTGATGAGAAAGCTGCATATCCACCTTATTGAGGAAACATTTGTCCACTGACCAATCCTGTTAGTCTGACTGTCCTATATAGACAAGTATAAATACAAAACATTAGTTTTGAAAAAGCTGTTGTCCATCATTAGATGTGCACAGAAACAATGACTTACCTCCACCACTACCATAGAGTACTGTGAGAGAAAAATCACTGAATTAACATTCGTAGCATTAAACATGACATTGAATCTTATTACAAAATATAGATATATAAAAAAATAACCATCTGATCAAGAGGCACAAAACTGCTATCCATGGTAACAGCCCTGAAATGCACTGCAAAATAAGAAATATGTTCAGTCTTGAAACCACACCATTCACATTAAAAACAAGATAGGCACGGTAACACAAAACATCTCCACAAATATGAATCTTAGTTCACCCATTTGTCCTGGATTATAAATGGTTTATCAGTTTTGGATGAAGGTCAAAGGATAGTAAGACCTAAACATCACTTTTCTTTCTTCAGCAAACTTGAAAGACTTCCCCTTAACTTCAACCCGAATTTTCTGCACAGATTCTCCATCGACACGAGGTGCCTGTAGAGAACATTGTCTCATCACACTCGATGCTTAAAATGTTCAATGGTGTGAACACACACATCTGATGTCAGACCTGGAAGTTAAAGCATTGAGGAAGCTCTTCATTCGTTTCTCTTTCGCAGCAGTAATGTGGTCTGGTTATCATTTCCTACAAGATGAATGTCCATGAGACCATCTCTGGGCCTCAGGACACTTGTGCACAGTTTGGCTTCAGATCCCGACTGGATCACAACAGGAAATGTCACCAGAAAAAACCTGCCAAGAGCAAAGATAACAACATTGAATCTATAGCTTTTAAACCCGTATGTCATTATGATACAAAGACATCAGTGAACTCTGACGGCGTTTTTCGTAAGTAACAATGATCAGTGTATGGGATATTTTTAATACCAAATTTGTTCAGGCAGGGTTAATAACATTTAATCTAACTGGGAAAAATAACAGTCGAATACACAGGCATTAAATGTCACCAGGTATTTGCTAAAACTCGTCACCATTTATAATGTTTGGAGAACAATGAAAACCAGGTGTATGATTTAACGGTTAATGCTGGATCATTCCCAAAAGGAAGTTTTAAATTGCTTACGGCTCCGATGTTTGTCCATGAACACAGCAGAGGAAAAACGTTAACAATAGCTCGTGTCGAAACATCCGTTTGACATCCATATTAAAGACGAGCGTCCAGTTTCAGATACTTTCACTCCTCTGCTTCAACGGCGCAAACGATCACAGCGTCCTGACAAAACACAATGATTCATCATCTCACCAAGCAACCCCGGAATATTTACATTTGTAAACATGTTCTGTGGGTGCATCCCAAATAAAACACAACTCACAGCTGCTGCTTCCTTCCAGAGAGACTGAACAGCACGCGCCAGAGACTGTGGGGTTTATCTGGTGCTTCACAACAGGTGGTTTGCATTGCATTGATTAGGCCTTCATTATGCTGCATCCCAGCAAACACAGAACGTTCCCCTAACGTTAGTTTTGGTACCAAAAAATAACGTTCCCAGAACGTTGCAGGCTGGGGTTTTTTAAAATAACCAGAAAAATAACCAGAAAATAACGTTACTTGGTGGTTTCTCTTTTGTTATTATTTTGCAACCGGAAAATAACGTTCCCTGATGGTTCTTTTTTTGGTTCTTTTTTAATGGTAAAAACAGACAAAACTGGTAAACGTCAGTGACATGTGCAATACAAAAATTATAAGATCACATTAACAGATGTTCTACTGACCAAATTATGCATTTGCCCTTTAATGGGTGAACATAATAGTTAAGCTAAATGAAAATACAATCATATATCAATGTGAATTTCTTTAGTGTGTTTGTCTGTTACTGTGTATGTGCCGCTCGAGCACGTGCATTCTCCGCTCTGCCGCGCACTCCCGTTTAAAGTTAACGGTCATTTCGTTTTACTCACCGACTAACACATTAGTTTAGCGGTTTTTTTTATATATTTTTTTATTTAAAAACGTATAGATTTGAGAGTAAACTTATATTTTCGTGATTTTCGATTGATTTGACACATCTAAATCAACATTTAAGGACTGAAACTCGGGGCTTTTGATTGTTATATCTAAAGACGGAGCCGCGCTTTACTTCTGTGGTGAGACAAGAATATTGTTAGCCTGAAGATATTTAATGTTTATTCTTCTGTCAAAAAATCTGCTTTAAGTATTGTGTTGAAGTCATTGGTTATTTTATTTCAATATCTAAAATGTCTGATGTTGAGGCTTACACACATGGTGGTTTTATTAGAAATGATAACGTTACTTGTGTGTGATGATGTTTACTTATTTTAGTGAGATTAAGGTTAGACAAGCCATGTATAAAAACACAGCATGGATGTATTCATTACTGACGTGTAGTGAGGCAAACGGACCCGAGAAAAATATTTTAAGCTAACGTTCTGGGAACATTCCCCTAACGTTAGTTTTTTTGGTTACCAGAACGTTCGCCTAACGTTAGTTTTTGGTTCCCAGACCGTTATGGGAACCCAAACTAACGTTCTATTAACGTAAAGAAAACTTTCCTGAAACCAAATACGAACCTTAGAAAATAACGTTCTGGGAACCAAAAACTAACGTTAGGGGAACGTTTTCGGAACCACAAATTGTTAGCTGGGATTCACGTGCTCTCGGAAATTTGATAATTCCCACTTGGCCCGGTTTTCACAGACAGGGCTTAGTTTAAACCCGGACTAACCCTTAGTCAAATTAGGATATTTTAGTTACTTTCACAAAAATGCACTAGTAAAAAACATTACTTTGGTGCATCTTGAGACATAACAATGGCTGTGACATACTTTAAAGGGCGCAGTCTTTGGCGGTTTTAAAGGCTTTGATTATGTTTTTTGAGTGTTTATTCATGTTTCTATTAACAAAAATATATATATACATATTTCAAGTCCATCGTCCACCGCTTTCGTGATGGCCGGTTCGCGAACGAATCGTTCTTTTGAGCCGGTTCTTTTCAGTGATCCGGTTCACCAAATCAGACTGAACCGTTCTCCACTCTGTTTTTCTGGCGTGTCTCACAGTCCTCTGACTCGAAATAAACCATTTATTATTCAGTTAGTCACAGCACTGAACTGAAGTGGGTTAAGAGGGAACTTATGAGCACGCAGCTGATACTGGGCTGTATATACTGAACCGAGAGCCGTTTCCTTCGGACACGTTCGATTGAGAACCGATGGTACTGCGCATGCGTGTAATTTATAAAGCGAATAAAAAGCTTTTTCTACACCCGCACTCTTCGCGCTGCTTACATTTTGCACGCGTAGCGCAAGTGTTGGATTGAGAACATTCGCGCGGTCATTGCAGTAAGTGTAATCGTTTTGTCCATCTGTGATCATATATTATATCCAGTATACAATATGTTGTCGGTCTATGCTGTTTAATACTTGTTTATACAAAGAGTTTGTATAGGTGAACTAGCCAACCATAATATCACTCTGTCTGTCCGTCACTCGTTTTAAATACATAAACTAAACTAGCTAATTATATGGCATATATGTTGAAACCATGTATTTTATCTTTACTTTGTGAATGTTTGTTCATGCTGTAATATTTTATTAATAGGAAGAGCCACAGCATCAGGTTGGAGTCAGAACAGGTATATTTACTGTGAAGTTGAGTATTCATTTGTTTGTATTGTATATATTTTTAAGCAGATGATTGTGTAGGCTACTGCATCCTGTGTTTAGGAAACCCATAAGTCATCACAAGAGGTACACGGGTTTGTTAAAGGACTAGCAAAACGTCAAAGTTGTTTTTGCTTTATTTTTGGAACATTTATTCATTTTATCATTAGTGCTTTTGATTAGTTCACAGTTGTGTCTCTCTTGTTCTCCGTGTTATTTATTTCATAGAATCAATTAATGGCAGATTTGAAAAAAGCCAGTGCGTGGTGTTCGGAGCATTCAGGTGTGCTGCTTGGTTCTGTTTAGCTGCCCAAAGTACTCTGCATGGAGGACCAAGATGTTTCAGAGGCCATGGAAACATTGCAAAAGGCTGAATTTTCAGAGGACAGAATTGCAGCTCTTGAACCCTTCAGTTTTGTCGTTACTGAAATCAAAGACATGAGTGTATTCCTTGATAATGTTGTTGATATCATGAACCTGAAAGTGTTCCGTGAAGCTGAAACTAAAGAAAATGCATAACATGCCATTGTTTCTTTTTGGCATTTCTTATTTTGTTTTTACTTGAAGTGACTAAAATAAAGGACTAAAATAAAACCTAAAATAATTTTCATAATCTTCTTTTTTATTTTAATGTAAAGGTACTTTTACGTTTCTGTTTAGGAACCCACAAAGTATGTTGTCTCTCGAAAACATGTTTTTTCACAACCAAACTTTAACTCATTGATTTTTCCCGCTTTTGAAATGGAAAACTAAGGGGTTTAGTGAAGTAGAAACAGACGATTCAATATATTGGTAGTATATACATTCTCTGAAAATTTACTTCTTAAATTTGGTCTGAAAATGTTACATTCATAATGCTACAATTGCCCACCTGATAATGATAGAATCAGAATCAGAAAGAGCTTTATTGCCAAGTATGTTTGCACATACAAGGAATTTGTTTTGGTGACCGGAGCATCCAGGGGCCCGTTTCAGAAAGCAGGGTAAGTGCAAACTCAGAGTAAATTAACCCCAGAAAACTGAATACTCAGGGTTTTTGGTTTCAGAACGTGAGGTATGTCAAACCCACGACCGCGGGGTAAGTCAAGCCCATTTCAGAAATCGAGGTATTTTATACTCCGAGTGAGTAACTAGAGTTACATACTCCGTGAACCTAACCTGGTCGGGACCAGGTTTTAGCCGCAAACCCAGGGTTTGTTATGTTGTGTTCAGACCAACGCGAATGGCGCGTCAAGCGCGAGTGATTTACATGTTAAGTCAATGCAAAGACGGGATTGACCTATTTATGGCGCGAATCGCGCGAATGAGGCGGCGCGAATGACGCGAATTAACCAATCAGGAGCTTGCTCTAGTAGTGACGTGATTAGACGACGTAGCGAGCGAGGCGAAATCCGAAACTCGAGGACAAAATGGAGGACAAATTGATCGTTACTGTTTGTGGACACCCGGAGCTGTATGATTATTTTTCTTACTTTTATAGGAACAGTAATAAAAAGGATCTTGTTTGGAAGAAAGTGAGTGAGGAGGTCGGAGAATCTGGTAAATTGTAAAAACGCTCTTACTCAATTTGAGCTATATATATATATAGGCTACGAGTTTTACGCCGTTTTTCAGCCTTCCATAGCACATAATGCGCAGCTACCCTCTCAACAAAAACATGTCCGCCATTTCGAAATGAGACGGAGCCGCCTGCCAGAAGCCCCCTCCCATGACGCGAATGAAGCGAATTTGACGCGCGAATGAAGCGAATCTGAACGCGCGAATGAAGCGAGTAAACTCAAAATGTTCAAGCGTCCAACTACACGCGAATAGCGCGATTCATTCGCGCCATTCGCGTTTGGTCTGAACACAACATTACAATCTCCGACCCCTTTTCGAAGCGCGAGCGGTGTTGAAATTGCATACGCCATTTGTTTGTTCATTTGTGTTCCTAATCGCGCTCAATTTAGTTACACGGAACTTAAAATGGCATGTCCGTTAATACAGGAACCCGTAGACGAGGAAGCTGCATTAATTCGCAGAGAGATACATTTACGTCGGGGGAGAATTGTGAGGCCCCGTTTGGGTGTTTTATCATATCCGGAGGATTTTTTATTTGAGCGACCCTCACAGTATGTTTGGGTCTGCCGAGTCTGTCCAGCTTCCTCCACCGCCATCGGATCCAACTCACCACCAGGTGGTGATCAGTTGACAGCTCCGCCCCTCTCTTCACCCAAATGTTCAAGACATACGGTCGGAGGTCATATGAAACAACCACAAAGTCGATCATCGACCTCCGCCTCGGGTGTCCTGGTGCCATGTGCACTGATGGACACCCTTATGGTTGAACATGGTTCGTTATGGACAAGCTGTAACTAGCACAGAAGTCCAATAACAGAACACCACTCGGTTCAGATCAGGTGGGCCGTTCCTCCCAATCACGCCCCTCCAGGTGTCACTGTCGCTGCCCACGTGGGCGTTGAAGTCCCCCAGTAGAACGACGGAGTCCCCCGTCGGAGCACTTTCCAGCAACCCTCCCAGAGTCTCCAAGAATGCCGGGTACTCTACAGTGCCGTTTGGCCCATAGGCGCACACGACAGTGAGAGACCTATCCCCCAACCCGAAGGCGCAGGGAAGCGACCCTCTCGTTCACCGGGGTGAACTCCAACACATGGCGGCTGAGCTGGGGGCTATAAGCAAACCCACACCAGCCCGCCGCCTCTCACCATGGGCAACTCCAGAGTGGTGAAGAGTCCATCCTCTCTCGAGGAGTGTGGTTCCAGAGCCCAGCTGTGCGTAGAGGTGATCCCAACTGTCTCTAGTCGGAATCTCTGAACCTCACGCACAATCTCAGGCTCCTTCCCCGCCAGAGAGGTTACGTTCCATGTCCCTAGAGCTAGATTCCGCGTCCAGGGATCGGGTTGTCGACTGCCGCCCGATCCACTAAGCACCCGACCCCTTACGGTCCCTCCTGCAGGTGGTGGGTCCACGGGAGGGTGGCCCTACGTCGCTCCTTCGGGCTGAGCCCGGCCGGACCCCATGGGGGGAGGCCCGACCACCAGGCGCTCGCATACGAGCCCCAACCCCGGGCCTGGCTCCAGGGTGGGGCCCCGGCTGCGCCATGCCGGGCGACGTCACGGTCCTCAAATTTGTGGTCATCATAAGGGTTTTTTGAACCGCTCTTAGTCTGACCCGTCACCTAGGACCTGTTTGCCTTGGGAGACCCTACCAGGGGCATATAGCCCCAGACAACATAGCTCCTAGGGTCTTTCGGGTACTCAAACCCCTCCACAACGGTAAGGTGGCAGTTCGAGGAGAGGCCGAAACCGAAAAACACTCTATAAAAAAATTTTGTAATGGTTTTAATGGTAAAAGCTATGGTTCAGTGTAATATTTTATGGACAAAATTAGCATCTCTGTGAAGGTTTCTCTTGTTTTTCATGTGCAGGGGAGCTCAGATACGGGAATTGAACAATACATTTACATTTACATTAGCATACATTCTCGAAGTGCGTGGGACGCTGCGCTTTCCCCTTTTTTTCATAATTTTTTTCATACGCAGATGCTGTTCGTCACTTGGACATCCCTCGGGCTGCGCGTGAACATGCAAGAGCAAGCTCACTCCGAGTCAGTCTATAACGTATCTGGGGGTATGTTTCGAGATGCGCACTCGCCTCTCTCTAGAGAGGACGGAGGCCATCTCTTCAGCTCTACATTTGCTCAGGCCGGGTCG